>CM029115.1:25760337-26242837 GCA_016859345.1 Istiophorus platypterus
CACCGGCCGGCTGGTTTCCTGTTGCTGACAGGCGTTAAAAAAAAGCTCACACACTTTATCCGGGAGTCTCGCAAACCGTTCCTCTTCTGTGAGCAGGTTTCACCGCACAGCGCTGTTATATTCCTCTCGTTTCACTTCCCGGCTCTGAAACCCCTCAAAGGTCAGACCTGTCAGGAAAAGGTCGGCGCGGTCGGCCGCGGGAGGCTCGCGTGCCAAAGTTCCCCGAAGTTCGACTCTACACAAAAGTTTCGTGTTTTTTTTGTTTGTTTTTGGTCGCACATGCGCCGGTTGTAGCACGGATTCATTTCGGGTTTTAAATCTTCACGAGGCAGGGCCTGTTCTCTTCACATTACTTAGAAAAACAGACCCAACAAAGCCCGTTTGAGACAAAACTCAATGAAATAACCAATTTGTTTTGTTTTTCTTCCCTGTGATTTTCCTCTGGTTATGTGGACTTTTCCTAGGGGTTGTCGAAGGGGCTGTAGAAGCGAAGGTTCACTCAGTAACGTCCTTGTCAGATCGGAGCCGTCTTCTCTGGACAGAAGGCTGCCGACCTTTCGGCGTTCGCTGGTGCGCGGCGCTTAAGGGCCGGGCAGACCTGTGTTTGAGATTTGGTTATTTATGTTGTTTTTTTGTGAGCACAAAGCCTCGACGGGTCTAAGAAGAACAAGGAGGAGGCAGCAGAACAGTTGCTTCCTGGAAAAGGAACAGAAACAGCTTCACGCCGGATCGGGCTCCGGAACGACGCTGCGCTCGCCAGGTCACCTGACTCGGCAAGCGGACGCCTGCGCCGCTTTGTGAGATGCCGCTATAAATAAATGTGCCTCTGTCAGGCATTTCCTGCTTTTCAAAATAAAAAAAAATGGTTTTGGGTTTTTTGGATTATGAACAAAAAGAGGAACGGGGGCCGTTAGCATGAGACAGCGATATCAAAGCGTGGAATGTCTTTGTGTGCGGCGCGCGCTCCACATAGAGACCGGAGACTGGAAACGCGGATCGGGTTTTTGAGCCTCTGATACCAGCGCCAGGACGGGGTCCTTTATGAAACCTGGTTTTGCTCGCGTCGACTTCCGCAGAGTCCGAAAATTACGGCAACCTTAGAGCCGCCCGTTTCACTTCCCACATAAAAGGAAGAACGTTGCTTAACCGGAGCAGAGTATTTCATTTTATGTTTTTTATTTCAGGGTGGGAGGTAAACCGCCGACCAGCGGCCGGTCTGCGTTACCTTCCTGTCGCTTTACCCGCCATCTTAGTCAGGAGAGAGAATTATTTTCTTCCTCTCCTTCATTGTTTCTGAAACAATAAAACTGTGACAAGTTATTATTTTTTCTTTAACAACAAGATTTTTGTACGAAGATCTTAACCCACTGAAACGCGTCAAACACATCGTCCCCGTTGGCACTTCTAGAGCTTTTTAAGAACCATTTTTAACCGCAGTCACCTCCGGCTTGATTGTGTCACAGCTCGTTCTATCGGTTGTGTTGTGTTTGTGCGTCGCCCTCTTTCTTCCCCCGGTTCATCTTGTGTTCCTCGGCCTATTTCTTCTTTCTGGGGTACGCCGTGTTTTTTGTTTTTGTGTTGTTTTTGTTTTTTTACCTCTCGGGATTTCCTACCTCTTGATGTTCACGGCGCGTTTGTGTGTTTGTGCGTGTGTGTGTGTGTGTGTGTGTGTGTGTGGAGGGGATAACGCCCGCCGCCGCCTTGCCAGCGAGCGGCGGCTCTGATCTCTGCGCCTCCTCCGTTGGGGCTCAGATTCTTATCCACAGCTTCAGAATCTCAACCTGTCGTCAAAAGCTACTGGTACATTGTCGACTGGTTATATATTGTGTTTAAAAAACAAAAAACAGTTTGTTATAGAAACGCCTCATTAAAAAAACATTATTTTACCTACAGAGATTTTACAGAAAAGACTTTTAGACCTAAAGACAGAGTTAAAATTAATATATATTGTTATGGTTGATTTTTTTTAAAGTTTGTATCCTCATTTAGTTTTTATGAAGCACAGCTACAATCCTCCCTCTCCTCTCTCCTCCTCTCTCCTCCCCTCCCTTCCCCTCTCCTCTCTTCTCCTTCGTCTCCTCTCTTCTCTTCTCCCCTCTCCTCCTCCCTTCCTCTCTCCTCTCCTCTTTTCCCCTCCTCCCCTCTCCTCTCTCCTCCCCTCCTCTCCCTTCTCCTTTCCATCTCCTCTCCTCTCCTCCCCTCCTCCCCTCTTCTCTCTTCTCCTCCCCCCTCCTCTCTCCTCTCCTCTCCTCTCCTCTCTCCTCTCCTCCTCCTCCTCCTCCTCCTCCTCCTCCTCCTCCCTCCCCCCCCTCTATTCTCCTCCCTTCCCCTCTCCTCTTCTCCCCTCTCCCTCCCTCCTCACCTCCCCTCCTACCCCTCCTCTGTTCTCCTCCCTTCCCCTCTCCTCTCCTCCCCTCCTCCTCCCTCCTCTCCTCTCCTCTCCTCTCCTCCCCCCCTCCTCCACCAATCACACCATACTATCACCCCACCATCTGTTTACCCCTTCATCCCCGCTCCTCCTGCACCCACCCGCCCCCACGCCGTCCTCCTCCTCCTCCTCTTTTCCTTTGCCAGCCACCCGACCCTATTTATAGCCGTTGGCTCTTTTTGTCTCCCTCGCGTCCTCCCGTCACTCAGGGCTTTTTTCCTTTTCCGTGTCCTTTTCCTCGCTTGTTCTCTCTTCCGCTCACTCGCTTTCTTCTTTTTCTTGCCCTGAATCTATCTGTTCTCTTTGACAGTTTCTCCTCCCTTCTTCCCTGCCTCATTTATCCCGACCCCCCCCCTTGCTTCCCTCTCCCATCTCACTCATATCTGTCCCATATCCTTGGATGACATCATCCGGAGGCTCATTCATCAAAATGTCCTCAGTGCGTCCAGGAACTCGAGGCGCCTGCTTTTGGCTCAACCAGCCGCCGATTTACATAAGAAATAGATGGGAGCTTCGCGTTTGGCCTCCAGTTTCAGTCATCAGCGACGCCTGATACAGAAATCAACCCTTGCTCGTCAGGCGCCGGCAGACGGCGAGTGCCAGACCACTTTAATTTGCTCCGGCCTGATAACCTGTTGAGTGACGGTTTGTTTCCCCCTCCGGGCTCCGGTTCGAGACCCCGTTTCTGAAAGCCTCATTTTCCGCCGCCGTGTTTTCTGGCAGCTCGTTCCAACGCGGCGTCGCTTATTGTTGTTGTGGCTCTGTAATTTTTTTTTTTAATCTCTTTTCGATAATAGAACAATCTGCTGTCTGACGATTTCTGCCCCGAAGGACGAGTTTCTCCCCTTTTTTTTTTTTTTTTTGTTCATACACAATGTGTCGCTCTACAATTTTTCTCTCTGATAGTTCAGGCTGTGTAAATAAATGACACGGTAAAATTTGGTTTTCTTTTCACCGGAGGTTGAGCGCCGAAGCGGAGAAGACGGTTGCCGGCTTGCACGATAAATGATGGCGCCAGAAGAGTAATGAATGGAGATTTGTACAGGTGAAATAGGGTGCGACCCGAAGACGTCACCCCAAAATACCAAACTGACCATAACCTATGGGGCCAGGGGCCCGGACCTGGAGGCACCGGGGGTCGAAGTCACCTAGGGCAAGATACTGAGCCACAATTTGCCCCGATGTATCATCAGTGCATGAATGCGTGTGTGTGAATTGTCGATAAGACTAGAACAGTATAATTATGGCCCATTGACTCTGACAAAGTGGAGTGAAGCAGCCGAATCTCATGAATAAAATTCACTCCTCGCTTTGGTTCTTCCCTACTGGAACCGGCAGATCGGTGATTCACCTGCAGACAGTTCATCAGTTTCAGACGACTGTTACATGCCAGTTACCATGCCGACCGTCTGGGAGAACGACACCGTCCGATGCGCTCCTTAAAATCAGTGAAAATGTCCCCTCGGGCGTTACCGTTCTTCGGAGAACCCCAGCATGGTCAAAATACCTGTGGCCTCAAAGGGGAATTTGTCGGGAGGAAGAGCAGCGTTGTGCTGGTCATGTTTTACACAGTTTGACGTGTGATGGTAGATATATGTAGAACCTGACCCGGGCCCGTGTGTGTATTCCGAAAAATCTTCGTAAGATGCGAAAAATTTCCGCAGCGGATGAAACCGGGCGTTTGAAACGTAAAAGTCACCGCCTGCTCCCATGTCTCTCTCTCCCCCCCATCCCAACCCGCAGGAGAGCGCTTCTTCCCCCCGCCGTCGGGCCTGAGCTACTCCACCTGGTTCTGCGTGGAGCGCTTCAGCGCGGCGCCCCAGGCCCACCCGGTGCGGCTGCTGACGGTGGTCCGCCGCGCCACCTCCTCGGAGCAGCACTACGTCTGCCTGGCCGTGGTGCTGTCGGCCAAGGACCGCTCGCTCACCGTCTCCACCAAGGAGGAGCTGCTGCAGACCTACTGTGAGCTACCGCAGTGAAAACCTGGGGTGGGGGGGGGCTGATTCGTTTATTGTGGTCTTCAGAGCAGAATCAGTGCAGGACCGAGTGACTTATTTAGCTCAATACACTAAAGTAGAAGATTTTTGTGTTTTGTGCTTGAAGGTTTAGCCTCTTTTAAGAATATTACTTTGTAGACAGATGGAGCAATGTGCACATCTATAACAACTTTAAAAGCTTCCCCTTCAAGGATTTCAGTCAGTTCATGAATTTATTTCTGCCCGAACCCTCTGACTCATCAATACCCCCCCCCCCCGAAGCAGCGGATGAGTCGAGCGAAGAGGCCTCCTTCTACGAGATCCTGCCCTGCTGTGCCCGCTTCCGCTGCGGCGAGCTGATCGCCGAGGGCCAGTGGCACCACCTGGTGCTGGTCATGAGCAAGGGCATGTTGAAGAACAGCATGGCCACGCTCTACGTCGACGGCCAGCTCATCAGCACCGTCAAGGTAAACATCTCGGGGACGGGCCCCTGAAGGCCTCGACGCAGAAATGGTCAGAATTCAACTCGTATTTTCTGTAATAGTCATCGGTTCACAGTTGTGTGCACATCACCGGTTTGATTATCATTCTGCAGTTACTCTAATGTTTCTCTGTTCCTTCATCATTTGCAGTTATAATAAAGTGCTAAAATTTAAATGTATAAAACGTACGTACGGCTGCTTCTATGGCTGAAAGCTTGTATTTTTCCCCGCCCCCGCAGCTCCACTACATCCACGGCGCTCCGGGCGGCTCCGGCTCCACCAACCCCCCCGTGGTGAGCACGGTGTACGGCTACGTGGGGACGCCGCCGGCCCAGCGCCAGCTCTCCAGCCTGGTGTGGCGCCTGGGGCCCAGCCACTTCCTGGAGGAGGTCCTGCCCGCCCCCAGCATCGCCGCCATCTACGAGCTGGGGCCCAACTACGTGGGCAGCTTCCAGGCCGTCTACCTGCCCTGTGAGTGTTTTTCCTCTTGAGCTGCCTTGTGTCACTCTTTTTTCCTTTAGTCCACTTTCTCCTCTGTTTTCTCCCTTTTCCTTTTCTCAGCTTACTTTTTGCCCTTTTATCACCACTATATCATTTTTTAACCACTTTTTTGATCTTCATAACCTCCCATCTCCCTCTCTCTCTTATTTATTTATATTTTTTAATCATCCCAGGTAAGGACTCGAAGGCGGAGGTGGCGCCTGCCTCCCCGGTTGCGCTGGTGCCGGAGGAGAAAGTATCCTTCAGCCTCTACGCTCTCTCCGTGTCTACGCTCACTGTGGCCAAGATCAGGAAGGTGTACAACAAGCTGGACAGCAAAGCCATCGCTAAGCAGGTCCGAGCCCATCGCCAAGCAGGTCGGGTTTGAGCCCGTCGGGTCCGAGCAGGTCGGGTCCGAGCAGGTCGGGTTTGAGCCCGTCGGGTCCAAGCTCGTCGGGTTCGAGCCCGTCTGGTCGACACCACATTAGCGTCGTGTTTTCTTTGGGGGCTTTCGCAAAAAAACAAACACGAATAGAATAAAAAAGCTTTTTTTTTTTTTAATTTAAAAACAATAATGATAGCTAGAATGAGTGACTCAGTGGTCGAGTGCTTCCTGAAGAGCGCTCCTCCCTAAATGTTTTTCTGATAATATTTCATATTATTATGGTGGCTCCAAACCTATGAGCTGCTGTTAAGATTTTTTCTCTGAAAAGGGACTTTTCTGGTCTATTGTCGGACAAACTGTAAGAGATTTATTTAAGAATCTAGAAAGTTCATCTGTCTAAGAAAAAAATTAGAGACATTGTTTTAAGTTAACTCCTGAAAAAAACGTGTCTTTTGTAGTTTTGTTTTGGTTTATACGTTTGAACACTTGTCTTCACAAGCACATTTTATTTTATCTAAACTTTCATGGAGTGAACTTCCTGCGAGAGAAACTTGGAGGGGCGGGGGCAGGATGTTTTTCAGTGTGGACCTTTGTCAAAACAGCAAGGTTTGCAGAGAGGGAAGATTTATATCTTAAATAATAGATACACACATTAAAAAAAACTAAAAACTGGCGGTTTCTGTTGCTCACTTTCTATTTATAAATGTAAGCGCATGCACACACACACTGGTGCAAACTCGCCCCTCAACAGAAACCATGCACTCAGTGGACATACAGATGCATTTTCGGGGACTGATAAGACACCATCCTATTATCTCGTCTCACCGCAAATGAGCCCCCCCCCTTCCTCCGCCTCCTCCTCCTCCTCCTTCTCCTTCCTCATCCTCCTCCTTATCTCCCTCCCCACCTGTCAAGTTATTTCCCAGCCTGCTCGGCTGAAGCTTCGTCCCACGGCGGCTTGCATTAAGCGAACCTCAGGGAAATACATTCTTGTTCTCGATTTTTTTAAAAAAATTTAACAAAACTTTTTAGAAAATGCCAGTTGCTGTTATAGTATTTTCACTTTCTAATTGGGGCATCAAGTTAAAATGAATATAAAACAAAATGGAGCTTCCTAGAAGAAGTATTTTTCCCACAGAGCCACAGAATGTGGCCCATTCTTTTTATTTTCCTTTTTTCATTGTTTTTGCGAGTTTCTTTTTTATCTGAACAAAAGCTTATCGGCAACGTCCGACCTCGGTCCAAGGTTGCAGCTCTCAGCTCTGAAGTCCGACGCCCCCTGAAACGACCACGTCCACAACTGGTGGAGTTCAAGAACTAAACAAAACAAAATAATAGATAAATGTATTAACAAATATATAAGTGAGGACTTCATGGGATAAATTCGACAATGGCAAATGAGAACTCCATGCGCGTGCGTGTGTGTGTGTTAGTTGGGATTTCTTTACTGACCCTCCCTCCCTCCCGTCTCCAGCTCGCCGTCTCCTCCCATGAAAACGCCACCCCGGTCAAGCTTATCCACAACGCCGCCGGCCACCTCAACGGGCCGGCCCGGACCATCGGCGCCGCCGTCATCGGATATTTAGGCGAGTATTTGGGACATTGAACCAAACTGGGATCGGTTTGGTGCGGCGGCAACAAGAATGAAAAGTATCTCTGATGATCCGTCGCCTTCTTATATCCAGCAAACTGACTTACCTGGAAAATAATCCAAGTTCGTATTTCCCCCTTTACACCCTTCAGGTGTCCGTGCATTTGTGCCCAAGCCCGTTGCCACAAACCTGCAGTATGTGGGCGGGGCAGCGGCCATCTTGGGCCTGGTCGCCATGGCGTCGGACGTGGAGGGGCTGTACGCGGCGGTCAAGGCTCTGGTGTGCGTCGTGAAGAGCAACCCGCTGGCCAGCAAGGAAATGGAGCGCATCAAAGGCTACCAGGTCGGATTAGTATTATTGTTATTATTAATTTTTTTTTTCTGCAGTTAAAAATCCATCACACAAAACTATTTTGATATCCTGGATTTTGCCTGCAGCTGAGAGACAGCAGGTAAACAAAAACTCATTAGTTGGAAGATGCGGATGCGGTTTAGTGGGTTTCATCTCAGGCTGTTGTCAGAGAGACAACAGCTTTTAAACGTTTTTTCGACACTTTTTCCGCATCTTTATTTCTTTTTTCTTCTTCAGACTCTTATTTGATACATGGGTTAATTTTAGTTTCAGTCACAGTTGTTCTCCGTGCGGCAGATTCTCATTTTCAAAAAAAGGAAGCTGATGCTCACCTGTCGTCACGTTCACGTTGTCTTCATGTTCACCTTGCTACTTGTCAAGTTTCATTTTGTGCAAAGTCGCCCCCGGTTTGTTACCTAACAGCTCAAAGGCTCCACTTTTCAATTCAATAAATCCTTCACCAGTTCTTTGAGTTTAGTTTTGTTTGTTTTTTTCTAAACCTGTTTAAGGAGTATGAAATGCACCCTTCTACCAGTTTTAAACTGTATTCTCAGTTTAAAATGTATTTTTATTTCCCATAACTTTCCTCTATTCTCTGCTCTAACTTTATTTTTTCCTCATCCCTTTTTTTCCCCCTCTATTTGTTGTGTTTTGTCTGCAGGTAAGTTCTTGAGAATACAGTGATCTTAACGCTTAAGTACTGTTGATTCTCTGGTCTGTGCAATCGCAAACTTAAAGACATATGATATGTTCGGTGATGAGTTATTTAACATGCGATGAAACGAGGAGGCTAGAATTCAGTTCGCTGTGGTCCGTTCCGTTGCAGCTTCTGGCCATGCTGCTGAAGAAGAAGCGCTCGCTGCTCAACAGCCACATCCTCCATCTCACCTTCTCGCTGGTGGGGACGGTCGACAGCGGCCACGAGACCTCCATCATCCCCAACTCCACCGCTTTCCAGGACCTGCTCTGTGACTTCGAGGTGAGTGGTGTGTGTGTGTGGGGGGGGTGTCTGTTGGCAGATTTAAACGCTATGGGAAATTTAAACAAAACTGCACCAAACTGATGAAATTCCAGTCAAGAATTTAAAAAATAAAAAGATCTTATCTTACCATTAAAACACAGAATCTAAGAATGAAGCTTGGGGAGTTAGGGAAGCGCTTCAGGGTTTTATGTGAGTGTCCAACGGGAATGCTTCTGATGTCCAACTCCGATGAAGGCACCAGATAGAGAGGAACGTGGACACCGGTGATGGGAGCCTACTCCCGAATTCAGCCCACAGAGGGAGGAGGAGGGAGTAAAGATATATGAATAGGAGACAGTTCGGTCGCTTCTGGGACCAGCTCGGTTCAGTGTCCTCTGTTTGTAATATGCGATAAATCTTCCTGAACATCCAGCTCTGTTGATTCCGTAGTGTATTTATTGAAGACTACTGGTCGCGGATTGTTAAAGAACCTGATCCCGTCTGGACCTGGGTCAAGGTTTTAATAAGTCAAGGTTTAAGAAAGGAGGAGGAGAAAAAAAAAAGTTCTCCACTGCAAAACGGTGGGTGGGTGGGTGGGGGGGGTCACTCTGTGCCAGGATGCCGCCTCCTCCTCTTTTGCCAGCAGCCAGCGCGTCGCCAGAACACGACCTGCCCCCCTCGGAGGTCTCAGTCTGCTCCTTCTGCTCCTCAGGTCTGGCTCCACGCTCCCTACGAGCTCCATCTGTCCCTGTTCGAGCACTTCATCGAGCTGCTGACGGAGTCCAGGCAAGTGTCACAAGTCAATTTCCCACGAATACGGAAACCGAAAGTGGAGACTGCCGATGATATTACTTTGCAGTAGTAGCTCTTCATGTCATTTTAGCAGTGTAGCCGAGCTGTAATCTAACTGCGTGCACCGTTCTCTCAGCGAGGCGGCCAAGAACGCCAAGCTGCTGAGGGAATTTCAGCTTATCCCGCGGCTGCTGTTGACCCTGAGGGACGCCTCGCTGTCGCAGCCCACCGTGGCCGCCATCAGCAACGTGCTCAGCCTACTGCTGCAGGGCTTCCCCAACCCGTACGACCTGCTGCGGTAAGCGCACGCACCCGCGCCCACACCGCGCCGTTTTGCACCGCTGTCAGCGTTCAAAACCAAAAATTCAAACAAACAAACAAACAAACAAACAAAGTCTCCCTCCACAGGTTCGGCCAGTTCATCTCCTCCACCCTCCCCACGTTCGCCGTGTGTGAGAAGTTTGTCATCATGGAAATCAGCAACGAGGAGAAGATTGATGGAGGTAACCAATCATAAGTTAGACGCCACACACACACACACACACACACACATGTGTGTATATATATATATATATATATATATATATATATATTAATGCACTGTGTTTCCAATTTATCTTTTCATTGATTGACCTTATTGTACCTGTCATATTCTCCTTGTTTTTAATGCTGCTCTCATTATTTCTATTACTAATGTTTTTATGTCATTCACTTCACCTTAACTGTGGCATTTTATCCTTGTTCAAATTATTTGCTTATCTTTACTTTTATTCATTTTTATTAACATCACTCACAATCTGTCCATGTTTTTTTATGTTCACTTTATGTCTGTTCTTAATATAATCTCTTCATTGAAAAGCACTTTGGGCTGCATTTCCTGTATGAAAGGCGCCATATAAATGAATATCAGTGAAGTATAAATGTGTGTTTCTATATGGGAACAATTGAAATGACAGGTAAATTAACTGTACCTTCACATCCGGCAGTTTTTTTTCTTTCTAACACGAACTATTACTACATTATTATCACGAGCGTTTCCCTGTGTCTCCAGGTAACGATGACGACTTCGGTGGCCTCCTCTCCGCCAACCTCATTCTGCTAAGGAACCGGCTGCTGGACAACCTCCTCAGGCTGCTCTTCACCACCAAGGAGAAGTGCACCGTTAACGCCCAGTACGGCAGCGCGTTCCCTGTCCTAACCGGTTTTAATCTGGAAGAAATGACCTCCGAACCCCTTCGTCTCAGCAAAAATATGAATGTTTGCAAGAATAGTACATGCGTTACAGTCTTATGCAAAATTTTCCTGTTTTGTTTTGGGGTTGTTTTTTTTTTTTTTTGTTCCACTAGACACTTCCTAATAAACCAAAATTCAAACAAACAAACAAACAAACAAACAAACAAACAAACAAACAAACAAACAAACAAACAAACAAACAAACAAACAAACAAACAAACAAACAAACAAACAAACAAACAAACAAACAAACAAACAAACAAACAAACAAACAAACAAACAAACAAACAAACAAACAAACAAACAAACAAACAAACAAACAAACAAACAAACAAACAAACAAACAAACAAACAAACAAACAAACAAACAAACAAACAAACAAACAAACAAACAAACAAACAAACAAACAAACAAACAAACAAACAAACAAACAAACAAACAAACAAACAAACAAACAAACAAACAAACAAACAAACAAACAAACAAACAAACAAACAAACAAACAAACAAACAAACAAACAAACAAACAAACAAACAAACAAACAAACAAACAAACAAACAAACAAACAAACAAACAAACAAACAAACAAACAAACAAACAAACAAACAAACAAACAAACAAACAAACAAACAAACAAACAAACAAACAAACAAACAAACAAACAAACAAACAAACAAACAAACAAACAAACAAACAAACAAACAAACAAACAAACAAACAAACAAACAAACAAACAAACAAACAAACAAACAAACAAACAAACAAACAAACAAACAAACAAACAAACAAACAAACAAACAAACAAACAAACAAACAAACAAACAAACAAACAAACAAACAAACAAACAAACAAACAAACAAACAAACAAACAAACAAACAAACAAACAAACAAACAAACAAACAAACAAACAAACAAACAAACAAACAAACAAACAAACAAACAAACAAACAAACAAACAAACAAACAAACAAACAAACAAACAAACAAACAAACAAACAAACAAACAAACAAACAAACAAACAAACAAACAAACAAACAAACAAACAAACAAACAAACAAACAAACAAACAAACAAACAAACAAACAAACAAACAAACAAACAAACAAACAAACAAACAAACAAACAAACAAACAAACAAACAAACAAACAAACAAACAAACAAACAAACAAACAAACAAACAAACAAACAAACAAACAAACAAACAAACAAACAAACAAACAAACAAACAAACAAACAAACAAACAAACAAACAAACAAACAAACAAACAAACAAACAAACAAACAAACAAACAAACAAACAAACAAACAAACAAACAAACAAACAAACAAACAAACAAACAAACAAACAAACAAACAAACAAACAAACAAACAAACAAACAAACAAACAAACAAACAAACAAACAAACAAACAAACAAACAAACAAACAAACAAACAAACAAACAAACAAACAAACAAACAAACAAACAAACAAACAAACAAACAAACAAACAAACAAACAAACAAACAAACAAACAAACAAACAAACAAACAAACAAACAAACAAACAAACAAACAAACAAACAAACAAACAAACAAACAAACAAACAAACAAACAAACAAACAAACAAACAAACAAACAAACAAACAAACAAACAAACAAACAAACAAACAAACAAACAAACAAACAAACAAACAAACAAACAAACAAACAAACAAACAAACAAACAAACAAACAAACAAACAAACAAACAAACAAACAAACAAACAAACAAACAAACAAACAAACAAACAAACAAACAAACAAACAAACAAACAAACAAACAAACAAACAAACAAACAAACAAACAAACAAACAAACAAACAAACAAACAAACAAACAAACAAACAAACAAACAAACAAACAAACAAACAAACAAACAAACAAACAAACAAACAAACAAACAAACAAACAAACAAACAAACAAACAAACAAACAAACAAACAAACAAACAAACAAACAAACAAACAAACAAACAAACAAACAAACAAACAAACAAACAAACAAACAAACAAACAAACAAACAAACAAACAAACAAACAAACAAACAAACAAACAAACAAACAAACAAACAAACAAACAAACAAACAAACAAACAAACAAACAAACAAACAAACAAACAAACAAACAAACAAACAAACAAACAAACAAACAAACAAACAAACAAACAAACAAACAAACAAACAAACAAACAAACAAACAAACAAACAAACAAACAAACAAACAAACAAACAAACAAACAAACAAACAAACAAACAAACAAACAAACAAACAAACAAACAAACAAACAAACAAACAAACAAACAAACAAACAAACAAACAAACAAACAAACAAACAAACAAACAAACAAACAAACAAACAAACAAACAAACAAACAAACAAACAAACAAACAAACAAACAAACAAACAAACAAACAAACAAACAAACAAACAAACAAACAAACAAACAAACAAACAAACAAACAAACAAACAAACAAACAAACAAACAAACAAACAAACAAACAAACAAACAAACAAACAAACAAACAAACAAACAAACAAACTGCAGTGGCGGCCCTGTGGATCCTGGTGGTGCTGCTCTCCAACCAGTCCATCCTCAACCGCTTCAAGGAGGGCCTGTGTGGCGGGGGCTGGCTGGACCACACCGACTCCGTCCTGACCAACAAGATCGGGACGGTGCTGGGTGAGCCCTGGGGGGTTGGGGGGGAGGGGGGTAGCTTAGCAATCATCATGGCAACGCGATTACTGAAGCAAACCTTGAAACGCAAGATTAGATCCAGATTTTAGACAATTGTCCTGCCAGATGTTGTTAAATATTTCAAATGGTTTAACTCTTTAAACCTCAACCTTGACACCCCCCCCCCCCAAAGAGTCAGAGGTCGGAAGGAAGCAGGAATAATGTCCAGTGTGAACGCTGTGTGTTGTAATGTGGCTCAGCAGACGCCTCTCCTCACCCTGGCAACGCTTTCCGTCGGAGCTGGCCCTCGTTCAGTAAACACAAAGCTGCACAGTTTGTGCGCCGCACGGCCAAGGGTTGGTCTTCTTTGTTTTGTTTTGTTTTTGTTGGTTTTTTTTCCCCCCTCCCCCACCCGGCACAACCTGCTGCAGTCGTAGCCCGGTGGGGACCTCAGTGGCTCTCAGTCTAAGAGGGTTTTTTTGTTTTGTTAATAAAAATCCTGGTGTAAATTTGCATGATTGTGAACATTTGCCTCCAAATTATAATATTTTATTTTCTCTATACAGGCCTTTTTAGCCTCCAATTACACACTATTTAAGCACATTGATGAAATGTTAAACATGGTGCTGATTTGATTGGATATTTTTTTACTTCTTTAAACCACATTATAAACCACCCAATATTGGGTTGAGAACCACTGACCCTGCCCACGGAGACCCTTAGTGATGCCGTGGCCTAACCCAGCCGTCACGGCCGTAGCGTCGTCGAGTTTGCCTTCTAGCTGAACCAAACCCTCATCTCCATGGCCTCATAGTTGTTCTGACAGGTGCCTGTTTTCCGACACAAGTCCCGTTCGATTAGCCCAGTGAGAGGATTAAAGTCCCAGGTCTTGACCGCAACCAGGTCCTCGATAAACCTGCTTTATTCTTAGATCCTCAAAACCAGGTACGACAGCAGTAATCATAGCTGAGTCCATCCTCAAAACACAGTAGTGGTACTCCTAACATTCCCTTTGACCCCCCCCCCCTTTAGGCTTCAACGTGGGCCGCAGCGCCGGCGGGCGCTCCACAGTGCGGGAGATCAACCGGGACGCCTGCCACTTCCCAGGGTTCCCCGTGCTGCAGACGCTGCTGCCCAAACACACCAACGTGCCCGAGCTCTACTTCCTGCTGATGGCGCTCTTCCTCCAGCAGCCGGTCACCGAGCTGCCAGACAGCCTGCAGGTACATGTTAGTATGCCCAACCTTCTTCCTTTCTTTTTTTTCTTTTTTTTTTACACTAATTACTAATATTTTTCTTTAACTGTACTCAAAAAAAAATGATTTCAGTAAAATGTGACTTAACTGTCTCTGAGTAAAATAAGTTACAAACCACTGAGTAAACTTCTTTTAATTTACTTTTGGATAAGACTTTGAACTATTTTTCAAAATTAAAGTTGAAAGAGAAAATGTTTCTTCCACCCGGCTGCATGTTACCCCAGTTCTGTGTGCGTTTGCCCTCCCAGTTCGACCTGGACTCCATCTGGACCTTCATCTTCGGCATGCCGGCCTCCAGCGGGACGGTGGTGGGCTCCATCCACAGCGTGTGCACCGAGGCCGCCTTCCTGCTCCTGGCCATGCTCCGCAGCATGCTCAACCTGGTGGGGGCCCCTGGCGTTAATCAGCCTACACTGTGGGGGGGGGGTTAAAAAGGAACAACAATGCTGGGAGCGCTTACATCCTTTTTGAATTCATCTTGCTGATCATTTTCAAAAAGAAAATACTCTAATCATAAAGGTACACGACCAGAAAAATTAAAATGCTGAGTTAAATGTGCCCGTTAGAAACATTATTCACATAAACACAAAAATAAAAACGGAGCTGGATGTAAGTAAAGCATCTTCCAGCATCGTCGTCCAGTTGCCTCTAGAATATTTAACGTTCTACACAAGTGCTTCAACATTGTAGTCGACCCAAGGCTGTAAAGTTGGCAAATCTTCCAAATGCCATAAATGTTGTTTTTTGGTAAATTAGCTTAAGTTTTTATCTAAATCAAGGCACCGAAACAGCTTTTTCTTTTTTTTTCTGCATCAACAGGGTTTAAATCATTTTGTAAAAATGTAATGAAGACCTTTAATTCCAGAATGAATAATCTAAATGCATAGTTAACACCTGGAATCAACAGCTTTTCCCCCAAAAACAGACAATTATTGAAACATGTAAGAGGCTTATACCTTGGAAAACACCTATGTATGTGCGAGGTTCCTCGTGCTCATCCTTTTTTTTTTTTCTAAGAGGTTCTTCAAAAGGGACTGGAATCGTCCTGGATGCTCGGAAGGTGTCGCCTTAGGCTCCATTAATCCGACAAAAAAAGAAAGACTCTGAACGACAAACAAGCGCCTCCGCTGCTTAAACACGAGAAGTTTTCTGAGAAATAGATTTGGTTAAGCTTGACTTGTTTTCTGTGCCCCTCCAGCCGTGGCAGTCGGAGGAGGAGGGCTCCTGGCTCAGGGAGTACCCCGTCACCCTCATGCAGTTCTTCAGGTACCTCTACCACAACGTGCTGGACCTGGCCCCGATGTGGCACAGCCCCGAGTTCCTCTGCGCCCTGGCCGCCGCCGTCTTCCCCTTCAACATCAGGCCCTACTCTGAGATGGTGAGCGCGCGCAGTGTCGCCTCGGTTCCCCCGACCCACCCGAGTTCAGTAACAAATCTGCCAGCGGCCTTTCACGGACCGCAGCAGCTTTAATAGACGAGACTTGCATGAGGGGTTTTTGCTCCAAGACTGAGGGGGGGTGGTTTGAAAGGAAGAAAAAAAAAAATCCCATCATCTGGGAGAGTTATCACAAATATTGATCAGTAATCTCATCATCCAGCGACAGATCCATTGTGATTCTCTCGTACGGGCCTAAAGTTATTACCCCTTTGTGATTTCTCTTTTTGGGATCACAGGCACTTTAATATCCACCGCTGCAGTTTTGACGAACAAAAGTGCAAGATGCTGCAGTTTTTCTCAGAACTTTTTGTGTTTTTGTGGTGCTGTCTCCTCAATAGGAAAATTGGGTTCTCCTGGAAAAGGCTTTCAGGCTAGTTATATAGGGATAAAACAGCAGGGAGAACGTGGAGGGAGATCTGAACGATGACTTGAAGTAGAGAAATGTCTCTAATTTGAAATTCTAATTTTATGGATTGTTTCCCATCTGTACCCTTGAAAATTTAAATAAATATTACCCCGCTCCGTCCCGCCACCCTGTTTCCAGGTGAGCGACCTGGACGACGAGGCGGGCTCCCCCACCGAAGAGTTCAAGGCCTTCGCGGCGGACTCGGGCATGAACCGCAGCCAGTCCGAGTACTGCAACGTGGGCTCCAAAACCTCCCTGACCAACCACCCGGCCAAGAAGTACGTCTTCGACTTCATGAGGGTCCTGATCATGGACAACCTGTGCATGACGCCGGCCAGCAAACAGACGCCTGTTGTCGACCTGCTGCTGGAGGTGAGGCGCCCGGGGGGGGGGCAAACAGAAAGAAATCACAGACAGGTGTTTTGGCTTGGACAGAGAATTCAAGAGCTGAGTCAATCTTCCCATGTAGCAGTAAAAATCAGGAGAGAATCAACCAAGACTTTATAGACTTAAGCCACTTTTAACGATACTTTTCTCAATTTTGAATTAGAGCAAACCCACAGCATTGGCTTGGGACTGCGTTTACTCCCAGACCTTATCGTACCTCTGCGAATGACAGTCCCTAAAGGTGTGTGTCTGCTTTTGGTCCCTGCCTCCACCAGGCCTCCCCGGAGCGCTCCACCCGAACTCAGCAGAAGGAGTTCCAGTCCAACATCCTGGACGGCGTCATGGAGCACCTGCTGGCCGCCGACGTCCTGCTAGGTCAGAACACGGTCCTGCCGGGGCCTGAGGTTTTTTCTTTTTTCTAAAAAATGAGCACAGACGTCCTGGTAACGGGTTCGTCCCCATTGTCTCACCTTAATGGCTCGTTACCTGCCAAATTGGCAAACAGAGAGGACCAAGCCAACATCCAATTAGCCTGGATTTTGCCCGTGGCTGCTTTCTAATTTCCCTCTCTAACAAAAATAGCTGATGATTAGAGAGAAAAACAGCTCTGGCGATTTTTGCTGCGGGGCAGCTTGGACCGATTTCATATCTGGCTCCGTCAGGAGCTTTAAATAGTCGCATCATGAGTCAGCAAAACGCAGTCTGATGCAGAGAGAACTGCGAGCAGGGGGTTTTTTTCCTCCTATTTAGTCAGTAGTTTATTTTTATAAATGAGACTTATGGAGCCAAAAATTGTGAGACAAAGAAACTGATATTTAAATATGTTGTCCTTTGAATACTCAACCAAAAAAAATTGTCTAATTTAGGACAGTAACCCATATTTTTAGCTTGTTTTCCATCACCTAAGCACATTTAGCAAAAAATAACCAAAGAAATGAATCACAAATTCATGTCAATATTTTAGGTGACTTCTGCTGATAAACGTTCAGGATACTATACATATAAGGGAGTTTTTCCTTTATTTCTCAAAATACCGATGTTACATTCAGCTTCCGTACAAACGGTTGTGTTCTCTCAGCCGTTGAAGGAAGCGGGAGCCGTACCTGGTCAGACGAGACACCCCGAGTCTTGTGTATTTAGTTGATTCCTCGGGTATTTGTGTCAACGGCCCCTTGATATACAGCTGTGTAACTGCGTTTCCCCGCTGCCCGTCCCCGTCCAGGTGAGGACGCCTCCCTGCCCCTCAGCAGCAGCGGCAGCTACCAGATCCTGGTCAACAACGTCTTCTACTTCACCCAGCGGGTGGTGGACAAGCTGTGGCAGGGCATGTTCAACAAGGACTCCAAGCTGGTGGTGGACTTCATCGTGCAGCTGATAGGACAGGTACGGCGGGGGGGGGTGTCTAAAATAAAACTCACGATTCCCTACGTGGAATAATTAATGGCTAGCTGAAGGAATTTTTACAAGAATGAAGCTGCCGTTTCCGGTGTCGCCCGAGGCGGCGAAACAGCCTCCGCACACGAACCGGCACCACGTTTTCCAGCACGGTCTGATGGTAGAGTAGAGGTTTTAGCCGAGCCGTGCTGCTGGTGGAGCAGCCCCCCCCTCCCAGCTCTGGCCATTCTCTCCAGAGCTGCCTGCGGCCGACAGATGCCGAGACATAAAACAGTCCTTTCTGAGCATCTTTCTCCCATTTAATGCAACCAGTGAACGTTAAATTAGATTAGAGGAGGCGGCATCTGTCTGACATCAGGCCTCGCTTAGTCGTTTATGGTTTGTTTTTTTTTCCCAACAGGGAAGGCGTAACCCCCCCTCGATTTGGCCATTTGCTTCATTTACAGCCCGAGTGACAGGTGTGTGCGTTCGTTAACGACAAACACCCCCTACACTGTCCGTGGCACATGTGAAGTTGGATGCATGTGAATTTTTCCAGAGATTTTTTTTTTCTTTTTTTACTGAGTGGAAGAAAAAAAGACCTTTTTGCCTTTTTCTCAGATTTAATATTATACAGGTATATACATAAATAATTGATCATTTCTGTTTTAACTATTAAAAAACACACAGATTGGAGAGGCAGAGGTTTTTTTTTTTAAGTAAAGTCACATGTGAACTCTTTATGCAACGCCCCTCAACACAAGCTGCTGTGAGAACGAGGAGATTAAGAGATTACGCCTTGAAATTAATTCTTCAAACCATAATGCGCCTTTTGCGTCTTTGGAAATACCTCGGCGTGATTAGTAGGTGCAGATTCCCATCTATTCAATGCCGAGCTGCACAGTAGGAACCAGGATATATTTACCTTCCGTTTCACTCAGGTGACGTGAGATGTAAGTTATAAAAATAAATAAACAAACAAGAAATAACCAAATCAGGACACCGACGCTGCAGATGTGAAATCAATCCCGAACAAAGCGCTGCATTAAACTAACAGGTTGTGTCGCTTTATTACTCTGCTCATTTTGGCAGTGAAGCGGTCTTGTTTCATCCATTTACACACACACACACACACCATACGCACACGTATAGACACACGCCGAAAAAAAATCCTCCTGGGTCAGGGGAAATGGTGCATCAGGAAGACGCCAGGAAGCAGAATATAAAACAGTAGGATATTAACTCTGTACTCACATAAGTAATTCATAGGAGCGTGTTAAGCAGTTCTCCGCTCAGTGTAACGACACCACTAGAATAACTCTACAAAAGCACTAGAATAACAAAGCCGCATTCAGGAGCCGTCAAACAACTTGACCCGGGTCGACCCCGGCTTGCTCAAACAAATCTTCTTTCTGCTGAACTATTTCCACAGCAGCTTTATCCGCATCCAGGCTGCCGCCGCGCCGCAGCGTTTCGCTCTTTCGGCCGCAATGTCCCTCGTCTTCCCCGTGATATGAAAACGCGCTCTTCCTGCTTCTCTCCCTCCTGCAGTCCAAGCGGCGTTCGCAGGGCCTCTCCCTCGACACCATCTACCACTGCCTGAACCGCACGGTGCTCTACCAGCTCTGCCGACCCCACAAGACGGTGGCGCAGCAGGTGGCGCTGCTGGACGCCCTGCGGGTCCTGACCGTCAACCGCAACCTGGTGCTGGGGCCGGGCAACCACGACCAGGACTTCGTGGCCTGCCTGGCTCACTGCTTCATCTGCCTGCACAGCGGGAGGTAGGGCGGCCGCCGCGGCAGGAGACACCTGTCCGAGGTCGGATTTCTGTAGGATGTAGGACGGCGGCTTTCAAAATAAGGCTGCTGCTATTTTATGTTTTTATTGCCATCATCAGTAACTCAGAAGAGGCTTAGACTGAATCCATCCTTTAAACCAAATTCAGTGTATTTAGCCAGAGTAAGGGAATATTTCACTTTCTAGCAATTTTTTTTTTTTGAGACATTAATATGCTTTCAGACATGAGAAATATCAGGCTGTGACTACTGTACAGGCACTATTTATAGGCCAGATAAATGAGTGAATTGATTAATTTAGGGAAATCATTAGTAAAAATTAAAAACAATGCCAGCCTAAAAGATTTAAATCTAAATGACAAACGTGTATGTGAGTGGTGAGTGTTATTTTTTTGTTATTGTTATTGTTTTATTATTAAATTAAATAAATTATTATTAAATTTGATATAGAGCCAATCAGACATTTTCATAATGTAAAATCCAAGAACTAAAAATTCTCAACATGTAAAACTCCTGTGTTTTGCTTGTTTTCCAAATGTCACACAAAGACGTTAGACCTTCTTCATAAAGCTTTCAGAGCGAGTTGAGCTGAGTCATCGATGCATGACGGTAAAACAGAGGAGCTGCACTTGGCTTCGAAGCCATTTGTGAAATATTTCACCGAGTGAAAGACTCGCTTTAATAAAAACTCTGGCTCTTCTCTGTCGCATCAAATAAAGGTGAAGAAGCCATGTTGGAAAAAGCAGCCCAAGCTCATCCCACGGCGTCTGGTTACATACGCTCATAAACTGAAGATGAGCTGGGGGGGGGCACAAATCATCGTCTTTTATGTTTGTTTTTCATATCGTGTGTTTATTTTTCTACTGCCCCCCCCCCACACACACACACACAGACACACACTTTACTCAGTGAGATTTTTATTCTTCACAACTAAAGAACATCAACTTACCATAAAATCACCCCCTTTTTCTTTTGTTTTTACATTTTTTTCTCTGTGACTGACTGTGTAGCAGCATCGAAGTGTGATTGAGGCCAATCTTCCTTTTTTGTGTGTGTGTGTGTGTGTGTGTGTGTGTGTGTGTGTGTGTGTGTGTGTGCAGAACTGCAGCGAGTGGGAGGAGACTGAATTTTCCTCCCGTGCTGGGAACGCAACATGCTTTAACACAGCAGAGTGCTGAGTTACAGTATCTGCTGGGGAGAAGCCAAACTATCTAACCACCCCCCCCCGGGTCTGCGTGCGTACTGAGCCGCTGTGTGTTTGTTTTCTGCAGCAGCGTGGAGGGCTTCGGCCTGGAGGCGGAGGCCAGGATGACGACCTGGCACGTCATGATCCCCGCCGAGAGCGAGTCGGACGCCACGCACAGCCACGACGTCAGCGAGGGTGAGGCGCCACCGCCACCCCACGCCTGACAGTTGTCATGTGACCCTGTTTAACCCCTACTGTCTGTTTTCCTGTGTGTGTGGTGTTCAGATATTTCTTTTACAGCCAACTGTACAAAAGAGAGAAAGGTTTTTGGACATTTTTCCAAATTTGATATCTTGAGATAGATTCGAGATATGTTGAGAGATAAGATATTTCTTAATTGAAATACCTTAATCACATCTGAGTGTAGATATATTTTTTAGTCTCAGATATTATTGGTTTGGAAAACCTTAATTTTTAAAAATGATCAATGATAATTTAAAACATGGGTTGGAGGGACTCTGTCCAGATTCGTTGTCACTTTAAACAAATCCCATATGACACGAGGGGGTTTTATACATGAAACTGTGAAAAAGAAAAAAAAATTCAGTGTATTTATAGTTCAGACTCTTGCACCATATGTGAAGGTGAAATACTTCAACACGTTTTGGTTCAGAAACAAGCGTTCATCTATGTTTTTCCAGTGCTCGTGACGTAACAAGGGATTGTGGGTGTTTGCAATGAACGTATCAGACATTTTAAAGGAGTTTTGCAAATGCGCCATAAACAATCACAGGCTTGAAATTGTTGACCCATGCAGGAACAGACAGCCGTTCATAGCAGGCTGATAACCGCTATTAAGGCACGGACATTTTCTCCTTTCCGCCCCATCACAGGGCGGCAGCTGCTGCTGAAGGCGGTGAACCGTGTGTGGACGGAGCTGATGCACAGCAAACGTCAGATGCTGGAGGACATCTTCAAGGTGTCCCTGCCCTGTAACGACAGGGGCCACGTGGACATCGCCACTGCCCGGCCCGCCCTGGAGGAGCCGGCCCTGAAGAGCTGGCAGAACCACCTGGGTGAGGGACGGCGTTGAAAACGAACAGAACTAGAAAAAAAGACAAAAAACAAAAACCCAAAAGGATTCTCTGGGTTATTTGTTTGTTTGGTTCTTTTAATCAGTATTTTACCTCTGCTTCCTCTCACCTGAGAGAGAGAGAGAACTGAAAAGTGGGTTTTGTGAAAAATAATATAAAAACTACTAAATGCGACTGTGGGTCTTCTCCCTCTTGTCCAGTCCACGAGAAGAAGTGCATCAGCCGCGGCGAGGCGGTGGTGCCGGCGACCCAGTCCAAGCTGTCCAGGGTCAGCAGCGGCTTCGGCCTCTCCAAGCTGACAGGCGTCCGCCGCAACAAGAAGGAGAACAGCCTGAACAAGAACAGCCTGTCGGCACAGGTGCGCGCAACCAGCCGAACGCCCGCACCACATCCACAAAAACGCCCTGTGTCCTCACTGTGTCGTGTTTCTCATCCACAGGAGACCTTCCAGTGGATGTTCACGCACATCGCTGTGGTTCGGGACCTGGTGGCCATGCAGTACAAGGAATACCAAGAGGTGCCAAAATGAACCGATCGTGGAGTTGAGCCTCATATGAGTTTCAAAGAGCCAGGGCCGGTTTATCGTAGGTGATGAGCAGGCGGGCGACAAAGTAAAGGGAAAAACCCCAAAGGAGGGCGGAGAGACGGGAAGGCGGCAGCTCCGTTCATGGGGTCGAGGGGTCACCGAACGGTTGGATGGGCGGGAGAGCGATGTGAACCGTGTGCTGCGGCCTCCGCAGTCACCAGATCTCAGCCCATTCAAACAGCTACGGGGGATGTTGGACGCAGGGGAACGTCCTTAGGGACAACGGTGTCCATCCCCCCAGTAGCCTCCAGGGACTCGGAGAACCGACGCCGAGGTGCACCGAAGCTGTTCTGGTTTAATAAGCCGCTTTATGTTGGGTTCTTCCTTTAATTTGTCGTCCGTCTGTATGTGGACACGCTAATGTTGAGAAAAGGGGCTGCAGGCGTTTTACGTAACGGTTGAGTCAGGACACTGCTGGACACCAAAACCGAATAAAAATAACGTGGCAGGTACATTTTTCACAGGCAGCTGTGAAAGCGTCTATAATTTACAGCCGCATTGTCTAAAGTGACCGAGCGCTCTCACCCCCCACAGCGGCAGCAGAACGCCCTCAAGTACGTGACGGAGGAGTGGGCGTCCATCGAGTACGAGCTGCTGCGCGAGCGGGGCCTCTGGGGCCCCCCCATTGGTTCCCACCTGGACAAGTTTGTGCTGGAGATGACGGAGGGCCCCTGCCGGATGAGGAAGAAGATGGTCCGCAACGACATGTTCTACATCCACTACCCATACATCCCCGAGACGGAGACCAACACCAGCTCGGCGCAGGTATGTGGCTCTCAAGCATGGATCTGGTTTTGTTTCCCATAATGCCCAGCGGTGCTGTCGGCTAACAGGAATGGTCTCGTAGTATTTAGGACAATGGCAAGTGTTGAAAACTAATTTGCGTCTATTCTGCACTTTGATAAAAGGGTTTTGTGTCTTTGTTGATGTGCAGAGGAGGGAAACGCAATTTTCATTCTTCACTTTTCCATTTATATCTCTGCTTCTCCACCTTCCAAATGTTTTAACTCACACAGGGACGTATTGGTAGAAGTTGCAATATCCAGTATTTTGTAGCAAAAGAGTGATTGTGTATTATATTGGAAAAGCAGAGAAGAGACGGATTGAAATTATTTTTAAAACAAAGCCGTTGCTTAAAAGCGAATAAATGAAGTTGTATAGAAAAACTGATATGCCAGCACAAACACTTACTTGTTATGATGAAGGTAATAATAATAATAAACTTTATTTATATAGCACCTCTTGTATAGGAAATGCAGTTCAAAGTGCTACAATAAAGAGATGGTATCAATAAGAACAGACATGAAGGGAACAGAATACAAGTTATCGCCGGTAGGTTATAAGCCTGGACTGCAAATATTACGTCCCTCAAAATGAAATTTACTATAGATATTGAGAATGAGTCGTAATGATAAGTTGATATATCAGATACAGTTTTCTCCGTCGTGTCCTCAGGCTCCGAGCTCGTCGCCGTCATGTGGCGAGGCGACGCCAACAGCCGGCGGTTCGCTTTTCCTGGCACCGGCAGGGACACATTTAGCTTTGTTAAACACCCCCCTCCCGGTTTTCCCCCTGGGTGCCTCTCTTCAGTTCCACATGCATTTTATCTGGTCAGGAAGGGACGGATCAGAGGCAGCGCCCTGTTAGCTTTCGTATGAATGTCGGCCTCCAAAGGCAAAACTCAGGGAATATTTCAGAAAAAAATTCAGCGATGAAGGAAAAGGTTTGAAGTGGGAAAGTTCCTGGATGTTGAACGAATCATTAACTCCGGCAGAGAGTAAATCAGATCAAATAATCAGGATGAACATTCCGGGTTTTTCCTTCTGTTATTACCATGATGATCCAGTTTAATAGGAATATTCGCCCTTCAAACGGTCGCCGTGGAAACCGAGCAGGGCCCTGTCGGGCTGGTTACTGTATATGCAGCTGATCTGGAATGAGAGGAGGCTTTTATTTCGGAGGAAACTACAGTTTCAGGGGAGGCTCTATGGGAAAAGAAAAACTCCCCCTACTGACATAAACAACATGTGGCATCGCTGCTTCAGTAGAGGTTTGGTTTTGTCGTTTTGGTTTGTTTCATATGTACAACACATTGATTCTACTCTCATTTATAACCCAGAAATCTAAAGAAATATTTACATTGAAATAATAAAACCTGGCAGAGTGGGAACTTTTCACCTGGAGTGGAGGCTCCTGTCTGAGGTACAGGTTGTGTCATAGTGCGGTGGAGACGAAGCAGCGTCACTAATTAGTAATGATTCATTTTATGATGGGATTAAGTAACTATATTATATATCGAACAGCGGATGATAATTTGATCATCTTATTTTGTTAATTAAATCAAATTATGTAGATGTTACACCACTGTTGTATTTTTTTTTAACTCAGTTAACTCGAGTTAAAACTCAATATTACACCACAGGAACATAATGTCAGCATGATTCAGAAGAAAGAGGGTCAGGTTTAGGCCCGGTAGTCAACAGCTGCTGCTGTTGTTGTTGTTGTTGGGTGTGATCCCCATCTGAAATGATACACCTGAGATACAAGAACGGCTTTTTAATGTCCCGTGTTCCCGTGATGACATCAGCTACTGATGGACGCCATCACCGTCAATTCTCAGAAAGGCCGGTCACGGAGGGACGCTGCCAGAGCCGAGACTCAACGGTGTCTTTGACGCTCAAGGCCGGGACGAGGAGGCGTAACCATGGGAGTGTACTTCCTGTTGGTCCCACACCAAGAAGAGTCCTGAGTTGTTTACTTGAGACGTTTCAATTGCTCTACCTCGGTTTGTTCTATGCTTTTTGACACCAACAACCACCCCTTCATTTCCTCTAAAAAATTTTTTAATTTACACCGAAGGAGAGCGAGTGAATACTGGAAATGATGCAACACCAAAAAAAAATAGTAGTTTTACTTCAATAAAAATGTGTCGCTGCGCTAATATGGAGGTGAAAAATAGACAAACAATAAAAAAAATAAACATGAAAGGGGATGATGATAAAACAGGTCATCTGAAAATATAAACGTAAGAAAATCTGGTAATTTTTCCTCGAATTAACACAGCGTCCAGTGTTGTTGCACAATCTCACTTTCCTCTCATTCCTCCTCCTCCTCCAGAAGCCCCTGCGGTACAGGCGAGCCATCAGCTACGACAGCAAGGAGTACTACATGCGGCTGCTGTCGGGGAACCCTGGCATGTACCAGCACTCGGTGGAGCACAGCACCGAGGGGGAGACTGCGCCGCACGAGCCCGAGCACGGCGAGGACACCATCGCCAGGGTCAAAGGTACGGGGCTGGGGGCCAGGGGCTGGCGGCCTGGGGCCGGGGCTGGGGGCCAGGTCCGGGGCCTGGGCCGGAGATCCACGTGGCTTCTGAAGGCTTTTACGGGGTCACAGCCTGTGAATGATTCTTCCTGGATGTGGGTCGTAGGTTACAGGGGGGAAAAATAAGAAAGCAACAAAAAAAAGAAAAGCAAAACTAACTGAATTTGAGTAAACAAATCAGGGACTAGGAAGCAAACAGTGCCAGCATTGTGTCTGCAGGCTGAGTGAATTTCTTTTCTTTTTTAGTTTTTGCATTGAATGGCTTCCCGTCTTTTTTCAGTTTGGCCCCTGTTGACCTGAAAACTGCTTTTCTATTGTTTTTTTTCCTCTTGGATCTCTGTGTTCGTAGAAGTTGAGCGAGAAAGACTTAAAAAGTGGTAAAAACGAGGGTTTGTGTCGGGTTTATTATTCTCCTCTTTAATGCTGCGATCACCAAAGCCCTTCGGATGTTTGTGCACATAACGGCTGATCTGACAGCTGATCCTCTGGGTCTTTCCCTCTCCGCCGGCCAGGTCTGGTGAAGGCCCCCCTGAAGAGGTCCCGGTCCACGGCGGACGGCGCCGACGAGGACAGCCAGGAGCAGCTCCAGGAGCAGCTGCTGGAGTCCGGGGGCCCCGAGGAGGAGCAGAGGACCGACAACACGTCGCTGCTGCGCCTCCTGGAGGAGGGAGAGAAGGTCAGGGAGGGACGGGGGAACCCAGTCGAGAGACGAGCGTTTTCAGCATGTTTCCTGGTGCAGCGCTGCCGTTTCTAGGGGCTGAGATCAGATTCCAGTGCTATGAACTGAACAATCTTATGTTATTAATTTGTATTATTTTTAGTTTATCTGTGCAGAACCTCATCCATGTTAAACCTCATTATCTGCTCACTCCACTGCTTCCGTCTATTGTCGAATCTAAGCAGATTCGTTTCAGTGTTAATTCTGGATTTTAGTTGTTAAAATTGCATTTTTCTCAAACACACACAAATATTCATTTTGATCAGGTCGTCTCACCGAGAGACCCGAGTATGGCAGGAAAAAAAAAAACAGACATAATGATGTAACAATAACAAGGCAGCGACAGAAACCGACTTTCTCCCCTAAGCCCAAGGCGTCCGTAAGGGTTTAGATTCGTCCAGTGGGCCGAGACTTTCGAGGTTTAATGTCCTTGGTCATCCAACTGCTGGAGATCCGCCTCCCTGAGTTCAGCGTGTTACCCGTTGGGTCCTGGGATTTGTTATGACGAACAAGTAGTTTCACATTCGAGAGGTGATCCGGCTCACAAGATGCCGCCAGATCGACCCAGAGTCGGGGGAAAAACTGTGAAAGTTTTCTATTACTGGGCTTCTCTCAGTTCGGATCGTTAAAGGAAGCCGCTCTTTTGTCCTCGGGCTGCACGGATCTGATTTTAGTGACTGAACATTATGAGCTCGAAAAGCGGCAACTCGAACCACATAAAAAAAAACGTGACTAAAACGACTTAAAGTTTGTCATCTTTGAGCAAATCTCAGCTCCCACATCCGGGGAAGCCATCGTACGTTGAACCTGCAGAGACAGACAGGTTCTCAAGAAGGCGGAAGGTCGCACGTTAGGTCGTGAACCACCGTCTGACTTTGACCAGACTTGACTGCACGTTGTTTTGTTTTTGTTTGTTTGTTTTAAATTTTATTTATCAGTAGGTTAAAGCACTAAACTCAAATTGGTCAGAAAACTTTATTCCCTCAACAAAAAACTCCCTGGATCGTTCTAATCGCCTTCTAGTCAGTTACTGCTACTGTTGCTTACTGTTGCTATTGTTATTTTCATGATGGCAAGTAGAACATCTGGGGAGCTGTTGCCCCCCCCCGCCCCACACACACACACACACACACACACACACACACACACACACACACACACACCACACCACACCACACCACACCCACCCACCCATCCCTTTCAATGCTAATTCGTCCCTGTTTCTCCCGTCCCGCGGCTCCAGATCCAGCACATGTACCGCTGCGCCCGGGTGCAGGGCCTGGACACCAGCGAGGGCCTGCTGCTGTTCGGGAAGGAGCACTTCTACGTCATCGACGGCTACACCATGACGGTGTCCAGGGAGATCAGGGACATCGACACGCTGCCGCCCAAGTAGGTCCACCCCCGCCCCCCGCCCCCACCCTCCACCCCCACCCCCACCCCCACCCCCTCCCACCCCTCCCGCGGCCTCACAGCGGAGGGAAGCCGAGAGGCTGGCCTGCTGGGGGGGCGGGGCCGGGGGCTTACATCATTCCCTGGCGCTGATGGGTCATCGCCGATGCCAGTGATGGACACCCCACCCCCCACCCCACCCTTGCGCAGCCTCTTGCCGAGACTGGGGCTGAGGCTGGGGCTGGGGGGTGGGGCTGGGGGGGGGGGCTGCATTCTGCTGCCGATGCAGCGATGAGATGATGTGATGGAGGATGATGTGTGCGTGCCGCCGTCGTGCAAACTCAGCAAAGCTTTCACATACTTTTTCTCGTTAGGGAACCTGCTTTTTTCTTTTCTGTTTTTTTTTTTTTTTCATCTTTTTGCTCAGAGGCACCGTTGGGAAATTGGCCAGAAAGAAAAAACTGTTACGGACAGATGGCGCCGAGATTTAATCGGCTTCCTCTCGGGTGTTTTGGCGTTTTATCGTCCCCTCGGCTTCTGCTTCTGCACAGTCTTGTGCTGAAATGATGAACGGATCAGTCCAGCAACGTAAAATTGACATTCCGTTTACTGATCGACAACAGTTTCTATAATTGATTAATGGGCTATGTAATTTATTTTTCAGTAAAGCTGCTCGAATATTCACCCACTTTCCTTCTGTGTAAATGAAGAACTTTTTTAGAGGAATTTGCAGATATGTTTTTTTGCAATTTTTTTAATTAACAGTTCACAGAAGAAATGAAGGAAATATTTGTCAGATTGATTAGTGAAATACTTAATGACAGTGGAAAATTGTCAACATTTTTATTTACTTATCGTTATTTTTTTTTTAATTTTCCAATAAACAGGTTCATCTCAGCCACAATATTCAGAATTGTCATTTTTTTAGTTTTGAGCAATATCATGAGGAATTGAGGAATCCATTTTTCAAGTCTCCTGGGGAAGGCCGTGGATTTTTATGATGAATTTAGATGGAGTTCTCGATGGGTAAATTTAAACCGAGCTGAAGAGTTCCTAAAAGTATCACTGTAATTTTTTTTTTGTTTTTTTTTGTTTGTTTGTTTTCCCGGGTCCAGTTTGCATGAGGCCATCATCCCCAGAGGAGCAAGACAGGGCCAGAGCCAGCTGAAGAGAACCTGCAGCATCTTCGCCTACGAGGACATTAAGGAGGTGCACAAGAGACGCTACCTGCTGCAGGTCAGCATGCACACGCGCACACGCATACACGCATGCAAACGCCCACATGAACAAACACACACACACACACACACACACACACACACACACACACACACACACACTCAGGCACTCAATGTTTCAATACATACTATTTACACACAGGAATATAGAACAAGATTTATACTGGGAAGCAACAGTGAAATTTTTTGGGGTGATCAAAGTCCTCGTGTCTGTCTATTCGACCCGTCGTCCTGATTTCTGACTACCCCCCCGTGTGCCTCTCATTCCCTCAGCCCATGGCAGTGGAGGTCTTCTCGGCGGATGGGAGGAACTACCTGCTGGCCTTCCAGAAGGGGGTCCGCAACAAAGTTTACCAAAGGTACCGAATCGCCGACGGCAACGCAGAACCCCGCGGGTGGCTGGAAGAAAAAAGCTCCACGGGGGGTTCTAGCCGTCTTCTTGGTCGCTCTCAGAAATGACTTAGTGACGACTCTGCTAGTTTCTCAGGAGACGCTGCATTTGTGTTGTGATATATTTGGCTGATCCTGTTTTACTGAATGAAACCAAAAGTTACTTCAGTCAGATGGAGCCGTTTTTGTTTCTTCGTTCTTGTTTCTTAATTTTGACCATTTTATTATTTATCCCCTGCAGGTTCTTGGCCGTGGTGCCTTCGCTTGCCGACAGCTCAGAGTCGGTGTCAGGCCAGAGGCCCAACACCAGCGTAGAACAAGGGTAAGACCCCCCCACCTCCATCCCCACCCGTGTTAAGTTCAGCACGGACTCTGTTTTCAGTCCTTTTACATCAGGTTTTCATTTCCGCTGGGTCTCGTGATTAATGGATTAATTGAACGTGCAGATGTTTGTTTTTAATCCGAGTTGAATGCATTATTTTTCTCACCTCTGTGAGCTACAACTGTAATTAATCGAGTTAACGACCCAGGAAGGGAAATAAACGCAAATGAGAGCTCACATCTGTCCCGGTAATGTTTCAGTTAGAGAAGGAGACCTTTAACCTGACAACCTCTCTGCTCTGGTGTTTGTCAGATCTGGTCTGCTCAGCACCCTGGTCGGTGAGAAGTCGGTGACTCAGAGATGGGAGGTAAGAACCTGGACTCCGGTCTGCAGCTGGGTCCCGCTCGCATTTACACCCCCCCCACCCCTCCGAATGCCAACCCTCACTGATGTACGCGTGTCGCCTCTTTTCCCAGCGAGGGGAGATCAGTAACTTCCAGTACCTGATGCACCTGAACACGCTGGCGGGCCGCTCCTACAACGACCTGATGCAGTACCCAGTCTTCCCCTGGATCCTGGCCGACTACGACTCCGAGGTAAGCGAAGCGGCGCCTCGACAGCAGCTTAGGTTTTGTTTTGTTTTTTTTTAGTATCGTCAGCTGTCGGGTTAAGTTGCCCGGTTGTGTTATTGAACACGTGCACGGGCCCCGTTTTTGATAAACTTTTGTGGCGTTGACCAGGAGCTGGACCTGAGCAGCCCCAAGACCTTCCGTAACCTCGCCAAGCCCATGGGCGCCCAGACCGACGACAGACTGACGCAGTACAAGAAGAGGTACAAGGACTGGGAAGACCCCAACGGTGAGACCCCAGGGACTAACTTCAACATGTTTGGATCAAGGACATGATGTAAACGACCCCAGTGAAATTTAATTTAAAAAAAATAAAACTGGAAGATTTTAAAAGATCGATTTACACACAGTCTTTTATTTAAATTTCAAACCCTGCAATGTAGCAACAATGGACCAAGATGTGGTTAATTGTTGGTTTTACCCAACATAAGTTTTAATTTAGAAAATCGCCCAGAAATATGACGGAGATTCTTATATGATTAAGAAGTTTGACATCCTGACTACGCCTTTATTCTCGTCCTTGTATCACCGACTGTTGTCTTTGTCCCCCGCCCCACCAGGAGAGACCCCGGCCTACCACTACGGCACCCACTACTCGTCCGCCATGATCGTGGCCTCCTATCTGGTCCGGATGGAGCCCTTCACGCAGATCTTCCTCAGGCTACAGGTTCGGATCCGAGCCCCCCCCCCATGTCCCGCTCGTCTTTTTTTCTTTTCTTCCCCTCACTGGTCAAAGACATTTCGGAAATGTCCTGTGACCAAGACAGAGAAATGTATTTCGAACGGAGAAAAGCAAAACATTTTCAAAGTTGTTCCAACATTGAGTAGAGTTACAGTGTAATAAATGGGTTATTTTATTTTGGTGGGGGGGCTGTTTGGCTCCTGTGCCACAAGTGTTGTTTCTTCTACTTTGGATCTCAAGGCCCAGCGGGAAAAAGTCTATCGCCCCTTGTGCTTGTTTTACGCCTGTGGCTTAGCGTCGAAGTCCGGGCGACAAACCGTTGGCGCTTTCCGGCGTCTGAGCCTGTGTTTCTTTGCGTGACCTCCAGGGAGGCCACTTCGACCTGGCAGACAGGATGTTCCACAGCGTGCGCGAAGCCTGGCTCTCCGCCTCCAAGCACAACATGGCCGACGTCAAGGAGCTCATCCCCGAGTTCTTCTACCTGCCGGAGTTCATGCTCAACTCCAACAACTTCGACCTGGGTCAGTAACCGGGTGGCGCCGTCCCGAACGGCTCGAGTCAAACTGCCCGGGGGCGCTCGGGCGCGTGGATTGTTATTAACCCCGCTCCCCCTTTCTATTGTTTGATGTTCCAGGTGCCAAGCAGAACGGCACCAAGCTTGGCGACGTGATCCTGCCGCCCTGGGCCAAGGGGGACCCCCGCGAGTTCATCAGGGTCCACAGAGAGGTCAGCGGAGGGGGGTTGCAGGGATTGACTCGCTTCTGATTGTATTGGGTCTCGGTTTGACTGAGCTGGCTCTGACCTCTGTCCCGCCTCCTCGCCCTCCCCCAGGCTCTTGAGTGCGACTACGTGTCGGCCCACCTCCACGAGTGGATCGACCTGATCTTCGGCTACAAGCAGCAGGGCCCGCCGGCCGTGGAGGCGGTCAACGTCTTCCATCACCTCTTCTACGAGGGCCAGGTGGACATCTACAACATCAACGACCCGCTGAAAGAGACGGCCACCATCGGCTTCATCAACAACTTCGGACAAATCCCCAAACAGGTTGGACTCCGGCTAACGTCTGGACGCGCGGGGCTGATGCTGCTGCTGCTGCTAGCCTTTGCTCTAAATCTCGTCAGGAAACAGCTAGAAAAAACATTCTTAGGTTATTTTGCTTTCAGTAGACGTTTGAGCCCCACTCTCAAATCACTCTTTTTTTGTGTGTGTGTGTTTGTGTGTTTCAGCTGTTCAAGAAGCCCCACCCCCCTAAGCGGGTACGCGGTAAAGCCAACGGCGACGTGGCGGGCGTCCCCCCGAGCTCCAACAGTGACAAGATCTTCTTCCATCACCTGGACAATCTCAGGCCTTCGCTGGCACCTGTCAAAGGTACATTCACGTACACCGAACATGTACAGTCCTTGTTATTTCTTTCTTCTGAATATTAGTTAAAACCTCAATTAATCTCATCCATTTACAACACACTGTATATGAATGTAAGTCTCTCACACATCTGTCCCACGTCTTCATATCCCCGTCGCACAGAGCTGAAGGAGCCCGTGGGGCAGATCGTGTGCACCGACAAGGGCATCCTCGCCGTGGAGCAAAACAAAGTCCTGGTCCCGCCCGCCTGGAGCAAGACCTTCGCCTGGGGCTACGCCGACCTCAGCTGCCGCCTGGCGAACTACGAGTCGGACAAGGTCGGTGGCAGCGGTTTCTGGGAGCGTCAGACCCTGCGCGTCGCGGACCTCCGCTCATGACGCATGCGGAGGCTTGACGTAGTGCGTCATGACGCTATTAACGCTCGGTGTAGGAAAATCACCCACATACTGTATAATTTCGATTTGTTCGCGTGTTTTTACTGGGCCCCCTCGTCCAGAGAGCTCCGCGGCGTTACAACACTGCTCGTCAACCGAAATCCCGACCGCTCCCGTGTATTTCACCTTGACAGCCCAATGTGAACCATCATCGAAGTCTGTGTTTCCCCCTGCTGGCGCTTGAGTAAAAATGCACTTTCCCTCGCTGACCCCTCAGCGTTTACAGCGGCGGCTGTGGTTGCGGCTGTGGCAGCTGTGGCGGCTGCCGCCGTCATGCCTTGGAGCGTAAATCTCTCCTGCCCTTTTTCTTGTTCTGATTCAGTTGTCGTCTGCACGAGTCCTTGTCACGGCAGAATCAAATTTACCTCCCGTAGAACAAGATTTAAATCGTTTCTCGGCAAACTAATTACCGGAGCATTCCTGTCAAACTATCAGCAAAAAAGACTCTATTTTCTCCTCAGGGACTCAGAGCAAATCAACCGTTTGGGGTTTTTTTTGTTTTTTTTCAACCTAACAGGTTTTTCTGCAAAAGCTTATAGTCACAGCACAAGAACGGCTCTTTGGTTATCTCTTCTAGTTTCCTTTATCTTGTCTTGGTCTCACTCTCACTACATTTATATGCTAATGTAAAAAAAAGAAAAAAAAGTTGCGGCGATGTAGATGAGGGTGAAAGTGTTGGAGGTTCAGGTGTAGACGACCAACAGATACAGATGTGAGTTAATTCCTGAAAACAGCCGCTATGGACCAACCCTCGATCTCCACCCCCGCCCCTCTTGCCCCCTCTTGCCCCCCGCCCGCCCCCTGTCGGTCCGTTTTCAGGCGCTGGTGGTGTACGAGTGTCTGTCGGAGTGGGGTCAGATCCTTTGCGCCATCTGCCCGAACCCCAGGCTGGTCATCACCGGGGGCACCAGCACCGCCATCTGTGTGTGGGAGACGGGGACGTCCAAGGAGAGGGCCAAGTCGCTCGCCCTCAAGCAGGTGAACACGCAAACGCACACACACTGACAGACTTATTCTGAGGGCTTCAAAATAAAACACTCGATTCCTAAGATTTCTGAGATGACGTGAGCTCTTGAAAGGAGAAAACTCTTCAGGCTAAGGTGCAGAAATTTGTCGATTTCACCTGATCTCTCCCTTGCGGTTGCAGGCGTTGCTGGGCCACACGGACGCCGTCACGTGCCTGACGGCGTCGTCGGCATACCACATCGTCGTCAGCGGCTCGCGGGACCGGACCTGCATCGTCTGGGACCTCAACAAGCTTTCCTTTGTCACGCAGCTCAGGGGGCACCGGGCGCCCGTCTCTGCTCTGTGCATCAACGAGCTGACGGTGGGTTTTCTCTTTCTAACGCCATCTGTACTTTTACTCTACGGCAATAGATATATGAGCCGAGGAACAGAATTCATAGAAAAGATTGTTTCCATCGCGATTCATAAAAGCCGCTCAACTGAGGTGTGACATATGGCGTCCCTGTGTTCCTGTCTTGTCCAGGGAGACATCGTGTCCTGCGCGGGCACCTACATCCACGTGTGGAGCATCAACGGCAGCCCCATCGCCAGCGCCAACACCTTCACGGGCCGCAGCCAGCAGATCCTGTGCTGCTGCGTGTCGGAGATGAACGAGTGGGACACCCAGAACGTCATCGTCACGGGCCACTCCGACGGTGTCGTCAGGGTAACCACGCCCACTTTGGTTTCACAGAACGGGTCCGGATGCCGACGGTATCCTGTGGATGCCGACAAAACAATTTATAGGCAACAACAAAGAGACATAAATATCCCAGGAGAAATGTGATTGTCGATTCTTGTGAAATGTTGACCTACTGATGCGTACTTAAACCTGGTTTGATTTTTTGTAGTTTTGGAGAATGGAATTCCTCCAAGTCCCAGAAACCCCTGCTCCGGAGCCCGTCGAGCCAGATGTGCCCGACTGCTGCGGCGAGGAGAAGATCGGTGAGTCCGACGGATCTGAGCTGATATTTTTGCGCGGCCGTGTGTCGTGGATCCTCATAAACTGACGAGGATTGGACGAGTCACGCGTTCTCTTTTGCTCTGCAGAGGGCGGCGAGAGTCACAACGGCGACGATGACAGCAGCGAGTCGGACGGGGACGAGCCCAGCCTGAGCCAGGAGCCCAAGGCCCCTCGCAACCCCTCGACCGGCGGGGGCAGCCAGCCGGGCAGCGCCGTCCACAGACCCAGAGGTTAGACCGGCACCGGTCCTACTCGTTACCCCGTTCACAGCTCAGCGCTCCATGTTTAAGCGTTTTACTATAGCTAAATATAAACTGCTCTGGATTAAAGACGGAGTCAGCAGCACGTTTGACTTTTAATGCACCTTTAAAACACTGTTCTGCATAAACCTTTAACTCCTCATGTGTTTAATTAAATTCATACAAGTTCTTTTGTGCACAAGGAACCATTTTTGCTTTGGCTTTCCACCTTTTTCTGCTGTTAATGGGACGTGAATCTCAGTCCCATGTAACATCCTCAATCCTGATCAATTAAAAAAAACAAAAAACAAAAACCCCTTTAAGGTCCCTCGGCGCGAACGGGAGCCTCCTGGTCGATGGACAGCGGCTCCGACGACTCCCACCGCTGGTCGGACACCCTCAGCATCGACGAGAAGGACGGCTTCGTGTTCGTCAACTACTCCGAGGGCCAAGCCAAGGGCCATCACCCGGTTCACCCGGCTCACCCGGGTCAGGGCTCGGTGCCTCAGCCCCTCCAGCCCTCCGCCATGGAGGCACGGATGTATAACCAGCTCAGGGCAGGTGCGTGTCTGGTGGTTATTAAAAAATTTTGTGTTGTATTTAAAGGTTTTTAACAAGGTTCTTGCAAAAAGAAAAAGAGAAAAAGACGATCCCTCAGGGCTTTAGGGTTTTAAGCCGTTTTCCCCACCTACCTGATGAACGGGGCCCGTGTGTGTATTGCGTTGCCAAAATGCTGCTCGTTCAATGCCGGCGTTTGTGCGTGTCCACAGGCTACAGATGGGAGCGCCAGCTGGTCTTCCGGAGCAAGCTCACCATGCACACGGCGTTCGATCGCAAGGACAACGCTCACCCGGCAGAGATCTCCTCCCTCGCCATCTCCAAGTAAGGGGGCCCGAGAGGCAGCGAACAAGAGATGTAAATGGGAATATACGTATCGAGAGCTTCTTCTTTATTACTTGACACTACTGTAGACGATGTCAGGGGGACCTGCCATAGCCGCCGTATTGCCCCAACTCTGTCGGTCATACTGTGCCTGAACCAGAACCACAGCTCTAGTCCAAGCACAATCCATTCTTTGGAAAAAAGAAAGTCCTCGCTGAATTTTTCCTTCCTCTCTCCCCCTTTCACGTCCTCTCCGCAGGGACCACAGTAAGATCCTGGTGGGCGACGGGCGCGGCCGGGTCTTCAGCTGGTCGGTCAGCGACCAGCCGGGCCGCTCGGCCGCCGACCACTGGGTGAAGGACGAGGTGGTCGACAGCTGCTCGGGCTGCACGGTTCGCTTCTCCCTCACCGAGCGACGCCACCACTGCAGGAACTGCGGGCAGCTCTTCTGCCAGAAGTAAGGAGATTGTGAAACGGCAGCTCTCGCTTTCTAGCTCTGGCTTCCTTTAGACTTTTTTTTTTTTTTTGCTCACTTCCTTTACGCTAAAATCCCCGGACATCTGTTCTGTCAGTCAGCTTCTTAAAACGAGCTATGGGCTCCTACGTGAAGATGCAGTTTTCAGCCTGATCTGTTGTTTCTTTTGAGGGATTTCTGTCTGTGCTCCTTCTGGTCAGGCTCAGCTGGAAACAGGGAGATGTCTCATACAGTATCTCTGGCCTCCAATGAGATGTTCAGCAACATTTGAACAAGAATTTAATGACATTTGGTGGTTTTTGTTTGTTTTTTTTTCATGTTCCAAGGCCTGAATAAGCAGATTAGCTTAGTTTGTGACTGTTAAAATCTTAATAAATAATAACAAGGGATGTTTTATTTTTCCCTGAAATTTTACGTTGATTATAGCTTATTTAGCCAGGAATATTTTTAGCTGAAAGATCCTCTGCATGTGACAATGACAATGTTTTTAGATCACGTTAGTCGTAGAAAGTGACAGAGGAAAGTTTAGCTAACATTCTTATACCAAAATGCTTTTGGTTGATATGTGTGACATTTTTCCTTAATGATCTTCTGTATATTGCAGTAATATATTTTTTTTGAAGATCCTTAACCTTAATGAACTCTTCATGTTTCTTACTCGTTCCCTTTGTTCTGAACAACTTGTCTCAAACTTCTCGTAGAATGTCTGGAGAATTTTTATGAAAACTAACGGCACTGATGTTAAATGGTTTCAGCATCTTTTCTCTTGGTTTCAGATTTATGTTTAACTAATTGTGCTAAGATCAGTCTCTACATATGTTCATATACTGTACTTTCTTCCATAATCACTTTCCTTACAAACGTCTTGCTCCTGTGAGAACCTGAGTTTCCCGCCTGCTGTTTTTTGGAAAATATTCACCTCGTCTCCCTCGTCTTTTTACAGGTGCAGTCGCTTCCAGTCAGAGATTAAGAGGCTGAAGATCTCGTCGCCAGTGCGAGTCTGTCAGAACTGTTATTACAACCTGCAACACGAGCGAGGCGTCGAGGACGGGTCCAGAAACTGAGCTCCGCCTCCACCGCCGCCTGCTGCAGACAAAAAAAAAAACAGAAAATGACCTCTCTTGAGGACTCCCGCCCAGGGAGCGTTTCATTCCTCCATCTGCCTCGCTGTCCCCGCCGCAGCCTCCCGCATAACCCAAAACACCCCCCCCGAAATCCCCCTTTTTCCTCTCGTGCGTTCAGTAACCACACCTACTGTAACACACTGACAGACCACAGCGGGAGGGAACGTCGGCCATTTCACCATCGCGACTATAAAACTCAGCAGAGGAGACCAGGGGTGGTAAAAAAAACAAAAAAAAACGAGGATCGTGGAATAAAAGGAAACGAAGAAAAACCCAATCACCACTTTACCACCTGCACTCGTCCCCTGGAGGAAATAAAAAAGAGAAAAAAGCTAAAAAAAAATAGACGAGCACCCTCGATGCGGCACGCTTGACTCAATCACCATCACCGCCATCGTTGCTTTCGAGATCAACAACAGGGAAAACTCCTTCCTCTTTCACTGCGAGACATGACAAACTTGTTTATATTGTAAATAGCTGCCATGGCCTTTTTAAAAACTCTGAGAGGAGGAAACACAGAACAGAAAAAAAGAAGAAGAAGGTCAATGAGGAAAGAAGAAAAAAAAGCGCCAACAGAACGAGACGAATTGCCTGTAACATAGCGTTGTGACTAACCACTCCTGGCTTTAAAAAACAAACAAACAAACAAACGAAATCGATTGTGTGTAGTCTGTGTCACGAGTCATGGCAGAGTTAAGAGGTGTAACACGGCGGGATATGAATGTCAATAATTAATGTCTGTGGGTTGAATTTTTCTTTTTTTTACTAGTGCATCTAGTTATGCAGAATTACTTATTTTCTTTATAATTTCCTGATCATTTTATTTTTGTTGTTGTTGTTTACAATAATGTGACTTATTTTGTGAGTGTGCGTTGCCCACAGTGTCAAGCCATCACTGTCAGAGAGAGATTTATTATCAGATTGTCGTTTCCTTCCTTTATTTTTTTTTTTCTTTTTGCCAAATTGTCTAAATGTATGAATTATGATTTTTTTTCTTTCCTATCATCTATTCTGTCCTTTATGTGAATTCCCATTCGGAGAATCTTTGTTTTTGCTGCTCTTAAAAAAAAACAAAAAACAAAAACTGGACACATTATCATTTCTGATTTTTTCTTTTAAACCATATCATTTCATTTATGTTGTTTTTTTTTGTTTTCTTTTCTTTTTGGTTTACTTTTTTTCTGGAGAGAAAACATCATGGGTTCATCATCTGTGAAAAAATATGAATAAGGTTTTAGAAAAACACGATACACTGCAGGCGACATGCTCCTGTAACATTGCCGCATGTTTATTTTTTCCGTCGTGTCTTTTTCCTTTTAGAGCCTCACTCAGTTACTGTACAGCTCTGAAGCAGCTTCTTTTTATTTCCTTTTATTTTTTGAATCTGCACAGAAAAGGGACTCCTCATATGAATTGTTTTTTTTTTTTTTTAATATCTATACAGATTTTTTCTCCTTTTTTTTCCCTCGTCGTTTGCTGGACTTGACTCCGATCCTGTGGCATTATTACGGCAGATCAGCAAGCGCGGCACTCCGTACACTTTATCCTCGGCCGGTCGCAGAAGATGTGGAGCCGAGAAGAGATGTAAATAATCGGGGGGGGGGGGGGGTTGTTTGGGGGGGTCCACCGACGACATCTGAGCTCGCTGGGGTTCCTACTCTTTATGTTGCAGGGAATCGTGTCCGCAGGTTAATGCTTTTTTACGTTTTAGCTGCTGAGGATGAAACTATTCCGAGGCGACGGTCAACATCTAAGAGCAGGAAGTCGGCGTCACAGCCTTGTGCTGTCGAACGCAGGCGCACGACTTGGCATCATTCACGTGTTTGATGATAACTTGTGCCGTCTCTGCTCCTTCATGTACGTGATTTTTCCAGTTTTGTTTGGAACCAATTGCATCGATAATTTGCTAAAATTACCTGTCATGGATTTTTTATTTTTTTTTTATCCGTTATGTCCTGTTGGGTGATTGAGGATTTTAGGGAAGGTTTTGGTAAGATCATTTAAATATGGATCAAAAATTAGTTGAGCGAAATGAAGGAATTGTCTGTGGACAAATCTGCGAGGTTTCGTTTGTGCCAAAAAAATGATTTTTTTTTTTTTTGTATGTTTTCTTGCGTTAAGGTCTTTTGTCGTGAGTTTTCTTTTTTTCGGCTCGTTATCCCTCCTGATTTGTCGCTGTCCACTTAAGCGTTGCCCCATGAATTCACATCGGAAGACAAGACGAGGAAAGACATGAGTCTAAAGGACAAATTTTTAAAAAAGGACGCTAATGAAACAACAGTGCGAAGGAAATGCAGATCAGTGGCTTTTTATTTTCAAAATCCAACAGTCGACGACAATGTTGGTGCAAGGACAAGAGCAAAACCGTCTCCGTCCCAGGGGAAACCACGTGTCTCAACAATGTCCAACTTTTCACGAGCTCAGACAAAAATGGCCGAGTTCTGAAGTGTTTGTCTTGAGTGGGGAAATTTTCTCGATCCGTAGACGAATAATTTTTTTTCTCAGGTTCTTAAGTTCTTAAGGATCGTTTTTTATTCTGCCACTGGGGGGCGCCAGAACCTAAAATTTTCTCCATCAGCAAAATAAGAAAGAACAATAAATATTTTTTTAAAAATTATACTTTTGACAAGGATTGAACCCAAACGAGGCCGTTAACAGGTTTAGTATTTTTTTCTGTTGCTTCGTTACACGTAACACAACAGTTCGTCGTGTAAGCGAGATTAAGATTCGTCGCCGCAAAAACACAGTTTTACTGGACAGTTGCTGCTGCCGCCGCTGGCCTCAGTAGTTAGACGTCCCCCCGTGCCCTCACGCAGTCCCATTGTCCTGTTGTCCCGTCGTTCCGTTGTTCCGTTTGTGGTTCTGTGGGCAACAGCACCACGAGCGTTCAAGCGCTGCTTATTCTTTCTTTTTCCCAGAGAGAACCTTTTTTTAAATTTTTTTCCTTTTTCTTTTTTTTCCCTACTGGTCTTCACATGTAAAAAAAATTACAAAAAGAAAACAAATTTCAGGAAGTACTTTAATATTCAACCCCCCCCCCACACACACACACCCACAGCTCCCTCACGTCATTCTAACATTATGCACTCTCCCGTTACTGTCCTCTTTTATATCATTCTGCATTTCACGTACTGTACTTACGTGTGCAATCATGCCATCTAGCTGAAAAAGAAAAAAAAAAAAGGCCGAGTCGGCTTCTGTCAATCAAGATTTCTTTTGCACCTTCACCTGTACAAAAAAAGAAGAGGAGGAGGAGGAGGAGGAGTCAGGAGGAGACACAGGTTTTTATCGAATGCAGTTTTACGTTGTCATTTTAACAGAAAGGTGCGTTTTCACAGCGGATAAATGAACTGTACAAAGTATTTATGCAATTATAACTGGTTTTAGATTTTTTTAAAATGATTATTATGGCGATTCCAGCAAGTTTTGTTACTTGTTGCATGTCTTATTAACACAGCTGACTTTCTGTGTCAGTGCATTGTACATGTTCTTGGCATTAGATTATCTCTTTTTTTTGGGTTGTTGTTGTTGATTTTATCCTTTTTTCGGTTGTTTTTCTGTTTTGTTTTTGGGTTTTTTTCCTTTGGAGGCATCGTCCGATGAGTTACCCCGAGCGACCAAGCGCCAGGTTTCGTGTACTGAGCTGCAGAGGTGGAACTTTTGTACTCTTTACATTTGGAGAGAGGAAAAAAAACAAACAAATAAATAAACTGAGGACTAGTTGAGAGACGGAGGAGAGGAAGGAGGAGGAAGAGGAGGAGAAGAAGAGGAAGGAAAAAAAAGAGAAACCCCTGGATTATTTTGGTGGTCTTGTATTAGACTGCATTACTACAGTATCTGGTGTGCAATCTGTGATAGCTGAATGTTCCCTGTATATTTGTGTTCACTACATCCTACATCATCCTGCAAGAGAGAATAAAAAAACAGTAGAGTAACCCCCCCCCCTTACAGAAACAAAATATTACAATAATGCAATAGATCTGGTACTTATTCTTTTTAATTTCATTTCAATAAATAATTGCTGTTTACCACCAAAAAAGTCAGACTCAGCTTTTTCATTTCAGATTATTATCATTATTTTTCTTTTTTTTTTTAGGGCGAGTTGCAGTTTGTTTGTTTTTCCCCTTTCGTGATGTTATTTGGGGAAATGAGTGAAATTTGGATAAAAAACATTAATTATATAGACTTTTTTTTTTAAGTTCATTTTAAAACAACAAAAATGATGTTAAGAAGTATTTCACCCATTGCTAATTCGGGTTATTATGAGAAACTTGTGCAGCTGAAATCAGCCACCAAGCTCTGAGGTTATGTAATTTATGACTGAAATAACTCACATGTATAATTAAGCAAATTTACGGAGCCGTAATTTAATTGTTTAAGTTAAAACAAACCTTCTACTTTAAGTCCTGTTTGAGCTATTGATGCAGAGCTTAAACCGTCTGGTTCATTTTGTCTGGAGAAAACGTGAATGAAAGAAACATCGAGGTCCAGTGTTTTTCCAGTGGCTCTTAAACGCAACACATGGTGGTGAAGAACTAGTTGCATCAGACATTTAAAATATTAAAGACATTAAAAAAAACCACTGTTTTATACAAAGGCTCCAGTTAAACAAGACTTAATGAGTCCAAGTGAAATATCCGTGGATTTAAACAAATGGCCGAACCTGTGTGTGAGTGTGTGTTTGTGTGTGTGTGTGAGTGAGTGTGTGTGTGTGTTTGTGCAGTGTTGATAGTCACTAAGCGGTTTAGGAGATAGGTCCCCACTAGTACAGTGATGTGAGTGTGTGTGTGTGTGTCTAAGTTGGGACACTGGTCATTATTATGGCCAACCCCCCCACCCCCCCACCCCCCCCACAAAGCATGAGCTGGTCAACCAAGTATGGACAGAGAGAGAGAGAGGGAGAGAGAGAGAGGGAGGGAGAGGGGGGGTCAGAGAGAGGGAGAGAGAGAGAGAGGGAGGGAGAGGGAGGGGGTCAGAGAGAGAGGGAGGGAGGGGGCCAGAGAGAGAGAGAGAGGAGAGAGAGGGAGAGGGAGAGAGAGGGAGGGCGAGAGAGGGAGGGAGAGAGAGGGAGGGGGGGTCAGAGAGAGGGAGGGAGAGGGAGAGAGAGAGGAGAGAGAGAGAGAGAGAGGGGGGGTCAGAGGGAGGGAGTGAGAGGGGGGGTCAGAGAGGAGAGGAGGGGGTCAGAGGAGGGAGGGGGTCAGAGAGGGAGGGAGAGGGGGGGTCAGAGAGAGAGGGAGAGAGAGGGAGAGAGAGAGCGAGAGAGAGAGAGAGAGAGAGAGAGGCCATGTCCAGTGTAAAGTTTGACAGGAAAACCCGTTGGCACGTCCTTCAAAATAAAAGTAAGTGATGCGACTCACAACCCACACACTAATAAAAAAAAAACAAGATAAAAAACACTAATTGAAAATAGAAGAAACTGTTTTATTCGAGTTTTCTGGATTATAAGTTCGTCCACTGGTGGAATCAGGTGCTTTTGAATGAAAAGCCCGAAAAGCTGATTCTTAAAAATCTGACTATTTTCCTCCTGCGACACTTTGGAGGAGGACGCGACGTCGTTTTTACTCTTCTGCTCTGACATCTGACACCTGAATGACCGAGGCTTCAAGTTTCAACGTGTAAAACAAATCACGTCAGAATTAAGTCTCGGGCTGCAGTCGACCGGACGCCCGAGACGTCAGACGTCAGACTGAAGCGTTCAGTCATCAGTAACTAAAATCAGAAACAGGCAATTGTTCAAGTATCTCCAGGTACATTTTACTAGAGATCAGAAATCACGTTTGTGATTTATCAATGGTATTTTACAGCTTCTTTTAATTAAGAGAACAACTCTGATATTTTTTCCTTTTATATTTTATAGTTTCTTGCACAGGAATCGAACCCTGTCGCTGGTTTTCCGTGTCATCGCCAGGCGGCTGCTGTGTGATGAACAGAACCGTAAATACATATAGATAAAAACAAGGCGATGAAACGTTTCAATAAATCTCGTAGACACCAGGTTATTGCAGCAGACGCAGCAGCAGCTGGTGAATAAAAAGGCCACAGACACTGATGCTTCCAGGGGAGATTCAGTCTAAAACCATGACTGAAAACAACCAGGTTTTATATTTATGAAATCTGACTCTCTGCTTTATTCAGCTGAGATTTGGTTCTGAGATTTTATTTTTATTTTCATTTTAATGAGAAAGATCTGATTGTAAATTGCAGCACAGACCAAAGCAGCACAGCGGTGGATGGATTATTAAGTACTACTAGGAATAAAAGAGCAAAAATACTCTATTAAAGTAAAAGTACTTGATTTATAATACACAGGTATTATGAGTAAAACTTACACAAAGTATCAAAAGTAAAAGTATTTGTTGTTACCCCTTTAGTTATAATATTTCTATGCATTTATCTTTACTGATGCGTGAATGTAGAAGCAGCGTTTTATTGTGCTAGTCACTCAAATTTCATCTGCTATTATGTGTCATATTTCATAAGAAGATCATAGGTTTTCTTTAATAAAACCCATAATCACATAAGTTACCAGTGACAAAAGCTGTAAGGAAAATACAACATTTCCCTCTGAAATGTGTAAAACGACGAGAAATGATGAGTGACTCAAAACTGCGCAGCAGATGAGCGAGTGTTGTGTGGAGTTGCAGTGATTAGTTGAGTAATTGATTGGTCGACGATGATTGATTATTCTTTCTGGTTATTTCTCAAAAAGTTCCACTTTTTCAGATGTAACTTTCTGACGCTTTTCTTTGTTTCGTCTTGAATTTAAACTGAATACTTGTGAGTTTTTCGGGCCGCTGGTTAAATCGAAAACAAGCGATCTGGAAACATTATCTCAGCGGAGGGAAAACAATCGGCAGATTCATCGATAATCAAAAACGATGATAATCATAAAGTCCTTATTCCAGGACCGGTGAAACGTCAAGGAGATAACGGGAGGAGTTTCCCAGGGCTTTTACCGTGAAAGCCGCCCCGGAAGCCGCCGGCCGTCGTCAGCGGTAGCTTGACGCCGGGACCGCGGTGATAAACAAACACACGCAGCCGAGGCGCAGGCACCTTGCGGGGCTTCGTGTCGCAGCGCGTCGGCGGCGTCGTCTGGCTCCCCCGGGGGCAAACCCGACCCTCTCCGCGGACCGAGGTCCTTCTCTATTAAATACGAACCCCAGGTTTAAAGAAAGGAAAGCGGGACTCTGTCCTCCGGCCTCCCTCCCTCCCTCCTCCCCCCGGACTCGGCTTATGTGACACATTAGCGTCCCGGCGGCGGAACGAGCGAAACATGACGGAGCTGAGGAAGCGAGGCGGCGGCGGGGGAGACCCGGACGGCACCGACAACATCAGCGACAAGGTGAGACGGCTCCCGGACGGGTGGAGGCGAATGACCGAATAACAGGCGGCGGTTCCCCCGCCGCACCTCGGCCGCAGGCGGCGGGCGGAACGAGTCCGGCGGGTTTGTTGTCGGACGCGGGCCGAGGACGGTGGCCCGGTCCGGGGGCAGCTGCGTTAGCTAGCTCACTAGCTGCTGCCCCCGGTAATCCCCCGACCAGTCACGGAACCTGCTCCGCGGTGAAAAACAGAATAATAACGATCAATGAATTGATGCAATTAAAGACTATTCGTTTGTTTATTTATTTAATTTATTGTTATTATATTCATTTATTTATTTATTTATATTTTATTTATTTATTCTGGTGAGACGTTCACGTCCCCGTCGCGACCCGCAGCGTCGCCGCATTTCCACGCCGTCATCGTCGGGAAAGACGGACCCGGCGGTGTCGACCCGCCGCCGCCGGTCGGAACCGAGCGCGTCGGCCGGAGATCCAGCCCCGAAAGTCGGACATGGATGCGGTGGAGTCACGGTAGAAAAACACGGGGGAGGCGGGGGAAGGGGCCTCTTGGCTCATGGTGGAAAACAAACAGGGACCATTAGACGGAAAAACCAGGGGAATCTAAGCGCCTCAATTGGCCTTATTTGACACTATTTTGCACCATTTTTTGCACCGTTTTCCCCCTAAACAGCATTTAACTGACTGCGTGCACAGCTGCACTGACACGCAAAGGCTCACAATAGACCACCGGGCAGGGAGGAAGAGAGAGGATGAGGATGTCGACAGCAAAGAGAAATGGAGAGATTTTAAAATGTGCAGGGGTTTGTGTTCAGCGTGGATTTTAGTTTATAACCTGTAAGATTAATATTCAGTGTCCGGTGAGATTTCTCATCTAGGAAACGACAACTTGTGCCAAAAAATGCACTCGAACTGATTTCAGCGCTAAAAAAACAGCGAAGCACCGTCAGCACTGGCTGATCTTGACCTTTTGGCTCTTGACCTTTGGAAACCGCCGTTCGCAAAACGGTCTCCGCTCAAGGCCCCACTTACTCACATTCTCTGCCGATCTCTCTCTGCGATTATTCTGAGCATTTTTAGGACTTTTTGTTGATTCTGTCAGTTAAATCTTAACCTTGGAAGCAAATCCTGTTGATGGTTGTTTAAACTGTTTAGGTCCATTATCAAGCAAAAACATCAAACTTTTCTCGTTTTGCAGCTTTCAAACTCTTGATTGTTACAAATTTTTGGTCATTTGTCATTTAAAATCTAACATCTTTAGGGTCCAGGACTGTCGAACACACCCAAAAAAAAGACATTCGCAGATGTTTCCTTATGTTCCAGAAACTTGTGATGGAAGTTTTTACTACTTTTTGACAATTTGTAAACTAATTGATAGGAGAAATAATAAGGAGATTACTCAACAATGAAAGTAACTGATAGAAGTAGCCATAAAAGAACATCTCAGCTCCTCTTTGAACGACAACAGAAAACGGAGGCGAAACAACAGTTCTCGGATTGTATCGTTATAAACTACAGAGAGTGAAAACTATCAAGACTGGAGGTGAAAACCCTCCAAAGTATAACTCACTGACATTTCCTGTTTAATTTTCATTTCTGTAACCACCCAAAAAGAACCAGTAGTCACTCTGGAATCATGTGATGGACATTTTCGTCATGTATTTGCTTTTTGTTTTTTAATAGAGGAAGTATTTGATCAAATAATTACGTAATGATCAGCAGATTCCTATTAATTCGCTCCAGCCATAAAGCTACGCGCTATAACGCCAATGCGAATTGGTCCGATGAAACAGTGACGTTTATGGTCGGCGTGAAAGTGAGCGTTTCAACGCCGGTGTTGTTTTCGCGTTTCCACTCCACCTCCCTCTTCCTGGAAGACAAACAACTTCCTGTGCCCTTTCCCCCAGAGTCATCCTCTCAGCAGGAGCCAATTCCTGGAGCAAATGGAGTCGTCGTGCCCCCCCCCCCAGCCCACTGAATAACTGGCCTCGCGGAGAAGACGGTTCACTGCATAATGTCTCGGAAACGATGCTAAGTGGTTTGGAAAAAGGCGGCAGACGGTCATTATATCACTCGTGTGCCGTTGTACGTCGGCCTCACACGAGGTTGTGCCGACGCCTTAAACGACGTCTTTGCATGACCTTGATCCCAGCTTAAGAGCTTCTGTCCATTGTTGAGCAGTCAGCGTTTTCAGATCTGATCGTTTGATAATTATTTGTGTAATTGAGGATGTGGAAACGTCTTTTTTTCCCATCGCTTCCATCTTCTTGCGTGTGGGAGTTTCCATATCTTTGGTCGGCACCTGATTTGGACAAAACCGGACTCTGAGAACAGACTTTTTTTTTGTTTGTTTTGTTTTTACAGAGAAGTGATTGAAAAATTGTCCATTGTCACAAATTGTAGCGTCTCCATCGTCTGATGCAAGATTCAGCTGCCAAGTCTTTACTTTTGATGTTTGTATTGACAAAAATTGGATTTTTCTGCTGCTCATCTCCTTGTCTGTTCACACACTGACTAATTTTAGTCCTGCTGAAACTGGTCTCCACCTAATTCCAGTCAAACATCAATTCCTGCTTCCATCATCAGAAAATGCATCATTTCCATTTTGTTAGAGGGTTTTTGCATTTGTTGTGTTTAGGGAATGACGTGCGCCGATGTCATATTCGGACAAATGCACTTGAATTAATTAACATCATTCAGCCGTTGTGCCGTCCTCATTGAAGCAACAAAAACAACAGAATAATGCTTAGAAGTCTTTGGACTGAGCACATGCGGAACAGCAACTTCATACCAGATCCACCTGCTCCAAACTGCTTTGGAAAGTTGCTTACTGTTTAAAGAGTGGTGTGGTGGTGAATGTGCCCCAGCTGGTTGGGGTTATTTAAAAAAAAAAGAAATAAAATCACCTGACAGCGACTTCATGCTAGAAATTTTAGTTGTTTTCTCCCGTCTCATCACTTTGCACTGAGATTAGGACAGTTTCAAAAAGATTTACTTATTTTTTGGTGGTGGAGTTTTTGCGGATGACTTCATCTGTAAGAAATAAGTTGTGCTTTCATAAAACCTACAGCCCCCCCCCTCCATGTTAGCTATTTTGGTATTGAGGTGTGTGTATTTTCTTCTGCAGTTGGTTTGGTTTTAAAAGTCGTTTCATTAAAATCTTTCACGAGGAGAACCTGGGTCATTCATAAATCTTCACCCAAAAGCAAACAGAAAAAGACACTTTCAAAAGTAAAACAGTCCAACGGCAGCAGCCCAAACACAGAAATTTTTTTTTTTTTCACATGCACAATAATAATTAAACTTGGGGGGAAAAAATACTCCTGTCAGGTGAACAAACCATTTGGTTCCTTGGGTGGCTGGTGTACAACTATATTCAAATAAATCATGACACCTACCTTTCAGTTCATTTGATCCTTGCTCCAGCTGAGCTTCAGATTACAACTGCATGAGAAACGGTAGCGTTGAAGCGGCTTAAACTGTTTCAATATGTGAATTGCAGCCACTACAACTGTATCATTTTTGGGCCCGTCGCCACATTTTTAGGTTCGGTTGCAGTTTCTTGCGCCACATTGCTGCCATCTCGACCACACAAGCTACCTGAGCTTGCTCGGTGATCCTGTTTTTTTTAAGTTTCTGTTGAGTCTCTGTCTCCAGGTCGTTGGTTAGAAATTAAACGGCTTTTGTCTGTTTTTATTGCGGAAATCCAGAATAACAGCTTGGCGCTTAGAAGCTGCAAAGATCTTGTAGTTTGGTTGTTTGGGAAGTTGAGAACAGGACGACTCAAGGAGTATCTTGAAAATTTGTGCTTCTGGCAGAAGGGCATTGTTGTGCATTGTTATGCATCAGGAAAATAGTTGTCATTTGAGGAAATGAGCAATGAAAGAAAGAGTTTATGCGTAAAAGGAGACTAATGCTGACATCTAAATGACACCTCATTGCTGGCAGTTCCTCTTATTGGCAAGCCGAACTACAGCAGAACTGACAGGGTAAAACTGAAAAAAAACCACCATCTCTCATATCTACGCCACGGCTTAAAAAATGAGATTACATAGTGTCAAGGAGCTCGATGAAGCTGCCGCCAACAGCCAGGATGAAAGGCTGGAGGAACCTGGCTTGTTTCTATGTACCCCGCTGCCAAAAAAACCCTCTAACCTGGTCGGATGAGGATTTACCAAAACCTGAAGCTGGTTAATTAGCTACGAGTCCATCTGGCTGTCATGTTATTTACAAGCCCTTGTTTGACTTGCATTTAAATCCTCTGAGCCCAAGTTTGCCACATTTAAAAAAAACCCAAAACACTAACAAGATTTATATTTCTACCATCATTCAGATGAGAAGGAACAAACAGTAGACCCCCCCCCCCCGGTCCTTCCAGAACAATCTTAGGCAACAGTGCACCCACAGAGTTTTGTAATTGACAATTCTTCCTGTGTCCTCTGAAAGACTAAAACATCTGAGGATCTTCAGAGAGCAAGGGTCTTCGTCACCGAGGAAGACTCTAGTTTCTCCCCTTCGTCGGCCAGTGTTGGGGTGGTTTTTGTTTTTTTTAAATGAGAGACTTTCACCACAGAGCTGACAAGAGGTTTCTTTTCGTTCCCTTTTTTTTCTTTTAGGGGAATGACTCAGCCTGATCTGTGTTTTATTTTGGAGGGTTACAGGATCACTTTGTTGTGTCACACAACCCCTGCGGCAATAACCGGACGAAGCTGCATTCGCGTGAGACCTGCTTAATATTGTCGCCGGAGAAAAAAGGAAGAAAAACCACAAGTGTAGTGGCCAAAAGCAGATTTTCATATGACCATACATCTATACAAAAACTGAAAAAAAGCAGCAAATCTTGACGGAGAAAAATGGCCAAAACATTTGATCGATTATAATAATAATTGGTGGTAATTTCTTATTTTTTGGCTCTGAATGTTTTGAGCTTTAGCTAAGGTTGCTTCAGAATACTGCACAAAGTCTCTCACACACAGACACACAGACACACACTCATAATTGCCCCCTCCCTGTGAGTTATCTCCAAGGCTAATATTTACTTACATTAATTAGTCAGCTCATACATGCGAACCCAGCTGCGTGTGTGCATGCATGCATGTGTGTGTGTCCGTGTGTGTGTCCGTGTGTGTGTCCGTGTGTGTGTCCGTGTGTGTGTCCGTGTGTGTCCGTGTGTGTGTCCGTGTGTGTGTGTGTGTGCTTGACTTCCATAGCGAGCTCCTGCTCCTCACTGCTCCCCTACATCCACGGTACCGATGGCGTCTCCAGGGCAGTCGGCCAGGCCGCCCTCGACTCCTCATGACAGACGACCTTGGTTGGCTGTCTACTGCCTGCTGCTTGCTGCCTGCTGCCTGCTGTCTGCTGGCCTGCCGGTCCTAACCGAAGCCTCCAGCAGCACCACCACCAGCGGCGGCGGCGATGGCGATGCGACGGCAGCAGCAGGCAGTTTAACGCTCCGACGGTCACGACTCCGCTCTGCACAAGGCCCAGTTAGAAATGTCTTTGGACAGCAGAGGAGTTTTTTTTTTTTTTTTTACTGCTACACGCTGCGGCTCTGCATTCAGATAACAGCCTCTAATGCAGTGAAGTAAAAAAAAAAAATAAGGACCTTTATAGATTTCAAGGGTTTTGTTATTAGTAGGGTTCTAGGTATAGTAACATGGGTTTATAACATTTTTGTCCAACCTGAAATCTCTTGACAGCTATTAGATGGGTCGTTCTGTCATGTTCCCCACATAAATCTTAAAAACACTGATAGTCAAGGTAAAAAAAAAAGGTCAAAATTTAGAACACTGTCAAAAGTCGGCAAAATACCTTCAGTTTCATCTCTACTCAACGATAAACCTGATAATCCAACCAAATTACCCGGTTCGGCGTCATGTTCATGTCCGCTGTTTTCTGCTTGGGAGGGGGGCTGTGTTTTTTCGGTCCTATCGTGGGTTTTTCTGTTTTGTTTTTTTTTTTAATAAAAAAAAATACTGGAAAAGGTTTGTCAACTTATTTTAATTTCTGTCATGTTGACCAAAGTAAGTTTAAATGAAAGTGCTGATCTATGGCTTACATCAATCTTTTAACTGCCTCAGTCTTATCTACGCCTGTCACCAATATTTTTGGTAATTTTTCTGTATTTATTTTTCTGGCTCTGACACCGTGAGATGGCGTCTCTATTCTCAATATTACTGACAAACCTTTGATGGCTTAATTTGTTTTTTTTGTTTGTTTTTTGTTAAATCGGGAAAAGAGTTGTCTATTAGATCACCAGACGATTTTAATCTATAGTCAATATCAGAGACATGGGTAAAGCTTTACAGGCCTGGAACACGCCGTTTCTTTCCCACCCCTGCTCTGCCTCTGATTGGCTAGTGCTCACTGCCTTTGCTGTTTGGGTTGGTTAGGTTCAGGCTTGAAGAGTGATGATTGGTTTGGGCTCAGGTAAGAGTATCAGGGCAAACCGATCAGAGCTAACATAGCATGTAACCTATTAAATATAATCCAATCTTATCTGTGTTAGCTAACATGGTAGCATGTTGCCATGCCAAACATAGAAGTTGCATCTTTCTCACCTGCTGAATGGTACATGCAAAACCCCAACACATTATATGCACATTAGAGGGTCAACATGCTAACAGTAATATTCCAAAATGCTCAGTGTCCCAAGCTAAGCATGAGTATTTTATCATCAAATAGGGTTGACCATGCTAGGGTTCAACTGTTGCCATGTTAACATGCTAACATTGTCATTCAGGAGCAAACCATAGCAGAGCCACGGTACAGCTGAGGCTGGCAAAGTTGAAAGTTGGAACGATGAACCGTGAAAGTCATGAATGACAACGTAGAGCTGAGCTTGAGGTCCTTCTTTCTATTTCATGTCTCCAGCAGCCCTGATCTCTGTAATGAGCATCCCAGTCAGACCCTCCACTTCTGAGGTTGCTGACTCTTGTGCCTTTTTTTTTTTTTTTTGCCTTTTTTGCCCCAGTCGGGTAGAAAAAGGCCGAGCCATTGAAAGCTAAAAGTTGATGCTAGCAGCAGTGCTACTTCGGGTCAGTGTCTGTTGCTGATTAGCCTAATTCCTCGCGGCATGGGTGAGCCCATGTAGAGCTGTAGCTTACGCGGTGATCCTCTCCCCTGTGACCAGGGCCTGACGCTAATGCTGCTGCCTGCAGGTCTGGGCCTCACAGGTGCGAGAATGTTGAGAATGTTGCTGTGTTTTCCTACTCAATAGCAGCTTCTCCTTGCCGGTTACCACTGATCACGCTAAATAGTCATGGATTCTTTCGGTGGCGGCTGGTGTCAGCGGTCCGGTTGTATCCGAAGACATTTTACTCTAATGGGGAACTTGGGGAAAGTTCTGGGTAATTTTAGGGACGTTGCTGGTGTTGAGAAAGTTTCTGTGGGTTTACTGATCGAATACAGGAAAAAAATCTGTGAGCTTGCACGCTGCAGTGAAGCAAACATCTTCGATCCTCATGCCCTTTTAAGCTCAAATTGGAAATTTCATTTCCATCGCTAGTGAAGGGGAAATTTGTCACCATAAAAGGATGCGGCCGGCGCTGCAGCATGCACTTGTTAGTGTGCCCGTATTGTCAGTCATGCTTCGGGTATTCTGAGATAACCCGTGCACATCCCTAATCAAACTCGCGGAAAACACACACACACACATACACACACACGCACAAACTCAGCAGAACAACAGCTTTTTATCTGCAGGGCACAGTGGCATGACTAGTTAGTCCGCTCAGTCCAAGACAATCTGTATATTATTAGCTCTGCTGATATATGTCCCAAAGTGTCCCTGTCACGGCTTCGGTGAATTGATGCCAGGCTTCTTAACTCTTCCCGAAAAGTTCCAACACCAAGAGGAATTATTTTTAAAGAGCCATGTTTTCAGTAAGTATGTATTTTTTTTGTCAGCCGTCCATATCGGTCAATATCCGTCTTGAAATCCGATGTTGGCGTCGTCAGTAATGAAATTCCTATTACGGAAGCTGTGTTTTTCTGTGTGGAGAGTGCCGTTTAATTTGACTGTCAAATCGTCTTCTTTTGCTCCTAAATTCTTATCGGTAGCTGTCAATAAGGGTTGGAAATTTCAGCTTCGCTTATCTCTCCTGAGTTGGGAAGCATTTCCGACAGGATATTATTTAGGTGCCTAACACCTGATAAAGAACTACTTGTACATACTTACAACCAGACTGAGCTGAGAGGTGTCCTCAGCGCATTTTCTCATAATTGCAGAATCGTCTTTCTTTCTTTTTGTCTGTCTGAAATTCTGAAACATACTGGCGTCTCCTAGTTTGTAATTGCTGGTTAAAATGTAATCACCTCATAATTTATTTATTTATTTTTTACCAAAGATTAAAATGGCGGTTCTTTCGCCAGCATTAACCGTCTGCAACTCGTATTGAGGTTTTGGTGGCTCTCTTCCGTGTCAGATGCAAGTGGGGAAAAACGTTCAGCATTGACAGAGTCATTGTTGTGCTCAGATTTTATCAAAGGCAGCAAGTACGGAATATGGATACCAAAAAAAAGCCCAAAAAAAAATTCATGTTCTTGCTTTGCAGAAAGAAAAAAAATTAAAGAAACCCCCAAGAAAATACAAAAAGGAATGAAAGCTAGTGTAACTGAACGGAACCGAAAGTGCCTGACACCTCTCAGCGCACTGAGACGGTTGGATGGGCCATCACCACAGTTCTATTCTCCACCAGCGCGTTTCGGACCAGGAAGTCCAGTTTGGTTTCAGCTGTTTCTTCAACTGTTACTGTTATTGTTTTGTTGTTTCTCGTTAAATGGAGCAGCCTGAGTATCCGTAAAGAGAAAGCAGGGCTGCAGCCGCAACCGCCGTTTATTTCCATTATCGATTGACCTGACGATGGTTTTCTCAGTTAGCCCATTCATCATTTGTCTTGTAAAATGGTAGCAGATATTGAAGAAAATGTCATCGTGGTTTCCCGGAGTCCAACCTGATGTCTTCAAAAAAGTATTTGAAAAAAAAATTAATATTATTATTACTATTTTGTTCGAACAGCTGTCCAGAGCCCAAAGTGTCCATTTTTAATACTGTAGAAGACAAAGAAACCTGGCAAATAGCTCTGTTTCCTCTTTGGTGAATATCAGTATTTCTGGTATTTTTTGCACACAAAAAGCGACTTGAACTGAGACTAATTTTCCGTCAATGGACTAATCGATAGTTTCAGCTCTAGACTGACCACCCCCACCCCCACATATCAGCACTGTTATCTGGGGGGGCGTAATAATGCTAATGCAGGGGACTGAGTTGATGGGAAGCGCGGCGCTTCATGTGCATGTGGGAAGAATGTGGCCTTAGCGTAGCTTAAGTTGCTGGTCACCTACCTCTCCTCTTCTCTGACCCCCCCCCCCCCCCAACAGTCCTCCTTGCTCTTGGCTCTGCAGTGAAGGCATTAATAGCCAGGTGGAGGACGGAGACGACAGTGGAGGTGAGCCGAGCCTCATCAAGGACGGTGCACCACCCGCTGCCTTTCATTTCACGCTCTGTTAGCAGCGTTTTCTCTCCACGTTGGCCGGTGGCGACTGTTACAGGTACCTGGAGGCCTGAGATTAAAGAAGAAGATGGAAAAAAAAAAACCTCGTCACGGCATCACTCAGATTCTCTGGCGTTGTTTGAGGTGTTTTTGACCGCGATTGTGCGGCGGCGGCTGGCGCACCTTGCCAAATAATCGGTGAAGATTAACGGCAATGGACGGTCTAATTAAGAAGCTTGAGCGCACTCGCCCGGATTAGGCCACGGCAGCGTAGCCCTGCCTGTGCAACAAGCCTGTGCATGATGAAGTAATGACCTGGCCGAAGCTGACGTTGGTTTCTCAGCAAACAGTTACTGAACCGTTGAACGGCGAAGTTGATTTTGGGGGGGGGGGTAAGTAAGAGTCAGTAAGAGTCACTCATCACTTTCTGGCAAACTGTCATCACTGACAGATCTGTGGTGCGTTAACACTCGGTGAAATGGGGAAAGTGGTTGCTGGTCTGGGTGAATTCCCCTCAGGTATTTCCCGACCCAACTAACTTAGCATCCATTCCACTGAAAGAGTCAGGGAGCTGGTGGCCATTTCGGTCATGGTACATGCTGTATTTTATCTATGCATGGTGCTGCACAACCTTCTGCATATCTTGCCCATGGTTAAATTGTGTAGCCGACTTACGGAACCGGTGCGAAAAAGATCTAAAATGTTCAGGTACGTGTTGAACTCGGGCGACTCATACTGATGGTTTCCAGTCGGCTAACCGACAGCAGGTATTTTCGCTTAGCTGCTAGGTCGCTATCAGCCTCTATCAGCTCGCAAGGCTTCGACATTTTGTCCAGTTCAATCTGACTATAATCACTAGTGTATCAATCATCATATCAAAAGCCACTAATATAAGGGATTGAACATTTACACTTCAAATACACTTCAGTCTCACGTCATAAAAGCGTTCAGATGGAAGGTGACGCGGATTTTAGAGTCAATGAGAATTCATAGATGATTAATGGAAAAGAAGGGAGTGGTTGCCGGTGTAGATCGGAGTTCACATGAGGTGGGGGGGGGGCACTAACCGAGGCTCAGCTTGGGTTCAGGTAGGGTCGCCACACAGAAAACAACGGAGGTCCAACAGTCAAGGTGAACACACCTTCAAAGCCTCAAGCCGAATAACTTGGCTGGACACTCATTGACTTGAAAGAATTTTGAACTTATCACAACAAAATGAGGGAGAGTTCTGCTTTATATGAAAATGAGGTAAAATATCAGGGCTTAAAAATGTGAAAATCCTGTTGCATTTCTTAAAGTGAGATCTCCTTTTGTTGGGCTGAAACTATCCATTACTTCAATTAGCAATTAATTGTTATTTTTCTGAGTTGATAAACTAATTGTTTTAGCTATAAGATGTCAGAAATAGTGGAATTCTGAGATACAAGTTTTTGTTTTGTTTTTACCTTCAAACCAGTCTGTTGTGGGATGGTTTAAATTCCTGATTTTAGCTAGTTTTCCACATGCAAAATTACTACTTGTGCTTTCTGAGACGATTTGTTGGTCGTCTAAACTACTAACTTCGTCCACATGCAAAATTACTACTTGTGCTTTCTGAGACGATTTGTTGGTCTAAGCCAAACTAACTTCACCCGTAGTAGCAGAATCTGAAACATTATTTTAGCCGCCTGAACAGTTTTATGTGGATTATTTCTTGGTGGAACAGTCAAACTACCTGACCTGCCGAGATATAACAGCTCTCGGCTCCTGTCTGGCGTCCAATTTGAGCCTGGGTGATTGGAAATGAAAACTAGGAGCATATCGGTCCATTTCCCTTTGACTTCTGGGGTCAGCGCAAACTTCCAGATACGCTTTTTGTGACCACTGGTGTGTTTTGTGTTGTTTTTTTGTTTGTTTGTTTTTTTTCCTTTTCTTCCCATTTTAAGCCAAGAAAGCCCTGTGGCCTCAGCTTTTTCCTCATTAAAGCCTGAGTAGAAATCTACAATTACACCTCCTCTAAACCTGACCCCCCCCCCCCCCCCAACACACACACACTTCCTCCCTCTCAACCTTACCCTGCTCCCACTTTTAGCCCTTTCCCTGCTAATTACAGGATCTGGCCACAATCAGAGCCCCCTTTATTTCTAAAAATACAAGCCCCCCCCTCACCTCACCGTATTTAGTGGCCATGAAAGGGGAAAGAAACGTCCCGTGAGCGACGGCAAGGCTGTCGAGCGCGAAAGGAAACCTAATCTCCCACAATGAGTGTGTGAGCTCAGGGGGAATTTGTGTTGGGTTTTTTTGTTTTTAAATAGACTCCTCCTGGGGGGGGTTATGCGATGCACCATCACCGGCATTGGAGCCTAAGAGTGAAAGTGGTGGGCTCTGGTTGAACTTACTTATTAATGAGTCTGGTCTGAGGCAAGATTTTTCCCCGCATCCAAGTCCTGCTGTGATTGTTTTTATTGTGCCTCAACATGGCCGATCATCGGGGCTCGTTATTTTAATTGAATTGAATTGTATATTGTTTTATTAAAAACTCCAGGAGCTTTGTACAGAAAACAGGAGGAAGTTGATGAGAGTATTAAATATCTAATCCAGCTTTTTTAAAGTCCTGTCGTTTTAATCTGAGGTGCATAATTGGCAGGACGGACACAGGAGAAATCCCCCATCTAGAGACACTGGCCCCAGGTTTTCTAACCGGATTAAAGATTCATTAGTGGCAATAAATAAACAATAAAGATGTCTGCCTTCCGGGTAGCAGCCTGTTGACCTCCCGGAACCAGGTGTAGACTTTCAGCTCGGTCGCGCTCGGCCTGTAATCCTCCGGCTTTGCTCAGGAGCCCGGAATCAGACTCTCTCTCTCCTTTTATGTACATTTATGTACAGGATTTTCTTTTCTTTCTTTTTTTTTTGGGGGGGGGGTGAAACTGAGGAGCCTTTTGCTCAGATCACCTTAGAAGATATAAATAACTTTTACTTCAGGTCAGTACTAGATAAATGTGTGAGTACTGTAGAGGCAGCAAAATACTTTCAACAAAAAATGTCAATAAAAATTGAGATTTAGATTTAGATTTATTTTTTATCATTGAATAAACATGATTGTGTCAATGAAATAAAAAGGAAAAGGGTTTTTTCCCCCCAATAATTCGACTCATGCAGGTGTTTGCAAAACCAAAGAAGAAAGGATTAAAATATTGGCGCCAATATGTGAGGTTTCATTCCTGAGACCTTTCGTTCAGTGGCTCTGATTTGAAAGTTACTTTTACATTCAGCTTTTATCATCATGGGTAATACTTTTTATTGTGGTTGAAGAGAGAAATCTCTCTCTGATCAAAGAGAGAGGAGGTGAAGGTTAGAGGGTTTGGGGAGTGAGAGGGAAAAGTCATGTCATTGTGTATCACCAGCAGGTTGTAGATGTTACACAGGAATAAAGGCTCTGACAGATTGTTTCCTAGAGGCTCTGACTCTGGTTAACACACCACATACTGCTGTAGTTTCTTCACTCCATTGGATCTACACTCACTATCTTAAGTCAGTATTTGAATATCTGCGTGTCTTTGTGTGTGTTTTCCGGCAGGAGGCTGAAGGCGACGACAGGCTCGGCCTGCAAGTCGATGCGGAGGGCGAATGCGATGGCGACTCCAAAGCAGACACTCCGGATGTCCCCTTCTCCACGGCGGACACGGACAACACTCCCCAATGCCTGAACAAAGCTCTGGAGGGCCTGCCCCCCAGGTACGAACCGCGCCAACACACATACTCAAGGAAACGTCCGACGTCTGTTTCCTGAGGGGCGGGAGTTATTCTGAAGCCACAGGACAGACTGGAAAACGATCAAGAAAATCTGTTAACATTTAGCACTTGGCCTTACTGGTCTAGTCTGTTCTCCTGAGGGTCCATTTTTGGCTCAACTAGCTGGGACCAAGATGGCGGCAAACCAGCAGAAACAATGAGCTGCTCCTGTTCAGACAACGAAGATAAACACGACACAGTTGGGTTTTTTTTTTTTGCTGCTATCAATCTTTTATTCTTCCACAAACAGGAAGTTGATCAAGTGTACTGTCTAAGCGCGATGACTCGCTGCCCGAAAGCGTCGATTAATGCAAAACTCAGCGATAATGTTACTGTAACAGGCAGTGGAGCAGGAAAGCCCCCCCCCCCCTCGCCCCCCCTCCACAAGGGATCAATCATGAGTGATCAATCATCCTCCCTCCCCCCAGGTGTATGTAGGTTTTGTTGGACCAGAAATAGATGGGAGCCTGCAGGTGTTTGCTCTTATTAAGACACACTGGGTGAAGGGTCTGTCCAGAATTTCTCAGTATCGGACTATAGAGTATGGTGACTATTTAGTAAGTAAATGTAAAATGTCGGTGCCTTTTTACAATGTTCCTGTCAACCTACAATGGTTAAGTATATTTTATATGTATAAATTAATCACCACAGGAGGGAAATTAGAATGATGATGATGATGATGATAATAATAATAATAATAATAATAATAATAATAATAATAATAACAATAATAACAATAATGATAAGTTATGGTGGTTAAGATAGTTTAGATTTTGAGATAAACCATTCTGTAGTGCCTTCAAAATAAAATAAAAAAAAAATCCTGTTTTCCTCAGTTGACACACCTAAATTAAGTCACTGAACAGTAACCTGTTTATTAAGTATTAATACTATTAAATATGTCTTACTCATCTAAATGTCATGTTCTCTAGAAAGGTGTGTGCTCACAGCCTATTGTGTTTAATTATTGTCCAGAGGGATTTTATTGTGTGATTCTCTCTCCTTTTTTTCTTCAAGTTTGAGACGGTTAAATACGTGTCACCTATTGTCAGATAATTTGAGGCCTCCAAGCGTCACTGATTGGTGGTGATAGCTTTAGTTTGTGCAAACATCACTTCTGAATTTTTTTCTCTCTCTCTCTTAACCCTTGCTATCTCTTTTTATATTTTGATTTCTGTATTTATGGAGAATAATCTTCATTTGTGGTATTTTTAGCAGGTGCAAGACTGTTGTGACGAGCACCAGAACATTAAACACAACAAAGTGAAGTCTGGGAAAATGGGTTGAATGCTGTAGTTAAAGATACACACAAGTAACCCAAAGAATAAGTCTCCTTGTACGGCTTACATTGTTGTGGTGGGGAAACCCTGTGGTTTCCAGAAGTTCTATGGGCCGTTAGACCTGCCGACACACACACACACAGAGGAGGAGGCCGTGTTTTGAATACACAGATGTAAAGTGGAGGGTGTGACCAGTGAGCGATGGCCAGGTCCAGGGGGGCTTAAAGGCTCACAAGGAGGAGGAAACCACTAATCCCTGCAGGCTGGAGCGGCACTGGAGCCGGCGTGCTGCAGAGAGACCTGTGGACGAACAGACTGCAGAGAGAGAGAGAGAGAGAGAGAGAGAGAGGGTGGGGGATGCACGGGGGGGTATAAATAGAAGGAAGAGAAACAGATGGAGGGATGGGGAAGGTGCAGCGGAGATGAGGAGGAGGAGGAGGAGGAGGGTTGGCAGCGAATGAATGCGGCGAGCTAAAGAGCAGAATGGCTCATCGGAGAAGGATGAACGGGAGGACCTGAAGGAGGAAGGGGGGGAAGTCGTATGAGGGGAGAGTGAGTGAGTGATGGTGGGATGGAATTAGAGAGAAGGGGTGAAGCGGCAGTAGCTTTCTTTTTTTTTTCCATGATGCAGCTGTTTTTCCCCTCCATTCATACGCCAGCGGGCTCTCGGCCCTGCTCGGCTCCCGTGCAGCTCTCAGCTCTTTCCTCTCTTTTGTTTTTCGTTCCCCGGTAGCGGGCGTGTGGCGTTTTTTTGCCGCCCGGCGGTGGCAGCGGCACGGGGCCACATGACGTGTTGTGAAAAGCACTCCAGAGGATGAGGGCCAGGGCCCGTTCGGTATTTAAAGCCATGCTAGTGTCATTTAGAAGATTGATCACCAATAAGCCTTATGGCTGCAGCAGCTAATAAAAGGCCACGACATAAACAGATAAACATGATTTCCGATGCAGGCCCCAGTTCACTAGACTAACTTCCCGCCGTCGCCCCACTCGTTTCTCCGCTGGTTTGCCCCAGGCCTGCTTGGGTCTGCCCGGGTCTCCCACCGTTCACAGAACCGGGTTCTGGTTCCAGTTCACCATGGTTAACAGAACCGATGCAAGAACTAAGCCAAGGTGATTCAGGGGCAAGTGGCCACATCTCCCCTCTCTAAGCCTGGCACCAAATTTTGCTACAGATTTCCACGTTGCCCAGGCAAAAATCTTAATGGAATTCAGTGATGCCACAGTTACAAAACCAGCCGCTACGACCCCACGCCGTCCTCTTTTCCTGTCAGCTGTCGACAGATGCTCCGAGGCCGCCGCCGCCTCCGCCTCCTTCATCCTCCCGCAACCTTTAACTTCGACCAGCCAGCCGATACAAATGAGTGTGTTGGCTTGGAGTCCGCCTGTCGTGGATTTCGTTACTCTAATGGCGAATTCCACGCCAGGCTACGTTTTATAACCGGAAACGCAGCCATAGAGACGGACGGCAGATCTCCTCCGTCCCACTGTCTCCCTTTTTATGATTTGAATGAAAACTTGAATGAAGCTAAATTAAATTAAATCAATGAACAGTTCATCTGATTTCGAAACATACGACTCACAGTTTCCGTTCTCCGCAGATGGAAGAACTACTGGATACGAGGGGTCCTGTCTTTGGCCATGATTTCAGGCTTCTTCCTCATCATCTATATGGGACCCGTCACTCTTATATTAGTGGTAAGTGGCAGTGAGTGATGCTGTACTGATTATGAGTCCTCACTTGTAATTTTGCCTGTGTTTTTTATTCGAAACACGCTTCCTCTCTGTGCCTTTTCATCCGATGTAGGTCATGAGTGTCCAGATCAAGTGTTTCCAAGAAATCATCGACATCGGCTACAGAGTTTACCATTCCTACGACCTGCCCTGGTTCAGGACTCTCAGCTGGTGAGGAGGAAGGAAGCAGCGGATACACAGCAGAGCGGCTTTCGCCCTTTTAAAAGGAGCGATACTGCACAATGTCAACTTTTAGTTTAGGCTCAGATCTAAACACAGTGCTTTCTCTAGTGTGGCTCAGACGGTGCAGTTGGCTTATTCAGAGACACCTGGGCAGGACGACTGGGAAACCCGAAAAGAATCAGACCAGTGTCCCAACAGATCGCTGCGGTCGGAGATGTTTTAGGGGCTGGAATATTTTCATTCAGGGCAGGAAATTTGACGATATTCTGTGAAATATCTCAGGAATTAAGGCAGTTTTTAGAGACGGTTCTGGAATAAAGCAAAGCTTTGTTGGACATAAAATCAACATCAGGTCAGATGCACTAGAAATCAGTCGATTTCGAACAGATGGGAAAAAAAAAAACGCAGACACACCAGGAAGTACTCTGGTCTAGTTTTTAGAGTCACTAACGTTATCATCAAATATTTGTCATCTTGTCCTCACACTTTGATCAAATAGCTCCTGATTTAAGTCAACATTTTTTTTTCCAGCTTTACACAGTTAATCTAGACAAAGTTTCTCTGCTTGTGCAAAGACGAGGTTTAAAATCAGGGACATTCATTTCCCTTTTTTGTTATTTAAATAAGAAAAAACATGTTTCATAGGAAATAAGGTGAAATTTCTCAGAGTACAGAAACTCCTGGTTGTCAGGCACCTACTCTAAGAAACCATGAATTTATACTTCACTGATTTTTACATCTAAAGCACCAGTGGCCTGTTGCCCCCCCCCAAAAAGTGTTTTTTTAATGGTATGTAAAAAGAGTGAATGGGCAGTATTTCTTATCTATAGGTACCGTTTAGTCATTTGTCCGATCAGCCACACTCCGTTTAACTCTGCTCTTCCTCAGGTGAAACGCTGACTCAGGTCAGCTTTGTCTGCAGGTAGTTTATCTGAATATGCAACAAGCCCCCAGTGTTCCCTTGGTCCACTCTGGTTTCTGCTCCAGGGGTTGGTTCTTTCCTTCTTTTTTCACTAGTGTGTGTGAGTGTGTGTGAGTGTGTGTGTGTGTGAGTGTGTGTGAGTGTGTGTGAGTGTGTGTGTGTGTGTGTGTGTGTGTGTGTGTGTGTGAGAGAGAGAGAGAGAGAGAGAGAGAGAGAGAGAGAGAGAGAGAGAGAGAGAGAGAAAGAAAGAGAGTGAGTGAGTGAGTGAGACAACAGCTGCGCTCCGTGGAGCCGCGGGGGCAAAGATCACTGCCGTGTTGGAAGTGAATGGAGGCTAATTGAAACTTGCCCCTTTCACCAAGGTCGCCCGTCATAACAACCCCATACGGAAACACACACAGCTGGTCAATGTACAGCAGGCAAGAACGCTGGCTGTTGTTTAAAACCAGTCAGAGTTGTTGTTGTATTTTTGTGTATGTGTGTCAAATATGCTGAAGGGAAAAAAAACCCAAAAACGTCATGTAGAGAGAAACTAATCTCTGCCTCTCTGCCTCAGGTACTTCCTGATTTGCGTCAACTACTTCTTCTACGGTGAAACGGTGGCGGACTACTTCGGTGCTCTGGTGCAGAGGGAGGAGCCGCTGCAGTTCCTGGCTCGCTACCACCGCTTCATCTCCTTCGCTCTGTACCTCACAGGTGATGCCCCCCCCCCCCGACAATACAACACACACACACATTATGCTCTTTGGACCCTACGCTCCCACTCACTTTTCCTTCTTAAAGCAATTTGAACAGACACGGTGTGTTTGTGTGTGTTTTAGTGGAGCTGGTTTAGAAAATAACATTACTGGGCTTAAAATAAGAAAGAAAAAAAATCTCAGGGGGACTTGCAACGTGAAGTGACTCATGAGTTTGACAAATGGAATAACGACATAAGTTCATCTCTTCCCGCTGCTTTTATTCGCTGATATGAGGCTCCGTTGCTCCGCTGAGTCGTAAGAAGACGTACCGTAAAACACCGGGCCGCGCCTTTAATCCCGCCACTTATTGAATCACATGCGTTATGCTCAAAAAGAAGTGGCTGCTACCGAAGATGTTTTTTCCCTCAGCGGAGCATACCGTTGTGATTTTATTTGTTGTTTTTGTTTTTTTTCTTTACAATGAGTCACACACGTTGTTTTGCTGCTGAACCAGATCACCGACGTACAGTAGTGTTTACTACCAGTGTACATGTTTGGATGTTTTGGGTTTTTTTTAGAAGCGTCTGTTGCTCTCTCTTCTGCAGAAAAATCGTCTTGGCGGGGATTTTAAAATACCTGTAGATTAATCCATCCCAGCTACAAAAACCCAGCACTGGTCAATCTCTTTACTCATGATACAGTGTGCAAAACAAAATGAGTTATCAATAAACTTTGTGCAACAGAATTATTCTGGCAGTGAACACCAAAGTCCTCTTTTGTTTTTCTTTTTTCATTGATTGCCTCATCGTTCCGTGGTGATGCAAAGCTGACTTTTTCAAATCGATCTCGACTTTTTCCGCTGCAATTGTACTTAATTTGAACTTTTTACAAAAACAAAAGGAGACATGACTTTCACTGCAATGAATTATGTTAATGCTGCAAATTGATTTTATTTTAGAGATGTAACTAAAAACCACATGCCGCATGGAAGGTAGGAAATAAAACCAGGCCGAAACACCTGAAGGAAATCCGGAATGAACCACCCCAGATGGATTATTCCAGCCTGGGTGTTATCGTCGCAGCTCCAGCCACCATCCGTATCGGCTGTGACAGTGTCGCACCCGTCAGCTTCGTTGCTAAGGTCTCGGGGTGGGACCAAAACGAGGGTTATGTAGTTGGTAAAAAGAATTTAAACCGGCAGCGTGGCAAACGTCGTCAGCCCGACCGCCTGTTATAAACATCCGTCCGAACGCGGCCTCACATTGTCTGAGGATTTCAGTTAAACAGTTGGGACATGTGTGTAAAAACAGCACATTTCTGTTTGACTGCGCTGCCGCAGGATCATAGCAGCAGCAGCAGCAGCAGCAGTTAGAGTTTTTATATTTTTAAATTTATTTTTTTTTTTTTTTTACATCTCCTGCTGCTGTGACACCAATGTTTCCCCTCTGGGATGAATGGAGGTTCTGTCCACTGATCTCTCACTGGTTGGTTGAAGGGGGAGGTGGGGGGAGGCGGGGGGAGGCGGGGGAGAGGGGCAGGTTCCTTCCCCGAGCCTTGCTGACATAGTTGTCTTTCAGCCGACCCAGCCGGGCGCCAGCTGCAGTTTAAAAGCCCCAAGGACACTGAAGCAGAAAGCATCTTTTCAGACTGTCATCAGTAACCCCCCACCCCACCACCCCCACCCCTCTCCCCACATACCCTCCACCCAAGTGCTCCCCCCTCCCAGGTTCACGTGGACAAAACCTGACAAGGGAGCTTTTCAGCCGACAGCCTCCTGAGCGCAAAAGCACAAGCCTGAGTCAAAATCGGCGTAAAGTCTGAACAGCCGAAGGATAAAGTCACTCTAGATGGAAGAAAACTGTGGATTGTTCAGCCACTGGCGCACACACACCTCCCCATACAGTATATTTATATAAATATATCTATAATTTGTTAGTGCTGTTGTTATAGACATTATTTTAATCTGTGCTCCGTAATCTCGGAGTAAAGAAAAACTGACAGCATGTTGTCTGCTCTTTCACAGGTTTCTGCATGTTTGTGCTGAGTTTAGTGAAGAAACATTACCGCCTGCAGTTTTATATGGTGTGTATCAGCCAAGTAACCCTCTCCTCCTCCTCCTCCTCCTGTACTACACCACTAACCCTCCTATCCATCCTCCACCCCCACCCACTGCCTCCTATCCCCACGTTATGTCCCTATGAGAAGGTTTTTGAAGCTCGTCTCGTGCTGCGACGTCATTGTAGAAGTCTTCGACGCTGCACTTTTTTCATTTTTCTTTTCCTCGCTTTCAGCTCTTTTGAAAAAAAACATTTGCTTGTTTCACCGTCTGACTCCCAGATTATCCGCCTTCATCACAGTGCAGAATTTGATCCCGGGTAAATGCTGGGCTTCCGCGGCGGCTTCAGCTTTATTTCTCTTCACTTGCATCCATTTGCTTCCTCCACACATCTATTTTCACCTTCGTGCGTCACGTTTTGTCAGCCCGAACTGACTAATGGAGTTTTCATTTGTTATTCTGCAGACAAATACATGCAAAGTGCCACAATCACAGACATTTGTAGACTCTGGACCCCAAAAGGATTTGGATTTCCTTTCCACTTATTGAAACATTATCACCTCCCCAAAAATGGAAGAAAAAAAAATCGAAAGGTTTTCAAAATTCTTCTCTGTTTCTGTTTCTTTAAATATATATATTTTTAAATCATTTTGTCGCACCCATCTTCGCAAATGTCTTGTTTTAACATGTCTGGTACATCTGTGACTCTCATCCCCGTCTGATCCCGACTGTCCATCTGTTTGCTTTTCGTGTTTCCTGTTTGCCGTCTCGCATCCTCATTGTGTCTCCGTCTGTGTCCTTCGCACTCGTCCGTCTGTTTGTTGTTGTAGTTGTCGTTTTTGGGTTTTTTTTTTGTTTTGTATTTTGTATGATTCCTATGTTTTCTGACCTGAGTCGACTGCTGAGCAGGTGCGGTCGCATTCCAGCACAGTGACGCTGCAATGATTTGTTTTGCTTTTTGTGTGTGTGGGTGTGGGTGTGGGTGTGTGTGTGGGTGTGTGTGCACCATTCCAGTTCGCCTGGACCCACGTGACCCTGCTGATTGTGGTGACTCAGTCCCACCTTGTCATCCAGAACCTGTTTGAAGGAATGATCTGGTAAGTGAGACACATGAGAACACAGACCAGAGGAACCTGCCTCTCTTCTCTCTGACTGTCATTACATAAGTGTTTGTTGTGTTGCGACTGTGTTCACTGTTGTCATGCAGGGTTTTTATTCATTATTATTTTTCTTTCTTTCTTTGTTTTTTGTTTTGTTTTTTCGAAGTTTGAGCAACAGATATCTAAAAATCCAAGTCACATACACAAAAAAAGCACATTCTGTTTTTTATGAACTCTTCTAAGTCATCGGATAGAAACTGGTTTAGTCGACTTGATAATTAACTTTTTTAGATTCCCAACATAACACGTTTCCATACTAGAAAACAACAGAGATCATTTTTCCTGCCACGGCAGGAACTGATCAGACTTTGTGTTGTGTTCATTGTTAACCCCCGCCACCCCCGACCCCCACCACCCTCACCACCTCCTCTCAACTGTGCTGGAATTCCTGTTTCCCAGGTTCATTGTCCCAATCTCCATTGTGATCTGCAACGACATCATGGCCTATCTGTTCGGATTCTTCTTCGGGAGGACTCCACTGATCAAGGTAAATCAGACGTGAAGTCAGCTCTCATCAGTACATTTGAGGGGTTTACGTAGTCTTTAGTGGCTTTAGTATATTTTACATACAGCAGAGGAGAGAGCCTTCGTAGACAGATCAGCAGAAGAGTAGAAGACGTTTCTCAAAACAATTTTTTGTCATTTTTATATGGTTTCGTTAACAGTGCGAATGCTCGGTGACGGTTATGCTTCCCGACAGTAGACGTGTAATTCAGGTACAAGTCGACAGAGTTGAAGACTTGTCCCGTTGCACCGTCTTCGGTTCAGCTGACCGGTCGGGAGTCCCAGCCGTCTAAACCCTACGAGGTTGTTCGCACTGAGACATCACAGCCGTGTCCTAGGAGACGTTTTGGTCGGAGAACCTGTGGATGCAAAGAATTCGTTTTTTTCTTTAACCTAAATGTGAGCCAAGTCTGTTTTTTAATGGCAATAATTGAGTGTGTTCCTGGGGGCCTTGGTTCACCAAGGTTGTGCCTTAACACTGATTAATTTTTTAGAGGGTTTTCTTGGAAACGATCCGTAGCTGCATCTGAGGAGTGGAGGATGTTAAGATCGTCGGCCTCGGGATTTTATCTTTTGGCTTTATTTTAACCCCCGACCTCCAGCCCGAATTTAGGTTGGTCTGTAGCCCAGGGCTCAAGCAAATGGGATCAAAGTCCGCACCTGCACCCTTGAGACGATGGTGGTGAACAGGGTGGGTTATTTTAAGGTCTTGTTTATGAGTAAGAGTAAACAAGAGAAAAAGTCTCTGCAGCCTTGCATTAGGGTCTGGATACATCCAGTCTGATGTTGTAACGACCGAGGAACCCCTCAGGGGGAGCTGGTGGATGTCCAGCTGTGTGGTGTCAGACGAGCCTGCCAACGAATAACCACCCCTGATCTTAGAGAAATCCCGCTGCTCAGCTCTATAAAACTAACCACAGAGTGAGCACATCAAAAGAGAGCGTTGACGCCGACGGCCGCCTCCGCGCGTCCACCCGCATGAGAGAAAAGTCACCGAGCCGAGGACGGACAGAGGTTTATTAGGAATATGTAGGTGGCGGTGAGGCGGATTAAAAAAAAACAAAAACAAACCACATGTCACACTGATGTGAAAGACGGTCTCTGTTTCTGTCTCTGACCCCACCCGGCCCCCCACCCCTGCAGCTCTCACCCAAGAAGACCTGGGAGGGCTTCATCGGAGGCTTCTTCTCCACCGTGGTTTTCGGCTTCATTGTGAGTACATTACTTTTTTGTTTTCCCCCACATGGGCCCAGTTTCCCAGCGTTCCCAGTACACTTGGTCTACTTGTCCACCGTTGGTAGCAGAATGACGCAACCCAGCCGAGGCGGAGCAGGATTTTTGAACCGGTTATCTGCTCGGATGCTGGCGGAGATGAGGAAAGAGCGATTGCCAGATTTTACTGACAGCTTGGCCACGGCGTCTGGGCCGCTTCCGGTCACAGCACTCGACGGCCAAACGCCCTTTTCATAACCTTCAGTCACATGATATCCTGTTTCTGTGTCAAGTTGCGGTTTGAAAAATCCTTTTCACTGCAATCTCTACATTCGCTGGCCACTTTCACCATCGACTAAATAATGTAGCAGGTGCAAATTTTCCAAAAGTTCTCGCCTCAGCATTGGCGGTGACGAGACGCCGCGTCAGCAAACTTAACCGGAGTCGGAGGCTGATCATGTCCCTGTGTTCTGTTGTGTTCTGCTGTGTTCTGGGTTCGGTTGCAGCTGGCCTACCTCCTGTCTCAGTTCCAGTACTTCGTGTGCCCCGTGGGCTTCAACAGCGAGACCAATGGGTTCACAGTCGAATGCGAGCCCTCCGATATCTTCGTGATGCAGGAGTACACTCTCCCTGCTGTGCTGCAGAATACACTGAGATGGGTGAGACTGAGCCCCTTAAATTCAACTAAGACAATCTGGAAATATGTTCTGGATGAAATAATTCATTATTGTAAACAAATTTTATGTATCATGCCTTTGTTAGAGTATTTAGTGCAACCAAAATGTTACTAAATCCACTGTAGGCCAATTAGTTTTGGGGTTTTTTTGTTTTTTTGTTTTTTTTATTTATTTCTTGTTATTAGTTAAATTTTTCAAAGCAACAGAACTTCCATTTTAAAACCCTATCATTTTTATGCTTGTTTCTCGATTTTATTTTTTATCTGCTTTATCAATCTACTAAAATTGATCTTTTTGCTGTTAATCCAGTGATAATAATAAAAATCTCTCCCGTCTCTCTCCTAGAAAACGGTGAACCTGTACCCCTTCCAGATCCACAGCATCTTCCTCTCGTCCTTCGCGTCTCTCATCGGGCCGTTCGGCGGCTTCTTCGCCAGCGGCTTCAAGAGGGCCTTCAAAATAAAAGTAAAGGACATCTCCGTTCCTCACTAACTTTTGTCTCCTCAACCGACAGTCTCGCTTCACCTGAGATTTACTTTCCTCTTCCTTTCCCTCTAATCATTTTAGCCTTGATTCCCTCGTCTATAGGTACAGTTTCCCTTTTTTAAATCTGTTTTTCAGGTGACTTTTTGTCTCGTTAGCTCGTCGTTTTCTTCAACATCTCCTCCCCCCCTTTTCCTTCATGAAACTTAAGTTTACCGCAGAGCTTTCGCTACTTTAACACCGAGCAAATGCTCTCAAGCGATTGGCACTCGTCCCCGAGACAGATCGGTTTGAGGGTGGAAGTGGTTGGACCGGAGACTGATGCTTAACTCGGCAGCGGAGCCAGCTAATGTTAATCGCTGGTTGCCTTTGTGGCACATCTCCACCTAGTGACACTATGTGTCGGCCGGTTGCATCATTAAAACTCCACAGTAGGAAAAGAAAGAACTGAATTTTTAATTTATTTCTTTTTAAACCTTGTGTGATACGTTTAAAATGGTCGGCATGGATCTGAACAACGGTCGGGCCTAAACCGTGCACCGATAACCACGTTAGGGGCGTTTTCCTTTCAGGACTTCGCCAGCACCATCCCGGGCCACGGCGGCATCATGGACCGGTTCGACTGCCAGTACCTGATGGCCACCTTCACGCACGTCTATATCGCAAGCTTCATCAGGTGAGAAGAGGACAACGGGCCATAGTGACACATATAAGACTTATAAGAGTTTTGTTTTTTAATACAATTTATATCGGTTCTCATAAAACTTCTAGTAGATGTAACCAACGGCGGCAGTCGGTCAGCAGGCTGCTTTTCTGAGTAGCCTCGCCAGCCATGGGACCTGAAATCCCTGAAAGTCGATTTATTGATTAGTCAATTGATAGAAAAATAATCTACAAATATTTAATATGTTAATATAAATTGTTAATATAATTAATTGATGAATTATTTAAGTCATTTTTTTAAAAGGGAAAACAGGGAAAATGATATCAGTAATTCTTTGATTCCAGCTTCTCCAATGAGTAGATTTCTTCCTTTGTCATAAACCACTGACTTTTGGTCGAACAAAACATATGAAGATGGCATTTTAAAAGTTCTGTGGGCATTTTTTTGATTAATAGATTAATTGAAAAAATAATGGGCGGATTCATTGATAATGAAAACAACTTTTAGTTGAAGACCTACTGCAAAAATCTTAACAGTGAAGGAGTTGAATATAATTCCCAGAGCAAAGAGAAAAAAAAACACACAGTAATGTTTGTTATTCAACCTGGTGCTTTGAGCAGGTTTTCTCTAGTTCTGACAAATCATGATTTGAACAGTGGCAAAAAGTAAAAAGGAGGATAATTAAACAATCTAAAGACTTGCAGCAAACTAATATTTTTACAAATTATTCTGTTCCTCATCAGTATTCAGGCAAACACATTGTCATTTCTAATTAAAGTCTCGTGAATTTTAGGGGAAAAAACACTGTTCCAGGTCTGTCGTCATAAAATAAGAGCATTAAACCCACAGTCATTGTGGTAAAAATAGTAATGTTGTAATAGCTCACACAGCCACTAGTGGCAGTAAACATGCAGCTCCTACGTCTGTTACATGACTCATGTTGCCTAGAGATGACTCCTCGGGTCCCTGGAGCGTCTCCTCGGGGACCTGAAGCTACAGGAAAAGGAGAAGTGTTTCTGATGGACTTCCTGGTTTAGGGTTTTTCTCTGACTCATGAATCAAAGGAAGCTTTTACAACTTCTGTCGGTCCAAAAGAGTTTTTCCTTAGTTTCTAGATTTTCCCAGTTTCTTAAAGATGGTCCAGATTTTTTACCCTCGTTTATATTGTTGTCTAATTTATTAATTCATTCATTCATTTATTTAGTCAGTCATTCATTTTTACGTGTCTACAGGGGCCCGAACCCCAGCAAGGTGCTGCAGCAGCTGCTGATGCTTCAGCCTGAGCAGCAGCTCAGCATCTTCCACACCCTGCACTCCCACCTGAGAGAGAGGGGCATGCTCCCCCCCGCCGCCCAGGCCGAGTGACGGACCGCCGGGTTCACGGTGGGGGGGTGGGTGTTTGTGTGTGTGTCTAATGCCCTGGAAAGTTTGTGTAAGCATGCACACACGCAAAGACACACACACACACACTCACACTCATAAGTACCATGTTGGTCTGTGTGTATGTGATCCCGGTCCTCTCTCAGAGCATCCCGTCGTCATCCTGCCGCCTCTTCATCCGACTTCCAACCAGCTCTAAAATCACGACTTAGAACTGGAGGTGACTCTTGAGACTACGTGGAATAACCTAGTAGTAAAACAAAAAAGAGAGGGAGAAAGGAAAGAAAGAAAAGAAAAAACGACAACACAACATCAGCAACAACAAAACCAGGCGGCTTCGTTGCTTTCCACTCTGACCCACACCACGAACACGCAGAGTCACCGTCCTGAAGACTCACAGACTGAAGAATAGGGAAAAAAAACGGAAAAGAAAAAAGTCTTATTGAAACAAATGGACTTTGAAGCACACACAGACTTTCCCGGCACAGCCTGGATGGCGGACGGGCGGCTTTTTACCAGCGGACGACGAAACATTGCACTGACTTCAGCTGAACCGACGGACCTAAGAAGCTATTTTATTTAATTTAATTTTTTTTTTTTTAACCAGCATTAACTGGGGCCCCCGGCTAAGCGCCGGGGGCGCAGACCTGAGCCGCGGCGACTGTCAAGACCAGTCCCTCTGGGGGACGTACCGTAGACACTGTTCTGTAGAATACGGCGCTGTTTGGACCTCACGCCGTAGCGGACTCGCGTAGCATGCCCGCCATCCTCGGCGCTTCTGGCTAAAAAGAAAAAGAAAAAAAAAAACAAGCCATGTCTCTCCTCCTTCTTCTCGGCGTGAACTTTCTAGCTCCTTAGGTTTTCTGTCCGACTCTAAAACGAACCCGCACAATGTTAAGTCGATGGCGATTGACAGTAGGCATGTTAGTGCAGAAACTAGAACATCAGCCACGCACTTGACACGCAACTTAATGTATTGTGTACATAGATATGCTGAATTATGTCGCCGAACAAATACCTAATATATAAACTACTTATGTGACCTACTGGGACGGGGGCGGGGAGGGCTACAAGAAATAATATGAAAAAAAAAAAAAAAAAAAAAAGAAGATGCAACTCATTTGTAGCCTTTAGCATGAACAGATTAGATTTTTAACGGGTGGGGACGTAGATTTGATCTGAGGTTGCTGCTTATTTCGAGGGTGTCGTGGGTGAACTTTTAGTAGAGAATGTAAAAAAGTATTTAAAGGAATAGTTTGACATTTGGGGAACAGGCCTATTTGTTTTATTTTGTTATTTTGTTTTGTTTTTTTTCTGAGAATTAGATGAGATGATTGATCCCAGTCAGGGTGCATTAGGTTAGCTTAGGTTAGCATAAAGCCTGGGAGCGGGGGACCGGGGTTGCTGGTCTGAGTCTGACCTATGAAGCTCCAAGATTAACATGTCAATGTCTCTGTGGAGACATTTCTAAAGTCAGAGTGACAACCAACATGACAACCAACACACAACTGTCTGTTGTGTGACAACAACAACACGTTGGTTGTCATGTTGGTTGCGGTTTCAGACCAAATGCACAAGTGCAAGAAGTAAATAAGAGACAATGAGTAGAATGAAGCTCATCCCACGAATATAAAAAAGGAGCTAACTAGAATAATAACTAGAATATTTACAATATTATTTCTGGAACTTTTAAAGAAATCGTTAATGTCATAACTTCAGCCTCCTGTCAGTGCTCGGATCCCATAGGGATGTGTGCTGTGGAGGTCAAAGGTTAACTCGGCTCTCGGTTCACCGCTGCGGCTCAAACACATGATCTCCCCAATGCAAACAATCGGCCCGGTCGATCTTCTCATCCAACTCTCTTACAGGAATAAATATGCGCGTTTCCTGAAAAATGGTCAACTCTTCCTTTAAAAAAACAAAAAAAGAAAACCTACTTACACAGACTGTGCTTCCTTTTCTCGATGTAAACCAATGATTTTAGTTGCACTGTGGCAGTGAAGGCAGGGAACTCTCTCCTGTAGTTGTTATGCATTAAATCACTGTTTGTATGATTAAGTTTTGAATGTAGTTTTGCAATCGGAGTTCTTATCAACGATAACGCAGGGTTTTCAGTACACGTGGAGCCTGGATATGCTGTACGATGTGTGTGTCTATAGTAGATGCATTACTGTATTTACACATATCTCTTAGGTATATGAATATCTGATACTCTTGGGGCGTTGGTTCTATTAGCAATATTTTCATCTTATGCAAGTGGAGGTTTTGATTCCTTAGAATGTGGATCAGATAAGTTAATTCTGCAGGAAGTCTGTGGTATTTCTGATGAGTCTCGACGAGTCAGAGGAAGAAATACAGGCATGTTGTGAGGCTGCGCGTGCGATGAGATTCTCTGAGCTTTTCAGAGATAAATGTTTACCAAAGCACTGTCTGATTAACACTGATTTCCTTCTATTATTATTATTATTATTATTATTTCTTAAAAAGCTCCAGGGTCCAGGTCCAAACGTTGGTCCCCCTTCCTATCCCAACGTCCTCTCCCTGTTCCGAACGATGGAGAAAAATGAGGAGATGGGAGTTTGGATTTGGGCCGCCGACAGGAGCACTAACATTTGCTATCCGTGGCCCGTGCAATGTGTTTCTTTTCTTTTTTTTCGGGGACCAGCTGTATTGTACTGTATAAAGGTCTGGTGAAACACACACTACTGCTTTACAGGCTTTTCTGTATTCAACCTCCACAGAGCAGAAGCTTGTGGACGTCTTCACACTGAAGCAATCCGACCAAATAAATGGGAGACAAAAATCAACACGAAACAGCAGGTGGTCAAATTGTTTAGACTTTTTGAAGCTATTTTTCGGAGTCTGGAGTTTGCCACTGGAATAATTAAACACTGCTAATGGTGAATTAGTCAATCGATCAATCAAAGCAGTTAAAAACTATGAAATGATTTGGGGGGGGGCAGATTTTAATGATGCCGTTTCAAAAAACAAAGTCAAAACTGTAGTCATGAAATAATCATCTACCAATTATTCAATTTTTTTGTGTCCTACATGAACCATTAATCAATTTTAAATCAGATCTTTCAAATAATATTGTAGAGGCTTTTTTAGGTTTTAGACTTCCATTTTAGTTTTCCATTTAATATTCACTTGAATTTGAATCATTTTTGATGAGTTATCTTTTTGTTCTGTCCGTAAACAAAAAAAATTTTGAAGAATTTTCTTCAAAGTTCCAAAACTGAAAGAAATTATTTTATAAAAAATAAAAAAAACAACTGACTTAAAACAAATAAAAGCAGCAAGTCGTTGATGGATAGATGATGCAACCATTAATTGACTGTTATAATATTTGCAGGTTCTTTCTATCAACCAATCGGTTAAAAGACAACAAAGAAATTAGCTATTGTCAAATTTCAGGACTTTTTATGTACCAATTAGTTTCATAAATACCATCAGTCACTGTATGTAAATTTAATAACTATATGAGTTTCCCTTAAATGCATCAGTTAATTATTATAATTAACCAGTGTAATATTCCATTGGCCTCCTCGAGACTCCACAGTTGTGCAGCTGCAGTTTAAATTAGATCTAAGTGTGAACTAATTTATATTTTTATTTAAGGAACTGAAGGTAAAACAAACGTAAAAGTAGGAAATAAAACGGCCGTTTCTAAACGTCAGGTAACGATGCACTGCTGAGGACTGGTCACTCGTTTTTTTAAGTGATAATTTTTGTGTATATTTTGTTTGATTTGCTTTGAGCAGAATTTTTTCTAATGAAAATCTATAGCTTTTGGAGTGGATAATATTTAAAATTATACTGAAGAAGTATGCTGTTAATATAGGGGCAATACAAAGTATTGTATAAACCACATATTGATATCTTGTTAGGGATATTGAAGCTGTTTACTGTATGAAGGTGAATAAAGTTTTTTTTTCTTTAAGATTTCTCGCATTCTGTTTGGTACATTTCCTTTTGTTAAAGACAAGACAAAGGATTCGCTTTCACATTTAAGGAACAACTCCAGATTTATTCACAAAACAATGCAACTCAACTCATGTAGCCATAACACACAAAATAAGCTCTGACTTTAGAAATGTCTCCACTGGCCTTAATAAAGACTGATGTCGGAAGAATGACAATGAGAGAGAGATTATTTGGATCTGTAAGACGCTGATAAGTCACTCTTATCAGACAAGACAAAACTAAAAGAATGGACTAAAAATATGAAATCACAAACTTTCTCATCTGCCCACATTTAGAGACATTTTGAAAATGCAATAATTCAACATTTCTTTAGTTGTCACTCCAGACTTCCAGACTTTTGTCACTTGTCAGTTAAACAAACCTTGGTCCATCACCTGACGAGTTTTCCATTAAAGTGCATCTCACATTTGATTCCCTTTTATTTGAGTAAACATTGAAAACCACACACACACACATACACACACACCCAACCCCACCCACCTGTACATCAGCCCAGTGTCTCAAGACTATTTAACAGAAACAACAGTGACCCCTCCTGGAGAAATCGACCACATCTCTGTTTAAACCTCTCCATGGAAAAAGCAACAGACCTGGTTCTGATGTTCCAACTAAGACACGCGGACCAGACCTTAAAACAGAGTTTTCAAGAAAACCTGAAATCAACAAACAGCCTTGCATCACCCAGGCTCTTTTCTACGATTAAATATACAGTTTTCAGGGGTCGTTTAGTTGCACAGATAATAGCAGAGACGATGCGGCATCGTGTCACGTTTGACATGGTGAGGTTACCTTTCAGCTGGTACTACACACAAACCTCTGAATCCCAAGTATTTTAAGAAATAGTGCAATTTGAAATCTGGCGGCGGTTTCCATCCGATACAGTGCTTTAATGCACCAGGCTTAAACCCACGCTTGTTTGCTAACAGGTCAATGCAAACATTTATACTGGGGCTAAAGTCTGAGAGAAGACAACATTTGAAGTGTGGGGGGGGGCAACTTCCCTTTGTGCCCTTGTGCAAAGCATTTAGAAAATACTTCAGCCATCAGGTCTCATTTTTGAATTTCTGTAACTGAATGTGTCTGAACATGCTTAGCAAATCTCTGAATAAACTAAAAAAATCATGAAAATCATAAATAACAGAGGCTGAATTCATAGCAGTTGGATGGACGGTGTTTCAAACGGAACCATAATTGTAAAAAGTTTTTTTTTTTTTAAATGTTCTGTTGAACCTGCGTGTTGTTTGGGGAGGACGGAATAATTAGCTAAGACATAAGCTAGCTACAACCCTGAAAAACAGAAAACAGCCGCTCTCTATATCGACCTTTTGCTACTCCACTACTTATTAGCGATTAAAACTCAAAGCGGGAAAACCTTAGAGGTTTTCTTTTTTCTTTTTTAAAGAAGCTTTTGATTGCTTTAATTGTTGATTGTTGATTACTTGCTAATCAAACCTAGCATTAGTGTATTCTATGGGTTACCATTTAAAAGAATCTAGAGCGTGGATGGACTTTGGTCATCAGTATCCTTCACAACCCTGGTCCACCAAGTGTTTTCTTAAACCTCGACATGGTCCATGTTTTGCGCTCAACACCTGTAGTTGCATCTAATCCCATTCGCACTGATTCCCTCTCAGGATTCGAACCCGTTCACAGGCTAAAAAAAGGAAGAATCCACTTAAACGTTTTGTTTTCCCAGATTCAAACCCCAACGGGCTCCTGATGAGAGGAGGTGAAATCTAAGCGGTATCTCTTTCCGAGACCGAGTGTTTCAGCGATAATGACTCAAAGCTCTGTCAGTTATCTTGTTTTTTTTCTGGGGCCCCCTGCTTCGCGTCAAGCTAGCTAGGTAACTAAAGCGTTGAACGGCACTCTCGTCTCGTCGTCTTCCTCCTCCACGACGGTCCGGGGGTCGGGCCTGTCGGGACAGAAGATCTGCCGTAGCAGCGCTAGCCCGACGCGCACCAACAGCCTCAACACCAGAAAAGCAAAAGGCACCGTGATCTCCATCAGGTGGAAAATTGAGGCGCTGAATTTGCTCAGGATACAGGTTAGGAAGAACGTACCCAAAGCTACGCAGGGGTACAGGGCAAGCTTAGCTAGCATGAACACGTGCTCACGCCCACCGTACCGCACGTAAGGATGCAGCGTTTCCTGCTCGTTGTAGAGGGCCACCACCCAGATGGTGAGCTGAAATATGCCCGCGAAAAAAACGATCACGCAGCTGATCTGAATGGCCTCGAGCTCGTTGCGGGAGTTGCGCGGGAATTCGTGCGTCAGCTGGTAGGCCAGCGGCAGGCCGCCGACAAACGCCAGCGAGAAGGTGTTCAGCAGGCCCATGAGGCGCGTCGTCTTGGTGACGTGCAGGAAGAGCGAGTGGTGGACGAACCAGAGGAGGCCGACGGTGGCGAAGGAGCCGAAGTAGGCGAGGTACTCCGGGCCGTAGGCCTGCAGCGCCGCCACCAGGCTGCCGCCGAACTGATCCTTGACGACGGTCGGGTCTGGGACGTTGTCCTCGCTGGATGGGAGGAACCACAGAGCGATTGGTGACCCTTACCAGGTTTGTCAGCAAACTTCAACACATGCATTAGTTTGTTTTATTGAGTGACACGTTGACTTGAACGTAACGTGATCAAGGCTTCCCCTCATGCGTAGCTTTGTTTTTAGCTAACTGTAATACCGCCTTGCCTCTTCTCTGTACTATACACAGCATGTCCTGCATCTACCCACTCTAAGTAACAAGGAGGAACAAACCATATGTCCAGGATGAGAAGCGTTGCTACGATGGCATAAACTCCGTCACTGAAAGCCTCCACTCTCTCTTTGTTGAGGGGTTCATTGGGCAGGTAGGTGTAGAACAGCATGGAGTCCGGAGTCTCCTCCACCTGGCCTGGAACGGACAAGGCTTTGGTTTTTGAAACAGAAAAAGTAGATCCACAGATTTCACACCTGACCAGAGGGAGGCACATGTGCGTTTCTCACGTCAAACGGGTGAAAGTCTAGTTCTTACCAATCGCCTTGCTGCGACACCACTTCAAACACTGGGAGATGTAGGGCACGAAGATGACGATGGCTAAGAGCACGTAAGACTGCAGGGGGAAAAAAGGGGAAAGTACGGCAAGGTTAGTCGAGATGATGCGGAAACGTGGGCGACGTCTGTCCGGAGACGATCACAGGATCGTCTGCTGATGTTTTAAAAAAAATAAAGGTTTGGACACGCCAACGAAAATCAAACGCCACCTACCAGCTGGAAGAAGATGAAGGAGAAGACGCTGGCGAGGAAGCACATGAGGGGCACCCTCATGATGACCTTCAGGATGTGGTGCTTGTAGAAGGTCTGGTTCTCCGAGATCTGGATCTGTTCGTTCAGCAGGAAGGGCCGGCTGAAGGCGTACAACACGATCACCGACTACGGCGGCGGGTCGTCGCGGAATCGTCGTGGGGTCGTCGCGGGGTTGCAAATACACAGGAGACGGAGATGAGAAACGTTTTCACGTATAGTTCCACCAAAAAACAGAAGGGAAACAATAATGCAGGAAATATCTCTAGAAATGCAGCTCAGACCATAAGTATTTGGACATTTATGATACAATGGCTTCTGCTATTAAAATCTCAGTGCTGAGCTGTGGTTGTTTAGTGTGACTAGAAGACATCTCCTCTTTTAAAGCCTCGATTTACATTGAAGAATATTTAATTTTAGTTGATGGTTCAAATGAAGGAAACACTTTCTGGTTCAGAGGACACGTGTTCAGGTGGATGCAATGATTCATTTCCAGGTGACAAATTTTTTCGCCAAAAGGACGAGAATAAGACCCCGTTTGGTTTTTTCTTCGCCTCACCTGAATGACGCCGATCACCATCACACACCCGCAGAAGAGCAGAATCCCGAGGACTTTCTCTGGGAAAGTCGCCATCAAAGAAAACTGGAGGGGGAAAGACAAAAAACTGTGAGGAGCCTGAACGACATCGGTCCGACCAAACATCGATTCCCGCAAACGGCGATTCGTCTCCCGCAGGCCCCGACTCACCGTGTACGGCAGGAAGGTTATCAGCATCATGCAGGCCTGAAAGAGGAACCAGGAGAGGAAGTTCTGGTTAGAGAGAACAAGGTTCACCGGCCGGTAAAAACCGCTAAAAGTCCCGAGAACACGAGTGATCAGATCAGATGACTCATCAAATCCATCCTGACTAAACATGAAGTTTTCTAGGAAGATATAGTCTGTAGGAACCTGGGTATTTTTAGTTTCAGGAATTTAAAAAGATTTAAAAATGTGACTTAAAAACTTCCATTAGCCTTTGAAATACCTGCCTTTGAACTAAAATATCTGACTGACCACAGATAAGAAAGACTTAAACTATAAATCAGAGACGGCAGAAAAACAAAAACGCATTCAATGTACATTGGCCCGACTATATTTTTCGGTGAAAATAGAAAAATAAAAAGTTGAGACAAACTGTACAGATATATAACCAACCAGCAACAAATGCAATATAAACCAAAATAACATAAAACTTGATATTCATTTATATTATTCATTATTGGTCACATTAACATTTCATTCTGAGACACTAAATTACTTTGTTGTGTCCTAAACTATCTGTCTCAGGTTAAAATAAAAAAAAAAACCCAGATCGTCTTTAAAACGCACCTCTAACTGAAACCTGCCCCCGAACTCACCGCAACCCTGCCCCTGAATGCATCGCCACCCCAGTGACACTTACCAGGTTCAGCAGAGCGAGAGTGTCGTCGATCCGCACGATCACCTGGAATAACCTGCAAAACGCGCACAGGAGATCAGCTGTTGCGATGATAACAACAACAACAACAACGACGACAACGACAACAACAACAACAACAACAACAACAACAACAACAACAACAACGACAACAACAACAACAACAACAACAACACCAACAACAACACCAACAACAACAGCAACAACAGCAACAACAACAACAACAACAACAACAACAACAACAACAACAACAACAACAACAACAACAACAACAACAACAACAACAACAACAACAACAACAACAACAACAACAACAACAACAACAACAACAACAACAACAACAACAACAACAACAACAACAACAACAACAACAACAACAACAACAACAACAACAACAACAACAACAACAACAACAACAACAACAACAACAACAACAACAACAACAACAACAACAACAACAACAACAACAACAACAACAACAACAACAACAACAACAACAACAACAACAACAACAACAACAACAACAACAACAACAACAACAACAACAACAACAACAACAACAACAACAACAACAACAACAACAACAACAACAACAACAACAACAACAACAACAACAACAACAACAACAACAACAACAACAACAACAACAACAACAACAACAACAACAACAACAACAACAACAACAACAACAACAACAACAACAACAACAACAACAACAACAACAACAACAACAACAACAACAACAACAACAACAACAACAACAACAACAACAACAACAACAACAACAACAACAACAACAACAACAACAACAACAACAACAACAACAACAACAACAACAACAACAACAACAACAACAACAACAACAACAACAACAACAACAACAACAACAACAACAACAACAACAACAACAACAACAACAACAACAACAACAACAACAACAACAACAACAACAACAACAACAACAACAACAACAACAACAACAACAACAACAACAACAACAACAACAACAACAACAACAACAACAACAACAACAACAACAACAACAACAACAACAACAACAACAACAACAACAACAACAACAACAACAACAACAACAACAACAACAACAACAACAACAACAACAACAACAACAACAACAACAACAACAACAACAACAACAACAACAACAACAACAACAACAACAACAACAACAACAACAACAACAACAACAACAACAACAACAACAACAACAACAACAACAACAACAACAACAACAACAACAACAACAACAACAACAACAACAACAACAACAACAACAACAACAACAACAACAACAACAACAACAACAACAACAACAACAACAACAACAACAACAACAACAACAACAACAACAACAACAACAACAACAACAACAACAACAACAACAACAACAACAACAACAACAACAACAACAACAACAACAACAACAACAACAACAACAACAACAACAACAACAACAACAACAACAACAACAACAACAACAACAACAACAACAACAACAACAACAACAACAACAACAACAACAACAACAACAACAACAACAACAACAACAACAACAACAACAACAACAACAACAACAACAACAACAACAACAACAACAACAACAACAACAACAACAACAACAACAACAACAACAACAACAACAACAACAACAACAACAACAACAACAACAACAACAACAACAACAACAACAACAACAACAACAACAACAACAACAACATACAACCTCTTTGTCTCATTACACTTTGTAGCTACTTTTGTTTGGTTATTCAGCAGCTTTTATTTTTGTGGTGTCATGCTTCACTTCCTGTATCCAAGATCCCAGTAACATATATACTGTTAAAGTTTATTATCATTAATATGATTAATATTAGTTATTCAAACTATGCATCTGCTCTGGCTCTAGTACATATCAATACATATAGTCATTATAATTCTTTAGTATATATAGTATATATAATCATTATTATCCTATAGTATATAATATGACATAGAATATATAACCATTATAATCCAGTATTTCATTATATATACTAGTATATATGCTACAACTGCTGCTGGACATGTGAACGCATCAGTTATGACAATGATAATAAACAGTTGTATGAATATTTCTGCAGGATGCGTTTACTTCCCTCCACCGCTGCATTTCACCTATAGGACCAGTTTTCTTTCTCTCCTCTTCTTAATAATAATAAGACGAAGAGGAAGGAGGAGGGATGATTATTATCATTATATTTAAAATGCAGGACTTTCTCTGCTTCTACTTGAGTAAATGCTCTTCATGGTCCCACCTCCACCTCTGGTGATCCGATCCCTGCCCTGACTCATCCCGGTCTCCGCAGTCCCCGGACCCCCGGAACCCCGACCCCCCGGACCCACGGAACCCCGACCCCCCGGACCAGCGGGCCCCGCCGCGGTCTCACCATGACGGTGGCGATGATGGAGATGAGGGCGTCGCTGTAGGCCAGCAGCCTGTGGGAGGACTGGGTGCCGCTGCGGCCCTCCCGGTCGGACGGGCTGACGCTGCCCAGGAAGGAGGAGGAGGAGGCGGCGTGGCTCCTCGCCGCCCGCTTCTCCATCTCCTCCTCGACGTGGTGCTCGATGATGTCGCCGTCGTCGTTCTCCCCCATGGTGGCGGCGGACGGAGCCCGAGGGGCGCGGCGCGGACCGAGGACCCCCCGCACCACCGGAGCACCGCGGCCACGGAGCCGGTACAAACAGAGGAGCAGCTGACTGAGGGAGGAGCGACGGGAGGCGACGGGAGGCGACAGGAGGCGAAGGGAGGCGACGGGAGGCGAAGGGAGGCGACAGGAAGCAGCTGACCGCCGGGCTTCCGGGTCCCGGCGGAGATCGTCTATAAGGTAAGAGTGGCCACTCGGTGCTTGTAAACGGATCCAGGTGTGGGAGAGAGACAGCGGATGCTTCCTGATACCGAACCAAACAAAACCAAACTTATTTTATTTTTCTGTTTATTCATTTTTAAAATTGTTTGTTTCCCTTTTTACTATGTTTATATATATATATGTACATATATGTATATATATACACATATATATATATATATATATATATACACACACATATACACTTGCATTTGATTTCCAATTGGATGCTTTGTTCAAAAATTTTTTTAAGTTAAACATGTGCTTAATCCATCAGTTGTAAATTAGATATTAAATCGTTTTTTGTGGTTGTTTTTCGTTTTGCTGTTTTTTTACATGGGTCATTGATTTTCTTTGCATCTGAAATGGGACATTTTCCTTCTCATCAGGTTTAATCTACATCAGTGTTATTGTCTAATACATGTGCCATGTCACTTACATTCACGTCATCCTTGCACGTTACAAGAGGAGGAAGCAGATTCTCACTTTAGCTGCATCTTAATTCTGCCTCAGTCTGTGACGGTGATCGTATTGAGTTTTCATTCCAAAGAGCAGGTGTAGGAAAAAGGGTCAGAGTGAGACATCCGTCTGTGTTTGCAGTCAGTTACCTGAGTTTGCAGGTGCCTGAGTTTTCAGGTGAAAAATATGTGTGGATGATAAAATCCTGAGCCGAGAAGGTTTGATGAAGCTCTGCGGAGCCGTGACGCCATAAACAGTGATGTCGCGATGTAACGTCCCGTTTCCATTCTAGCCACCTGTGAGTCGAGAGGTTCTGGGTGAAGCTTCAGGCCAGAGACCAGAACCCAGTGTGCAGGAGGAAAAGATGGAGGAGAGAGGAGCTGGTGTAGAGCGGAGGGAAGTGATGCCCCGATCCTGCCACCAGGGGGCAGTGGTGCTGCTTGTGTTTTGACTCGGTGTCACGCTCACATCACAGCCTGTTTTTAAAGCGATGGCTCTTTAAGTAATTTACCTGAGGAGACTAAGAAAATCTGAGTCCAGTGACACCGTACCTGCGCTCAGGTGGCAGACAGGAAGTCTTCGGCATGTTTTTGTTTGTTTGTTTATTTAGGGTTTTTTGTAAATTGTTTACGCTTTCTTCTTCTCAAACTCATGGCCTCAGCTCGGTTGGTGTTTAGTTTGAGGAAAAAAAACCTCCAGTGGTGTGGTGCCCAGCATAGGGGTCGCGCTCCACGAAGGGTCCCGGGATAAACCTGAGGGGTCATAAGTTGATAAGGAAAGTCTGTTTTTATTTTTCAAACTCTTCCTCAACGTATGTATATTTTTAATCAGTGAATTATTAGATAATTTGAACTGTTTCCCAAACGGGACCATGTGAGGGGTTTAGCGAGGAAACGCTTCTTTGGTGGAACCAACAACTCAAACATCTGAAACATGACAAGGTGTCTCGGGTAGAAACTGCTTTTTTTTAATGAGTCGCAAATTAAAAAGTCTGGGAACTGTGGGTTTGATCTTTAGTAATATAATTTTTTTTTTTATTCACATGTACTCTTTATGTATTATCTTTATCTGAACAGTGACCAGTAACCCCGACTGTATGAAATAAAAGTGGTGGCGGAAAAAGTGCAATATTACAAGTGGCAACAAATTCAGATTCAGGTCCAAATTCAAAAGGTTTTATGAAAAGTGAAGCGAGAGGCTTTAGATTATAGTGCAAATCTCAGTGATACAGATGAGCTTTCAGAGAACTGGCGGGGGGGGGGGGGGGGTCCATCATAGTCTGTCCCTTTACTAAATGCAGGTTATACGTCTGTGGCATCTTTCTGCCTCCGGGAGGCGACGTTCTACCATGTCTGGCTTTTGAAGGATTTGGGAGATTCAGCTCTTTTCTGTGCGAGAACCCGACCTGTTGTCCACGAGGACGTCCCCTGGTTTCTGTTGCCAGATAAACCTGGAGGAAACCTGGCAGTTAGAGCTTAGGGGTAAAGGGGGCCAAGCCCGGGGCCAGTCCGGAGTCTAGAGTCCCGAGCCCAGCTCCAGTCCCACTGTCACTCCGGACCCAGGTCGACCCCAGGCCGTCCCGCCTTTAAAGACGCCCCTGGGCACTTCGCCGTTGTCCTCCGCGAAACCGGCCTTGTGCAAACCGGCGCCACATCTCTCCTCCGATGCACCGGGTCGACCTGGTCGACCAGGGTCGGTGGGCAGCGGTGACGGCACTGCCACCACCACCGCCACCGGGGTCGTCATCGCTGCTGACGCTCCAGCTCGGCTAAACGCTCCACCATGTCCAGCTGGTGGCTCACCTGCTCAGCAGGTACGCGGGTTTATCAGGGCTGTTTTCCTAAATAACCTTTGCCTGATGCGACACGACACATTTTAAATGACACATCATCATTTGATCCATTGTCAGTATGAAAATACTGATAAGTGCAGCTTTAAGTTTAACAGATTCGAGGCATCAGGGCGAATGAGGCTATAAAAAGTCTTCGATAAACCTTTTAACAGGAGGAGAGGAGCTGAAACTCTCACAATCATAAAAGTCTATGACGCCTCAGGTTTTTTTTTCTCATCTTTTACAATGTTCTCTACCGAGGAGACAATTCGTCCTCGCAGGCTTTTCATTCCAGCTTTTATCTCGTCCCTGTTTAGTCACACTACGATCGCGCAAACCAATCAAGGCAGCACCGAGGGGAGCGATGGTTGAAGCTGGCGGCTGACATAAAAGCCCCCCCACCGCTGCCACCCCACCATTTCTTTTTTTTTTTTGTAGTGTTTCCAAAAGACATATTTAATGAGTGAGGGGGCATTTGCTGCATGCAAATGTAGCCTAGCAACCGAAGGCTGCCAGGACCCCGTACCGAGGCGTTTGTGATGGTGGGGGCTGGGGTGTGTTTGTGTGTATGTGTGTGTGTGTGTGTGTGTGTGTGGGGGGGCATCCTCAGAGTAAATGAGTAAAAGGGGGATGATGGATGATTTGTGCTTCTTGTTAAAATGTTTCTCTATTTGTTCCTGAATGAAAAAAAAACCTGAAGAATCTTAATAACTTATTACAAATTAAACTAAAATTAGAGATGTTTGGTTGCCGAGTTAGAAAGAAAGAAAAGTTTCTGATATTTTTAGGCAATGATTTCAATTCTTTTTCATTTTAAACCGAAAATTTACCATAATTGTTTCAATATAATGTTAAATTAAACCTATTCTTCCTTCTTTTTTTTTGTATGAACACCAAACATCAGTGTTTCCCAACATTTTTGGCTTATGTGAGCATAACTGAACATAGTTTTAGTCCCTGTCTCAGGTTTTCTCTCAGACTGTTTAAATATAAGGTGTTTTTTTTCTAAGGAGTTATAGTTTACAGTTTTTTTCAAATGGAAAAAAAATCTGTAATATGGAAAAGTTAAATGAAATGAACATCATATTTTATTAAACCTTATTTTACAAGTATAGATTTTTTTAATGATAATTTCTTAGGAAGTGCCCCTGAAAGAACCAGTCTAATTTGGTACAAGTGATGAAACGGTTATTTCAGGAGTTGTTTTAAAATTAGATTTGATGTACTGAGTCTAAAAGTTGAGGATTTCTTTCAAAAATTGATCCATTTACACCAAATAAATATTCATTTATTATTTCGTTACCACTGGAAACTGGAAATATGTCGAAAAACATGCCGACCGTGTTAAGTTGACCTGGTGTTAACAGACTACAACACTGACTCTCATGCATTGAGTTGGGATTACTCCACTGGAAGTGACCCATTTGAACAAAAGGCTTCTATTGAATACATTTATCATAAATGTTCACAGTTGGCGGGAGCTTGTATATGTTACTCTGACACCTGCATGTACACTGGTGGGAAAAGATCTTGTATTTCTATCCATCATTTGTCCCATATTACACATTTCTTTGCAGGATACTGACAGAAAAATAATTCTATAAAACTAAAGGAGTTTTGTTTTTTTGCTTTTTTTTAATCTCTAATGCCTCTAATGCTATGGTGACCACTAAGATTTATCTTGAGGAACTTTGACCCCCCCACAGCAGGTTGGGAACCACTGCCCAACCACTCACCCTGTATTTGAAGATTTATGTGGAATATTAAAATCATAGAACAATGCAATATTAAAGAGTGACATACAACTGACCCCCATCAGCCAGCAGACAGTTACATAATGGGGTGGGGGGGGGGCAGATTGTGGATTTCATGGCTTAACTCCTTCCTCCAGACTGCAGATTAGTTCAATCTTATTTTCCTGACATATGGTGGCGCCACACATCTGGATATGCTGAAAAAACACACACAAAAAAACAGAAACAAAAGTAAATAAAAACAAGAGTGTGGTTTAAAACTTAACAAAGGAGTGCGGAAAAATCGCGGCGTTCTCCCGTCTGCCGCTAAGACTACTACTGCGCGGTGCTGAATGAGATGGGGATTAATTTTGCCCCGAGCCAGCTGCCATGTTAAACCGGAGGTAAACACGAAGCACAGCCCTTCAACAGAGCTAAGCTCCTCTTTGCGGTGAAAGACTTTTTTTCTTTCTTCTTTTCTTTTCCTTTTCCTCAGGACAGTCGGTGAAGGGAGCAACGGTGCTTCCCGTAGCCTGAGCGGTGAAACGTTTTCCCTTAATTCCTCACGATGTTTACCTGTGGGATGCTTCGCCCGCGGATCATCTCATCTAGCGTCTTACAGTATGTGATAAGCGGATCAGTACACAATCGTATCTCATCTCTCTAATTAATGTCAATAGTTGTTTTCCAGCATAACTAAACACGTGAATTTGTTCGACACGCGTTCACACTCGAGAGCTGTTGTGTACAAACTCCTGTGCTTGCCGGCAGCCGTGCCAGTGCAGGATTATTGGTTTGAGTGCTTTTTGGTCGATGGCAACCTGAATGTGGTTGTTGACATGACGGGACAGGTATTTATTGCACTTGCGTTTCCTGCGTATAATTCCAGCGGCGCTTAGTCCCAGCGAAGACAAAAAAATTCACACAACAAGGTGGATACGGGGAACATGAAGCGGAACCAAAACCTCAAGAGCAACTAGCCCAAGTGATCTGAAACAAAAAACTGAACATTTATAGAGCCAAACCATTACCAAACCAAGCAAAGCGGCAGTGATCAGGTAACCACACGGTGATCGTCATTGAGCACAAATCTGCACCATGGAAAACATCCAAAACAACCAAAATACTTGTTTTAAAAACATCACACTGCCAAACTATGAGTGTATATATCAAAATCTCAGGAAGCAAGTGGTATCAATGGCCTTTATAACGACCCTACCAAGGATAAATACCTGGGACTCCCCCACTAGTCGGTCAACCCTGAAGAAGCCTCTTTGATCAGAGGTGAAAGGTCTTCGAGAATCAACAACCAAGCCCAGTCGCCACTGCCCTAATTTTTCTTGGACAACGATGACCTGGATGTCTGAGAATCTTCCAACACATAACAAATAATACCAATTATCCCCCCAAAAATAGTATAAACGACCAATCCATGGGATAAAAAACACGAGAAACCATTACGATACCCCCTCACACCACCAAAGTACAAGTATCAATACATGAAACCCCTCCCCCTAAATTCTGAAAACCAATCATCAGTAGCCACCGAAAACATCAGATAATGCCCAAATGTTCTTTCTAGTTATTACCACTAAATTAAGTAATGGAGGGTGCAAAAAAGTGACCCCAACAACCCCCCGCCCAACCCAATCTAACTCATAAAAAACATCAGAGCGCTCAACAGTAACCCCTCCCAAAACCATCAAAGACTGCCAAGCTTAGAGCCTCAATATCCTGTTCAGCCCTACGCAACCTACACAACAAAGAGCGTGAACCACCACGGTACCACCCCCACAAACAGGTGTGAAAATCACATCGTCGACATCAGTGCAGGCCACAAAGAAACATAATAAACCCCACAGACCTCTAATTCACAGGATGAAAATCAAAAGGAAAATTCTAAAATGCCCCCCCCCAAAAAAAAACCCATCAGAAACCACCCAACTACCCCCAGGAAAGGAGCAGAGGGGATCTCCTTGCCTACTGCCCTTTCGGTGGTTTTTTGACATCACATCAGAATCTATTTCCCTGGGGCGACACCCAGGTGGAAGCCCATCTGTCGGGGAGCCCATCTCCGTGATAGCACATCGTTTCTCATTTCCCCCTCCTCATCCCGTTCTCCTGACCCCTCCCCCCTCCCTTCCTCCCCTCCTCCCCTCCTCACGCCATCACCCGTCTGACTGTTCACAACCCATTATAGAGACATAACTGAGTCTGAGATACTCTTGTCATTGCACTGTGGACCCCCCCCACCCACCCACCCTCCACCTCCACCCTCCTTCCTCCCACAACTCAACCTTCCCTTCCCCAGACATGAGCCCTGATACCTTAATCAGTTTTGACAGGAGAAGTGGCTGCCATCACAGCCCCTGCTGTCTGGATCCGCAGCTCATCACCCTGACTTAATAAACTCTGTCAGATGTAACAGGTCTGCTGACGCTGGCACCTTCCCTCAAAGACTCTGTTATGGCCACGGTTTATTACATACACCGGAAAAACAGGGAAGGACATGTTCGCGTCGATGAAGACGCGTTCGGAAATGGCTTTGAGTGAAAGTTTTCCAATCCACACCGAGGTGAGAGGTTGTCTTTGATACAAACTCTTAAACAACATCCATGGGTCCTTCCTATCCTGGCGTGCACTGGGCAGGAGGTGGGATACACCCTGGGCAGGTTGCCGCTCTATAACAAGATTAACACGTACAGACAGATACATGCTATGTCCCAGTACAGGTTCTGGAGACGCCAAGCAGAAGTTGTCACGTGTAAATAAATATGACGAACAACTGGAATAGTAACCATCAAACACCATAGTAACTGACTGATTGGAGGGTCAACGGTTTGGCCGGACACCTTCTGAATTAACATGCCGGTATCTAGGGTTACTAGTTACAATGGTTACTCGTACGACCCCCGCTAACAACAAGCCAATTAACTGCCCTTGGAAAACAGGGCAGAATGATCCACCGGCATTCAGAGAAGCCTTTGCAATTATGTATTTGGTCTAGAAACATAGACTTGAAAAACCAAGCTGCCAAACAGGACTTTGTACTAAAACAGAGAAGGGCAAGGGAAAGGCCCAAGCGACCGAGTTCAAACATCCTGCTGTGACGCAACAGCGCTGAACTATTAGTCTCACTCAAAAGTAACACAAACTGGTTAAATCTCCTCTGCTGCAAATTCATTCGGTAGCTTTATCAGATCCCATCTCAGTCATACATCAGTGTTCTTAAAAATAAATCTCAAAATTAACCACTGTGAAGTGCGTTTTCAAAAGAAGCAATTTTGGCGTTCAAAAGGCCGGCGTCGCGGGGAATCAGGACATCAAAACAGATCACATCAGTCATGTGCATCAATGTGCAACTGGTCGAAGAGACGGCATCAAAGTGAGTGGTGGGGAGGCTGCAATACTGAGCCACTGCGCAAAGAAATGGGGCAGCAGAGTAACACATAGACTAACTTTCAAACCGAAGGCCCATTTACCAGCAACAGGTCAACCTTCTTCAAGCTGATCGGTCGGGGAGACCTCGAATCCACGAACTGCAGAACCACAAGGTTCCTTTGTACATTCGAGTACTTTGTCTCACTGCAAGAACCCACTGTATCCACCAGGAAGTCAAGCCGCCTCTGGTCTTCGGGGGGGAACCAAACAAACATAATAAGAGAGATGAATACCTGACAGCTGAAAGAGGTATTGGGGCAATGTTCCCAGAAATCCCATCTCCACTTGCAAAGGTCTCCGGAGGCGTAAAAGAGCTGGAGGTGATTTTTTTTTTCGTTTCTTTTCCATTGCAACAGTTCTGCCAAGAGGTGATGAGATGAGAGGTGACACACTGATACTGATATTACTCAGGGTACCGTCATCATTAGCACCTCTAGTGACTGAGGTGATGATGAACTGAGGTGTTGCTCGGGGAAACTGAAGCAACATTTCGTCTTTGGCGGCACGGTCTCACTTTTCTGACACAATTTTCCAACGGCTCAGAGGAAGTCAACCTCTGGCATCTGTTTTTTTTTTTTTTATCACCGGCACTCAGGCCTTTTTCTCTCCCAACACCCAGCAGTGGTAATTACAAAGCTGCAATATGAATCCTGTATAATCACCCTGCAGAGAGAATGAAATTAACTATTACTTTACCATGAAATGTTTCTTTGTCTCCTGTGAAAATAACCTTTAGAACTGGCTTGAATTAAAAGAAAAAAAAGGTAATTATGAGCCTTCTGGGCAGCATTTTCATTTACATTCCATTTATTGAAAAAGCTTTGGGATATGTGGTAAATGTTCAAAGTCTTAATGTATAATAATATCAGTTCCAGGTAATTAAAAGTACGTTAGAGAAAGTAAACAGTGAACGGTTGTGATTCGTTTCAGTGAGAGGGCTCAGGTATGAAGAACGCAAGGTCATCGGCGAACAGATGGAACGAAACCAGATCTACACGGTTCACCTAGCGTCACAAGATCCTGGGACGTACTGTACTGGCCAGTCGAGTAAAGGCAAGTGAAATGGATGGAGTCATTTAATTGTTTACTTTGCAATCATCACTAAAGGGGATATATGATTGTCATTGTGATAACTTTCAATAGCATTATTAACAACTTTGTAGTGCTTTGGCGTGCAAGCATGTGGTACCGTCTCTCAATATTCATATCAGCGAAAGTGCTGATTTAATTTCCTTATGTATTTGCCATGATTTTAAAAGATTGTTAGTTTTGATTTTGGAAAACAGACAAAAAAAACTAGTGAGAAAGTATCATGATCAGGTAAAGCATTTGCACAGGATAAAGTTCTTTTTTTAATCATTTGTAAAGTGTATCGAAGAACTCATGTCTATGCACTGAAAAAACAAATGGAGAAAAGCATTCAGGCAGACCAATGGCATCATGCTTGCATTAGCATTAGCATTAGGTTTAGTGTTAGCATTAGTTCGCCCAGCAGGATCCTTGTTTCTGCTAGAAGCTCCTCACAGAGCAGGGCCTTTTCCACAGAATCTAACTGTATAACCATGAGCTATAAATGCTAATTGTCACTGACATTTCACTGATATAACTAATTGATCGAACTGATTGAATCGATCTGGCAGAAACGACTAAAATCAAGATTTTTTTGCGTGCGATTGGGAACGAATGCGGGGAAAAAAACATGCTCCCCTTCCTCAAGAGCTGTCTCTGAAGCGGCAAAATCATTTTAGCCGGAGTCGCTTTGGGAAATCTGCTGTGAATGCGAGACAGAAATGTTGAAAAGAAAAAAAAAGATAGACATTTAATGCTCAATAAATCTTTCACGGGCAAAGAAGGTATAAAAATTCACTGTATTATGCAGATACGACAATTATTAATGTATCATTTCCTCCTAAATGACACCTTTGACTCAGTCCGTCTAAATTGCTGCCCTTTTATTTCCGCCCGACTATTAATCTCCTCATTTATGTTCCGGTCGCGTGCTAGCGCCCGGCGCTTGGTTTAACAGGGTCGAACCCCCAACCCCCTGTCCCCGCCACCGTCCCCGTCCCCGTCCCCGCCACCGCCACCGCCCCCCCGTCACGTCACTGTCTAATGAGACGTCAGTGCCGCTGAGGTGTAATTATAAAACCCCCGGCGCTAATCAGATACTGTGGAAACGAGGAACAGAAGTGGCTTTATCAGGGGGAGAATAACGATCAGTTATTACACCATCAGAAGGGGCCAGATGAGGCGTTTTCTCAGAAAAGACACAGACCAGACATGAGAGTAATATCGATCTTCTCATTTAAATCTGGGGAAGGAAGTTAATGAGAAAATCCCAGAAAATGTCAGACTATCCCTTTAGCAATAAATTGCCCGTAAAGCTTTTGATAATATCTTTTCCAAAGTTCGGCGTCTCTTTAAATCGTCTCGACTCATCTGCTCAGTGACAATGGTGAAAGACCTTGGGAACATTTTACTGCCTTTAAATAAAGGAAGTAGAATTAAAGTTATAGTTTAAAAAAGCCCAGCATAAAACAACAGGGACATAAACGACAAATCTACCCACAACCTTCTCACTTTATTTGTGGTGAATGTGAGAGTCCAGGGTTTTTTCTGCTCATCAGAAAGAGCCACATCCCTGCTGCTGCTTCTGCTGCTGTCGTCCAGCCTTTATTTACAGTCTGCTGAGTTCACACTTCGTGTCGCGCTCGGCGGATATTATTGATGTGTCTATCCGCCAAAACGGCGGCTGGCCGGGTGTGGAGGTCAATTCCATTACACCTGGACCGGTTGCAGTGTCAAGCACGGCTCAGGGCGGCGGCGGCTCCGCCCTGACGGATCGCTGGGAAGCCGAGACGAGGGAAAAAGGTCTCGTTCTCTCGACCGGGCCGGAGCGACGGAAAAAGATCCGGGGCGGGAAACCGCCCAGATGAGCCGGGCCTCTCCGCCGCCTTGACCCCGCGTCCGGGCTCCAGGGATGAGTGGCCTCGGCTCGGAATATTAGGGCTGGACTTCAGTGACACTCGAGCTTGTAGAGCCGCCCCCTCCCGCGGTCTTCGTCATCGCCGTCCTGTTTTACATTCACGCAGTTGCGCCTGGGAGCTGCGGGGCGCCACCACCGCGGTCGTCCTCTGTCGGGACACGTTTACGTCTCGGGGCTTTTAGCCAAGATCTGAATCGCTCCGTCGTTCTTTTGCGCCAGTTTACATTTTCTTTAAAGGTTTTAACACCAGATAAACTTTGATAAGATTTGGTTTAATTTCTGCAAATGTATTAGATGCACCAGGGAGAAATCATATTTTAAAACAATTCAGCAGCAACATCGCCTTCCAGAAACAGCGTAGCTATTAGGAGGCGAACTGAAAAAACAAATCTAGAGAGAGTTTGCGAACATCAGGGGGACGATGGAAAATGAGCCGGTAAAGAAAACAGTTCTAGGGAATCCATCCATGAGTTTGAAGATTCATCTGATGCACATCACTGCACAGCGGTTTGGTGAAAAACCACGAAACAGAAATTTTACAACTCTGGAAAGTTGTCACAGCAATACACATTTTATCCTTCAGCTCAGCGATCAGGAGGCAGAGGGAGGAACTACGGTTTTCACCGTACATTATGTGCCGGAGGACGTTGCATCGTGTTGCAAAAGAAGTTCATTGGGATTAAATGTCTGACGGTAGTTCTGGGCTCGGTTTTTTCTTTGTCAAATCTGCCCTCGTTTCTGTGATAAGTATCAAAGCAACCCCCCCGGAAAACAATGGATCTAGAGAGAAAAACACTCGTTTTTGTCGGGGAAATCTTTGCCTCCTTTCCCTGTATCAGATTATCCTGTTTTATAGATTATAACCAGCAAATTTTCTGTTCGGAGAGACCACAAGGAGTCAAATTTGGTTATAAAAATATCTTATCAAACTGTTTTCCTGCAGTAGAGATGTTTCTTTTTTTAAAGTTTTCATGCTATAGAGTCAAACATATTAATCTCTTTCTCTTTTCTGCACAATAAAACATAAAGAAATGGACACCAGCTCATTGGAGCCCACGTCTCTGGACCCGTTTGGTGTCTCGGAATTACCCAGAGGGCCCGGCGGTGCATTTGAGGTTAACAGAGGAGTCAATGAGCCTTCGCCTCAAACCCTATTACCCAGGAGGCCTTGGTGCGACGGTGCCCAGCCGCCGCACGGCTTGGTCAGACGGAGAACGGGAGATGAGGCCTTCCCCTCGTTGGCTGGTTGAAACAAACTCCTCTGAGAAAAATGGGAGGCGATTAATTTGGCTGGAAAATGAAAAAGATTAAAATTTTCGGGCTGTTTTATGATCTGTGTAGGGCAGACTTAATGATCTTGCTCTGTGATGTGTGGGTGAAAGACGGAGGGATGGGCAACAAAATATGTATATTAATAGTGTAATAACTGGCGATGGCGGCAAAATTAAGTGTTTGTGCTTTTATTTCAATATAAAATAATACCATTTTTAAACCATTTGTTTTTTGTGATCCTGCCCGAAAAAAAACGGTCAAACATCCAAATCTTCTATGAAAACTCAGCTCAGACTCAACCTTCCTTTACGGTTGTGTCTTACATCTTTAAACTGTCGTTACCATCCTGCAATGCACACACACACACTCACACACACTCACACACTTGATGCTTGCGCTGCCACTGTTCCCTGATGCCTGTGCCAGTGCACTGGCTTACTGGCTGTGTTATGAGATTGGGGCCAAAGCTTTGTCTGCCCTAGATAGTCTCTGGGTTTTTTGGTTTTTGTTTTTTTTAATTTATCCAGAAGAGGCGGACGCAGATGATTTTCTGATTTTTATACAGTCGAGCTTTCTGTGGGCTGAGTAAAGTACAAACGTTTTATTTTATTTTCATTTTGTTTTCAGTCCAAGAATCCTGGGCAGTTAACTCGGTCTGACTTTAGTTTTGATTATTCTGTTCTGCTCCTACTTTTAAGTTCCTTCGTGAATAGAGATAATTCTACAAAACCCTAAATCCCTGGGCTCATGAAAACCTTGTCAAACACTAATATACATAATGGCATAAAAACCTCTCATTTGAAAATATTAGGACATTCTGCGGTGTGCTGTTGTGGAAAACCTACAATATTATATCTTTTTAATATACCACAGTGTGAAATGCAGGGTTTCCTGCAGCAGATTACGGCTCCACTCACATCAGAATGAATTATTACAGGTTATTGAAACAAAACTAATTTTCAGGGGAAAAACAGGCAGAGGTCTCAGATCAGATGTACTTTAGGGTCTTTGTTTAAACCAACATGTAGTAGCTCATCGCCTCTGCCGTCTCTGGGAGACGAGTATAAAGCAGGAATGTACATTATGATAGCGTATGATTGGATATGGTATGACAATAAACATTATCATATGCAGTATGGAACAATATGCTACACTTTATAGATATATATAGATATATATATATATAAGAGAGAGAGAGAGAGATACAGATAGATAGATAGATGGATAGAGAATAAATGAATATAGATATATCTCTCTCTATATGTATAAATGTCAAAATATATATATACATATATACATAGTGAGCGATATGGATATATATACAGAGATATATATAGATATAGACATATAGATGATATATCTATCGATCTCTCTACTGTCTTTCTATATATATACATGTCTATACATATAGACATGTATATATAGAGAGAGACAGTAGACCCGCGGGGCGAAGGTGCCTTCGTCTCCTGGGCTGACACGGGGGCCCGGAGCCCACGGCCCAGTTTGTGTCCAGGAGCTCCACAGAAAACCTCCGCAGGGAAGCCTGAGGGTGGAAGACGGAGAAGACGGAGAGACAGGAGGTGGACGGACCTGTGTGATCCACACACACACTCACAAGGTCAAACCATTTCCATCCTCGGTAATCAACTCGAACCATAAAGCCGCTATCGGGGCCTCAATAACGTTCACGGCCACCTCTGCTCTCAGCGGCACAGGCTGAGCTTTATTACTCATCACGGGGATGAAATGATTGTTTCCATACGCCGCCAAAGCTTATCGGTAACATCCAGCGTGTGTGCGCACGGCGTGTGTGTGTGTGTTTTTATGTGTGTGTGTGTGTGTGTGCGCGCGCTCGTGCGCAGGCATTCTCCGAATTTACCGTGATCATCGCCTCACCTCCATCAGTGATGATTTGTTGACCAAATACAGTTGTGACCTACAGAGATAATCCCAGTAATAAAAAAAAAAAATGGTTTTAATACGGAGGTCGACAACTCAGGTTAACGACCTGAGAGCTTTCCCCTCAGGTTGTGCACGAAGGGGGTGAGTTTAATACGCAGGCAAAGGTGAAGTCGCCGTCCTGCTCCTGTTTCACTACGGGACTTTACACTGCCACCGAAAACCGCCGCGTTTACGAAGCTGGAACAAAAGTAACCTTGTGTTGAAGTGAGTTAGTGTATGAGAGTAATTGAACAAGCGAGATTCACTTAGCGTGCGTGTGTGTGTGTGTGCATGAGGCCGGTCAAAAACTCGGTGAATCTTTAACTATACCATCAAACATGCAGGAAACGTTATCGCGTTGTATTGTTTCGCATGCGTCCGGCCGACGTCTTTACATGCGACACGTGTTGTTGTTTATTTTGGGGGGGGGGTGAACAAACACAGACATCCAACATTTTCATTTTCTTTTAACTCTCTCACCGTCATCGTCCTGTGATGATTATGGTGACATAAACCTTTGGAGTGACTTTTTTTTCCTTATTTCCTGTCTTCATCTCTTCGCAGCGCTAACGTGTAAGATGTTTAACCGTGCGATGGAACGATAGTTTTTCCTCCCGAAGTCCGATGGCTACGTTTCTTCCCTCTTTCTCCGTCCTCGTCCTCCTTCCTTGTCCTCGTTTCCTCCTGGTTTCCTTCTCATCTCACCCTCCCACTCCTCCTCCTCCTCTTTTCTCCCCATTTTCCTCCTCCCGCCCAGAAGTGGGTCGCCACCACGCTGACCCCTCTTCCAATCCATCGCTGGCGGAGCGGCCATGTAATTGCTCTTTAATCTTGGCGCCGCTTGAGTGGCTGGTAGAGAAGCAGGTGTGTTCGTGTGTGCGTGTTTGTGTGTGTGTGTTGTATGTAAAGGCCAGTTGATTTGAAACAGCTGTCAATTGATGGAGGGTAACCCCCCCCCCCCCCATTATGTCGGCCTTTCACTCTTTTCTAGTGGATAAGATGTGATCATCAGGAGGGCAAGGGTCAGCTGGTGAACAGGCTGAGGAGAGAGCAGTGACAGTAGGGTAAGACGGGATCAGCCCAGGGGACGCTATCATTAGAGAGCATGTGGGGGGGGTGGCGTTGCTCAGAGCGACCGCCTGCGGCGCCCCCCTGAAGTGCGTAGTGGTGGCGACTCCGAGCTAAGAGGATAGGCTGATGTCCGACGTCCGGGCTTAGACCTGATTACCACGGCCGACGTTTCTCAGCGCGTTGAAAGAGAGAGAGAGAGGGCGAGAGAGAGAGGAACTTCGCTGTAAATCAAACTTTTTTTTTTCCACTGTCCAACGAGCAGCGAGATTATCTGCAGGTCGCGACAAAAAAGCAAAAAAAAAAAAAAGATTAGAGAAAAAGACTAAAGTATGGAAACAGATTTGTGTCATTTTCTCTCCTCTTCCATTAATCATCTCACGAAACCCTCAGATTGATCTGGTGACCCTTCGGAGGGGCCCCACACCGAGGTTGGGAAACACTGTAAATAAAGTCGAGCTGGCGGCTTCTGTGCTCGGCTGCTTTATGAAGGAGGTCCGGTCGGCACCAGCACCTATGGCCGGTGTCTTGACCTTTTCTTACCTTTGATAGTCTCTGTTTGTTGGGTCCAGTTGTCCCATTTTCGTGGCTTCATTTCTCTTAAGTTTAGCTTTCTCGTTGGTTCAGGTTGGAGGGAAGAGCCAGGATCCTACGACCCTTCGTGGGTCGGTCTGGACGTCTTCCCTTCTTTTTGCTCATTCTGGCCAATGCATTAGTTTGTTGTCGGTTTGAGATTCCTCCTGATTTTTCAACAAAATCTGATCAGTATTCTTTTTTGCGACTTTTGACCCTTTCAGAGGGTCGTAACAGGTAGGAACTTTGTTGGGAGAAATCAGTGATGGCAAAACAAACTTTCCTTCCTATAAATGATCTTAATTTGTCTCGAGACGCAGCAGATTGAAGCAATTTGCCAAAATCAGTTTCAGGCAAAGGGTGTGAACATGTACTGGCAATAAACTGCACCACAGGAAGCAACAAATCAAGACCGAGGCAAAAGCAACGGGTGAGTCCATGAAAAGATGGACTTGATCACACTTTCTGAGGGTCTTTCAGTCAGCCTCCATCACCTCCACTTTCCCAGACACGAGAAAGACAAAATTTAGCACTACCGCGTCCAATTATGTCTCTTCTTAGTCACCTCTGCCCTCTAGGAGTGTGAGCGCCGCTGAATGAACGACTCCCGGGTCCCAGACGCCGGCCGGAAGCTTGCGTCAAAAGCGAGGGTCCCTTTAGGGGAAATAAACCCCCGACTTGTCCGGGACCCTGGCTCCACCCGATGGTTCATCATCAGCAGGGGTCCCGAGATGAGGGCGACAAGAGGGGCGGGAGCGTCTAACGGCAACGGTGCCGGAGCCGATCGGTCGTCTTCGGGTTTTTCAGGTCAGAACTGACGGGACAAACGGGAAAAAGGGACCAATGTGATGAGAGAGATGTTACCGGAGACTGAGCCAGTATGACTCAATATGACTCACTGAGATGAGGTAAATGTGAGAGGTGATGTGAAGAATCCTGCAGAAAACCAAAGAACTGAGGGGATTTTTTTTTTTTTCATTTTTTGAGAACAACTGATTCATGAAAGAAGGATTTTCGCGGCATATGGGTGTAATTACTGAAAATAAATGACATCATGTGGAGACGATTGGCCTCATTATCACCGAGTGAAACTCCACAGGCGGCTCGACCTCCGTTTTATTTCAGGCAACCTCTTATTATTTGTGTTGCAGTTGTTTGTGTCTCACGCGACAAATTGACTCTGGTTGGTTTCTTGGTTCATTTAAATAGTTCCCCCACTTTGAAGTGTTTTATTGTGTAGTGTAAAAGAGAGAAGAGGCAGCAGACACTTTGTATAATAAAATGATTAAAAATATTTCCAGAAAAAGAAAAAGAAAAATCGTATTATTCAACCGTGATGATGCAAGAAAGGGTTTTTTTATGTATGTAGGCTTTTGCGGAGTCTTTAGTGGAGTATGCCATTTCTTTTCAGTGCCTCCCCGAACCAATCTTGGAGTGATTGTTATGTCATAATCACACATTGGTGTTTTTCAAACATTTTAGTCCAAAACTCAGAAAGCTGGCACTCAGTAGAGCACAGACCTCCGCCAAGGCCAATGTCAGCGTGCACCAGACTTCATAGAAAAAAATCCAAATTTACACTGAATTCTCCTGAACTGTAAAGATGGCAGTAAACGGGGTTTTACGGGGAGTTTCGCGGTGAAACTTTCTCCGGCGATCGGGGTGAAACTGCCGGTCGACCGTCGGTGACTCTGGGATGCGACGTCGGACATGAGGAGGGTGTCGATCATTGCATCGGATTCAGCAGGAAGGCGAATGAGCAGATTTCTCAAAACATGTAAAACCATTTCCTTAGATACCTTTTACTTTGGGAGAATGTTTTTATTTCTGATGACGCTCACACTGGTTCGGCTTTTTGCCACAAGTGAATCCTCACAACTAGAAGCTGCGGCTTTAGTACAATGAGCGTTTAATTTTACAGTCAGAAATAAAATCTCTCTACGTCCCCAGATCGAGAGTCAGTGCCCTTGTCGTTTTATCCGCTGTTTGTGGAAAAAAGAAAAGAAATCACAGATGAGTCACGCCTCATCTCGCTGCACGGTCAAACTCAATTGACCCCCCTCCCCTTGTCATTTAGTAAAAAACCCCTCCAGGGAGAAAAGGGGAGGAAGGAACAGGATGAAGCCATGATGGGAGGCAATTATTCACCGGACAGCTCACTACCGTCTCTGTTTACCCCTTTAAATTCAATTCTGTCTCTTGCTCTCTCTCAGTCATGCACCTTTGTGTGTGTGTGTGTGTGTGTGTGTGTGTGTGTGTGTGTGTGTGTGTGTGTGTGTGTGTGTGTGTGTGTGTGTGTGAAACGTAGATAGTGTTGATGGGAAGATGGAGGTAATGAGGCTTAGAGAGTGATGAAATGTAACAAATTGGATGGAAGGAAAATGGTGAGAGAAAGAGAGAAAAAAGGAAACAACTTCCCAAATTAGATTGTTTTCACTGGAGAGGAATAAGGAATAATAATAATAATATAAGGAATATTTTCTGCCATGTCACCTTCTTATATAACTTATATAAGAGTGTGAGGGAAAAAATGAATAAAAGAAAGTAGGACAGGGAAATAAACCAGGCGAGAAATTAAACTGAAAGCAAATGAGATTTTCTGTGAAAAAATAAGAATAATGGAACATGTATCTCGTAGTTATGAAGATCACCGTGACGATACAAGATAATACAGAAGTCTAAACCTCACGGTGACACCGGGAAGGTCATGAAAGATGAAAACCAAGAGCTCTGGTGATTTTTTCGGGACATTTTAAATTTATCCTGCATAAATACAGGGATGACAAAGCGGATCTGAAGCTTGAAAACTGATCGACTGCGAACAATAAATGAGGATCCAGCGCCGACGGAATCGATCCAATAAAACCGATGGGAAAAAGGTTTTGAGTTTAGTATCTTAAAGCCACCGATCATCGCTACCGTCCTAAAGTCATTCAAATGTCCAAACTACGTCCAAACTATGTCCCATAAAGTAACCGACGAGCCTTTAATTTATCTGATCCTGGACAATGACGATAACAATGTTGATTTCCAGTGGAGCAGTCGGACGCCAGAAAGCTCCGACTCTCCCTCATCTCGCCAGTAACTTGTGCTTCGGTTATTGACCTTTTGTTATTGTTTTGACCTCACTCTCATGACTCCTCACAGTTTGTGTGTTACCTCGTTTTCGCTTCAACTATCGATTTTATGTTTTTCTTCCTTTTTTTTAACTGACTTGCTTCTGAGTCCTTTTTTATTTTTAAGAAGGGACAATATGTCCAGTGATCTCTTCCATTATTCTTGTGACGTTTAGGTTTCTGTCCTGAGAGAACAGAACAAAGTAGCACATGTAATGAATGAACGACTTAATAGCATTCATTTCCTTATTCATAGAGATTATTTGACTTGTTTTTTTTGTATCTCTCTGTGTCTCTATTGTTCGGCTTCAATTCTCTTGCAGACAAAAAAACGAACGCGTTCGCTGGTTTCTGATCATGTTCTGCACCTGTATAATCACTTATTCAACAAATTACACATCTGCTTATACAGCTTTTATTTGTTCGTGTTATCTCTTTCGTGGGGGTGGGGGGGGGGGTGTTACGGTTGACTAACTTGTTTCTGACTGTGAAAAAACCCAAGAGATGAAATACAAGGAAAAACAAAGGGGGGGGGGGGTCGGCTCCTGCCTCAGCGTCCGACTTTTTAATTTCCCCCCCAGATTCCTGTCTCCACACCAGCCAGCTGAAAGCGTCAGCCTCACGTGAGTTGTGTGTGTGTGTGTGTGTGTGTGTGTGTGTGAGTGTGTGTGTGTGTAGGTAGACAAACCTTGTGTGTGTAGGCTCTCTAATAATAGTCTTCTTGCATACAGCAAAATGCTGATAACATTTGGTTTGACATGTTTTAGGGTGTGTGAGTGTGTGAGTGTGTGTGTGTGTGTGTGTGTGTGTGTGTGTGTGTGTGTGTGTGTGCGCCTGTGTGCCTGTGTGTGTGTGTGTGTGTGTGTGTGTGTGTGTGTGTGTGTGTGTGCCTGTGTGTGTGTGTGCGGGCAGCGGGGGACATGATGGAGTGGTGGGATTCATCTGGTTTCAGTCGATGCATGGAATGAATGTAAAATTCCCATCATCACCCGAAAAATTGCCTGTATCTCACTTACAGTGGGGGGGGGGGTGGCATCCCAGGATCAGAATTTTTAAATCGAGACTCCAGCTCCCCTTGATGAAAATTTCATGGAGCTGGAAATCACATGTGTGTGGGTGTGTGGTTGTGTGTGTGTGTGTGTGCGTGTTCGTCGGCCCAGCTGTCTGTTTGATGTCGGTAATAATTTCACCTCCCACAACAAGAACATCTGAGGTCTTGATCAGCCCCCCCCCCTTTGAGGCACAGCAACCAAGAGAAGCCACGTTGTGCACGACAAACGGCGAGAATCTCGTTCGACGCCGCGGCAAACACGACCTTTTCCCTTCGGCAAACTCTGAAGTTTCACGCGTTTTTTCTTTTTGCTTTTTTCGAGCACACTGCATCACATGAGCTGCTCCAGAGCTCGTTTCTTCATCAGCTCCCTCATCAGTTTGAACCAGTATATACATTCATACATTTATGCTTTTTCTGTCTATGAATAGTTCATGACTCGTCAAAGAAATGTGGTGTGGGTCCGGGGAGTCTGGCGGTGACGCTGGCTTCTGGCTGACGTCTCCATCAGGACGAATGACGGCTTTTAATCCGGCGTCGTGGCCTCGTCACCATTTTAAATCACACACTCTAAGTCCTGTTGCAGACTTTGCGCATTTCCCCCCAAATGCAATTCTGTTTCGAGGTCCCAGGGTTTTCCAAACCTCCTTCCTGGATATTATCTTCATATTCAGCCTATTTGCAACCGGAAATATGTTTTCAAAGAAACTCATTCCTCCTGAATTACCTTTCCTACATCATGTGATGAGGGACTGTTTTTATTGAGTGGATCTACCGCTCAGGTTGAAAAAGGTTGTTACCGAGCGGATCTACAAATTTTCACTGAAACATATTTCATTTGTTTTCCTATAATATCCATGTTTATAAAAGACACTCAATAGTAGCATCTGTAGGATGTATCACATTTTTTGTAGTTATTTTTAAGGCAAATTTATGCTTCTTAGCCTGATGAGAACCTCCCGAAAAATGTAGCTACGCATCGCGGCGATGCAGACCACAACAGCTGTGATTGGTCGGCTCGGTAGCGTCGCGTCGTGTTTCTGGCTCCTCCTCCTCCGACGTTGTCGAACAGACCGTCTTCTCCGGCGCCCTCTTTCGTTTCTGTGTCACATTAAATTCGGGGACATCCGTCAGCTCCGACTCCGTCGAGGTCTGGACGGGCTGAGCCGAGTCGCTTGGGTACCTACTCAAGCAGGAACTGATGTATCGCGCGGCATCATGAACAACTCTGAAAGATGTTACTAATGCCCCTCTAATATCTTAGTACCTGAAATTTAGTGTCAATGATTGTCCTCCAGAAACAGTCAAAATCTCCTTGAGAAAGTGAACTAAGATGGCAGACCTGTGCCGTATGATCTGACAAGTGTCTGCGAAGAGATTTTTTTTGGGGGGGGGGGGGCTCTTTGTGTATCTCTCACCTGCCTTCTGCCTTGAGTACATTATTAATAGCAAGGGAGCTTCCAGCGCTACTGCCACAAATCCTTCCCCATGAATTATTTACCAAAAAAGCAAAACAAAAAAAACAGGCATCGTATTGATGCAGTTGCGTGTAGAGAAAAAAAACCAAAACAAAACAAAACATGACAGCAGTTATGTTAGGTTATGTTTTTCTTGGTTGAATTCAAAGTTAAATTATTTAAGCTCTGAATGTGTTTTGGGAAATCTCACTAGTTGTAAACCTCACTTTAAAAGAAGAGCCACATACATCAGAGGAGTTTTTGTAGCTGCACAGTTTTGTGTTGTTATGTGTAGTTAGGTTTGTGTTTTTAGGTTTTTAATGAATATTGATGCTGTTCTCTCAGCGCCACAGTCTAAGGTGACGGCTAAACGCTGAATGTCGCGGTGCTAGTGGTTTTCTTAGACCCCCATCAGAACCGAGGGGTTCCCGGGAGGTCAAACTAGAACTCGAAGAAGGTGAAAAAGGTCACCTAAGGGTCAGGGATTAGGTCGTCCTCGGGAAAACGCACCCCAGAACCTTGTTCTTTTTTTTTTTTTGACGAGCACTCGAAGTTGTCATTGATGAACCGTCGGAGGTTATTGAACTGTCTTCATCTGTGTTGGGCAAGTTTCTTGAAAACAAATCCCCCGGTTCAATAGTAACAACAACAACAACAACAACAACCTCTCCTCAAGTGTGCCGACCATCAACGGCATTAGCGCCAAAAGAAAGCCAAACAAGCCGACCTCCAAAATACCAGAGTTCCTGAGCTTCACCGTTAAACCAGATACTGAGATACTGACGAAAAAGGAATCTCATCGCTGAGTAAATGGTCACTAGCCCAACGCTGGTCATGACGGAAGTGAGAGTTTTAATAAATTCGTTCAATAAATCAAAAGATAATCCTGTTGTTGTACCAACCATGGCCATCGTGTAGAGCTACAGGACACAGCTTCTTCCCTGTTTAAGCAACTCATCAATTTTTATGGATTAACTGTGACTTTACTAATGATAATTCTTTTTTCTTATGAGTTTTATTGCCACCAGATGTGGGGGGTTGGGGGGGGGGCAAGCTGCACAAACCTGGCGTTAATGGAGCGTTAATGGAGACGGAACTAGTGGTTCCTCTGCTCTGGTTGGGAGCAAGGGAACCCGGGGGGGGGGGGACTTTCTGAAACAACCGGTTCTGTCCTTCTGTCTCTGGGGGCTTAGCTCCAGTCGCAAACTTGGCGCCGGAGGGGCCACTCGGCCCCCAGGTGGGTGTCAGGAGCCAAAAAGGGCAAGAGGACGTGTGTTCTCTGCTGTCTGGGTGAATTAGGGCTCATTTGTTAATGGCGAAAACCCAGCCCCCTCCCCCCCACCAAATGACAGATAAATCAAACCCTCTGTTGTGCTGCAGTGCTAAAGAGAGAGAAAGAGAGAGACTCAGCCGGTCACAGTGGCTGGACCTCTCTCTCTCTCTCTCTCTCTCTCTCTCTCTCTCTCTCTCTCTCTCTCTCTCTCTCTCTCTCTCTCTCTCTCTCTCTCTTCTGTCCCTTTCTTCCTCTCCTCTTTTATCCCCCCCCCTCCCCCGTGATAGTTCAACGGGGCTGTTGATGGGGGGGGGGCGGCGGCACGTGGCCGCAACATGGTGAGGATTGATCAGGAGACACAAGGAGGGTAATAAAAAGTAAATAAATAAATAAGTAATTAAAAAAATAGCCTCCATCACGGGCTTCCCTGTGAAATAGGGTCCATCAGGCTTTGGTGAACATTAGGCAGCTACTGCAGGGAATGGGGGTAGGGGGGTGGGGGTGGGGGTACAGGGTTGTGCAGATGTGCGAGCATGCGCGGTTCCTGTGTGTGTTTATTGGTCTCGTATTGAACTATTTAGGTGAAATTAAATTGTTTTACAGCCTGGCCCCCGATTTCTTTTTTTTTTCTTTTTAATAGCTGCAGCCGTCATTGATCAGCTGCGCTGTAAAAAAAAAAAAACAAAACAGGGAGATGAGGAAAAAAATCATTGGACGCAGGCTTGAAACAGCGGGTTAGGAAAAAAGTATGGCTCATGCTAATGATCCGAACCACGTATTTATGGGAGAGAACTGCGGTGAATGTCCGCTTTAGTTGTCAACTACGTTTAAAACCGAAATTTTCCACACACATGTTTACATTTCTGATAAATACAGCGGCCGACCCATTTTAACTCACCAGCGATGTGACGCCCACTTACATGTTAAAGAAAGATTTAGTTATATATTCGGTATTAGAGATTGATTTATCTGAAAAATCTTCAGTGAGCTTTTATTTTATTTTTCATCTTATTTCTTCATCTCTGTGACAGATTTTAGGCTTTTTTTAAATGTAAAATGAATCAGTTTTACAGACATTTAATGCTGGTGCAAGTACAACCACCGTTCACAGAAATGTTGATTCTAGTGGCCTTTGAAAAGTGAACATTGGCCTTCACATTTGATATGTTGCTGTAACAATAAGTAGGTTTATTTTGTAGCAGTGTGTAAAATAAGCGCTTTGCACTGATGCTAATTTAAGAAAAATGCAAGGTAAATCAATATGAATAAAGGAAGGAGCAATAAGCTAAATGGTTCAGGGGCTGCTGAGTGTAGGCGTGGGATAAATAACACTCTGCTTTATCCCTGCACACATCAGATTACAGTGCGGGAGTCTGCGCCTTTGTTCCTATTCTCACGGCGCGAGAGCTGCAAGGTTATAAAACCACAGGTGCTGCTCATTTCACGGGGTATAATTAACGCACATGCATATTAAAATCCCACCTTACGCACACACAGGCAGTTTGTTTGGCTCAGCGGGCTCCAGGCTCCACCGGCACGGCTTTAGAGCGGCACCTTGAAAAGGGCGATGACCTCCTCCTTTGCGCCAACGGCCCCAAAACAAGACTCGGAAAACGGCTCTGGTTATTACCTCTTGGGGGGGGGGGTGAATTTAAAACAAGGGAATGAGTCTAAACCGATGCCTGGTGGCGCCATGAGACCGTGCCAAACGCGACACGGCATGAAAATTTACAAAGTCTCGGAGGGAAATCGGTTTTGTTTAAGACAGAACTGGTACGACGGGTGGAATTGCTCATGGAGGCCGAGTAGATCTGCACGAAGCCTTCGGTGTCAAGCTCGACTCTGGTGAACTTTGGCCCACGAGTTTACGCCACCGAACCATCGCATGCAGATCTTATGGATCTTTGAGGAGCTGCACAGCCCCTGCGCCCAAGGTGGAGGAATCGATCAGTGCAACTTTTTATATAGACCCTTCCTCTGCTGGGTAAAGCACAGCTGTGAGACAGATGTGAGACAGGAGTTGTTGCAGCATGACACTTCATAATTGGCTGATTAACAGCAGCATGTTTAAAAGAGGAGGTTAAGAGGTTAACTCATTGTTTTTTGAATGTGTATATATTTTGTTAATTGTTGCTTGTTGCCCGAATTTTGTCATTTACGACCTTCAAAGTTTTTGATTTTTTTTAGATAATTTTCCGCTGAACATGTCTTGAAATACAGTATTTCTTCCCCCGGCATCTAGGTAAAAGGAAATATATATAGATACTACTTGAAATGATCAGATATGGTAAAGAACTCAACATATCAGAAGCATTTACTATAATTTCACTTCAGCACAGACGCAAATGTGGAAGAGTAAAGGAGGAAATCAGTCAGACAGTAAACTCAGGTGGGGTGGGTGGGGGGCTAAGCAAGTTTAATTCCAGCGAACACACACACGCACACAAAAACATGTAAAATCTATATCCCGGCAGGGGGGTATGCAGATAACAACCCCCACCCCCACAGCTGTACCAACATATGGAGCCGCGTTCAGCAGCCGACATGAAGCGTGTCATTTAACAGCATTATTAAAATCACATACAACAGCGGGGCGTCCTGACGGCGAGGGTTCGGCTGGTGCACACTGATTGCTTCATCAATTGTGGCTCTTTTTTTTTTTTTTTTTTCACAGGAAGTGCGAGTGTCAGATTTTCGTGTTGGAAGTCAAACTATAACCCGGTTTATTCATCATAAAAATTGAATAATTAGGTTGAGGGGCGCGGGAGGCTTTAAGGCGCCGCACCGCGCTTTAGTCCGGGCAGCAGGCGGAACAGCAGGTAGTCGCATCAAAGTCGTTCTTCGTCGCATCAATGTGAAAATGCCAAACCCTCAGGATGATCTGGTGGTTCGAGAGCCCGACGCCGGGCCGGAGAAATCACAAGGTTTCATCGCCGCAAAAACGCATTACTCGTCCGTACTGATGTGTCCTTGAGCCAGACGAAGAGCAGGTCGACCCCCTCAGATGTCAAACATGAGTATGAGGGAACAAACAACAGTCTAATCTCACATCTTTGTGTTTCTTTGTTCCATATGACCATGTAAGAACCAACCATCTCTTTGTCAATAGCAAACTCAATAAACTCTGGCTAGCATTAGCTGTTTAGTTTTGTCAGAACAACAGCAGTCAGTTGCAGCTAATGGCCAGTACGAAGCTAGCATCAACCTCAAATTAAACAGTGCTTGCAACGTTAGCTTGCAAATTCAGCCAGGGCTAACAATGGAGACTGATACAATGTTGGCAATATTAGGTGCTTAACTGTGTTAAAGGCAAATGATAAAACAGTGGTAAAACATCTTCCATTAGCATTAGCATCTGCTAAATTTAAGTATCATCCAGGTCCCACGCTAAATTCAAGACTTTACCTAGACTTCTGTATCCCATGAAAATGAAGTAGTAGTTTTGTAGCAAACTTTACCCAATGTCTCTGTTTTTTACCCAATATCAGCAACTACTGCTTAAAGTCAGCTGAAGTTAGCATGTAGCGATCAACTCGTCTTAACCCGTACCTGTGGTCTGTTAACCAAAGCAAAGACGAGTCCAGGGACCAGAGCTGCCTCCCAGGTTTCAATGCCACGAGGCCCGAACGCGAACCAACCCTTCGCTCATTGGCCCCAGTGCTTCAAACGAGCTCTTCCCCCAAACTAACAGCATGAAAACCGCCTGGCCCAGAGACGGAGGACGAAACTTACAGCTGACAGCAGTTACCGTCAAGAGCAAGTTCAGGACTTGTCCATACAAAACCTTTCATAGCAGTGGAAAACACATTATGGAGGGGAAATCAACCATAACAAGGTATTAAGATTATTTTCAGATTGAGTGAAAGGAAAATCCCCTTGTGCTACGGTTTTGTATCCAAAGATGTGTGTAAAAATCCCAGAATCTTGGCTTAAAACATGTACCAATAAAAAGCACTGGTTGTCATAATCAAATCGAGGAATAATACGAGCGGATTATGTTCCAGGAAATGAAGCTGAGAAGTTTGTTTTTTGGGAATAGACCAAAACAGCTGATCCTTGATACAATTAGCCTGAATGATAGAAGAAGGAGGTTAAAATGGAAAAGAACCAAGGAACCAAGAAAAATACTGTAAATCAACACTGACTTTTTTGAAATCCTTTGATTAATATTGAATATCGCTGTGTTCCAAGCAGTTTGAATATTATTTTACCAGATTGCATGAACTGATAATCTTGTCCACTGAAATTTTTCTGACCCACCACGATGGCTTTTTGCCTTTAAAAATGTTCTTAGATGGAATAAATCAGCTTTTTGGATTCATCCCTTCATTTTCCCTACATGGATGAACTGACATGACCTGGGCAGGTAAGAGAAGTCCTCTTCTCCCTGTAGAAAGATCCTGACTATTCAGTCTCATGGGTGAATCGTCTTCTGTTCCTTCTCCGTTGGCGAAGAAGTTGTACACGTTGCAAGTTTGAATTAGCGTGGAGGGGACGGAGTCATTCGGCTCGACCTCCGCTAGCCCATAACGGGCGGAGGAGATTCCCGTCTAGATAGATGCGATAAACGGAGGCCAATTTATCGCAGGGTCACGCGGAGGTGGAAGCCTTGACTTAATGCAGATGGTTTGGGGAAAACGTCGATGTAGTGAGACGAAAAATTCAGTCAAAGTCAGTTTAATTTGGCCTAAACAAAAAATAAATCAATTTTAAAATTTGTCGCACTCATTTTTCTGTAATTTTTCTTGGTGACACTGGCGCAGGGATATTTTTGACAGGTCACAGACCAGGCGCTGGTTGAGCAGGAACCTTGTTACACCGGAAAGAGGATCATTACAAGAAATAAGAGCGGACTGAGGACAATAAGAATTGTGCGCCACATTATGCATCAGGAACTCTGCAGCTGGGAGCATATAGGAAGTGCAAAGTGTGTTTTTAGAGCAGTTTTACATAAATGAGTTCTTGCATGCGACACCTCTCGCTTTTGTGGCGATGAAAACCTGTCTTTTTTTTTTCAGTTCAGCGTCGGCCTCTCGTCCATTAGTGCGTTTCCAGGGCTTCGGCGTGTTTGCATTAGTGTGACACAAACGACTGTGATGGTGACTCCCTGCTGTTCCATCTGCTAAATCCACGTTACGGCGCGCAAACGCACGGCTACATACGAAACCCTCCCAGGACCCAAACCCAGATTAGTCAATATTGTCTGACTGCTGCGGTCACTTGCAGGAATATAGTGGGGGTTTTATATTAGGCAGAAATCTGGATTTCCTAATTCTTTACTAGGAAAGATTAATGAAGCACAGACTCGACACAGGGCACGTGCAGTGTCTGCTGAACATCAAGGCTGATTCTGCCCCGCGTAGGATCCGGGTCATCGGCGCGAGCTAGTTTTAGCATTAGCGTTGGCACTGAGGATCATTCTGGGGGGAGAACTGGGGGGCATTTTTCGTGAGGGGGGGTTTCTAACAGTTGCTCGTGGGCGATACGGCGCGAACGCCGACTGACCACAACAGATGGTCTCCGGCGCAAAAACGTGTAAACACCAACGTGTATAAATACCACGCGGGGACCTCCCGCCGTCGCCCCCCCGTTAGCTCGCTGGAGATATATCATGGGGGTGAGGAAGCCTCCCGGACCCCCCGAGAAGTTCTGGCCAACAAATTGAGAACCGTTAACTGTACTTCCTGTTGCTTATTTCGGAGAAGGAGGCAGCTAATATTGGAATTTTTCTCCTCCCTGCTCCTTTTTTCTATCATACTGTAAATAGTTTGCTATATTAGGAGGTTTGTCTGGGGGGGGGCACTGAAGTGATTTAAAAAAACAAAAAACAATGAGTGAATGAAAATGACATTTTCTTTACTTTTGCTGTCTTTGTGATTTCAGCATGGCCGATCAAACATAGTCTACAATCTACAATCTATTTTTTTTATCTTGTCACATAACCCGGCTGCCGTTCATTGAGCATAATGCACATGTAATAAGTTGACAGCACAATCTACATACTGTTCGCTTCATTAGGATTAGACCTTGTTTAAGCCCAGTATACATGGACCCCTTCGCCTTCCTCCGTCTCCCTCACGCTTTTCCCCGTTCAGCCTTCGAGATGCATCACGTGCCTCCAGTCGGAGGACGCCTCCCTGTCAAAACAGTTAGATCCGCCGTCCTCTGCGGCGTAAGAAGAGAAGAGAGGTGCCGGCAGCCCCGGCCTCTTGAAATCCATTCGGTTTGACAGCATCGCGCAGCCCGACCTCTGACCTCACGCGACAACGCGCATTAATCCCACAGATTCCCGCAGAGTAGGAGAAAAACTGAAAATCCTTGACAGATATAAGAGAGAGGTTCGGGAGAGAGGGGTGGTGGTGGGGGGGGGGGCAGGCAAAGGAAAGATGTCTGACAGAATAAGAGCATAACTCGGGAGCATGGGCGGCTCACGAACAGATGTCTGCTCCATTTCAGAGCAGTGCTACTTGCAAAAGGGAGGAGAGTTCATGGTGATGGAGGGGAAAAATGTTGGAGTGGAAATGAAGTGAGACTAAAGGGCTCCGTGCACGGTGGCTCTGCACTGTGTCCCCTGAATTACCCTGAACTGTGACGTGGCAGCGTCATCTAACCAAGTGGCCCCGCTACAAATCCTACCTCCGTTTGTTGAACTGGATTTACAAGGAAATTTGTCTCTAATGCTTTCATGAATAAGGTGGAAGGAATAAATTATAAAGGAAATAAAGATATCAGACAGACAGACAGACAGACAGACAGACAGACAGATGGACAGACAGATAAACAGGCAGACAGATACATAAACCTGTCAGAGTACTCAAAACTACTACAATAGGTGTCTCATCAAACACATTTTACTATTATGACACAAACACACACACACACACACACACACACATGAGGTGGAAACAATACCAGTCACACCTGGTGATCATCTCTCACCTCCTGACGCGTCCTGACCCCGGGACGAAAACAAAAGCCGTAAACCTATCATCGATTTTTAGGTTAATTCTACCAAAAAATGCCTAACACGAAAGCACGGGACAAATATATCACTGTCTGACGTGATAACAGTCACCTTCCAGAAAAAACAGACGATATAAAGAGGGTATTTAAAAACCCCCTTTGTGCTCACAGCGGTTTATCCTGATGCTCCTGCTGTCTGAGAGTCCAGCCAGGTGTCCCCAGAAGCCCATGAATATTCAACTCAGCCACAAAGCCTCTGCTGACAGTTTAATTTGCTGATGCTAAATGCTGCACAGTCTGCTCTTGGCCTTATAAGTGATAGATGGATGGAGGACTTTATTAAATCCCGTTCGGAAATGCCAGCGGAGTGAAGCTGTTATGTCATTTCACATTTTGTAAAAAAAATAATGAACCAAAACTGAGATTGTTTTCGTTCGGCTGTTAAACTTAGTTAACAAAAGAGTCTGAGCTATTGTAGCTCATCAGCTTTTTAACTTTTATTTAATCCTCCTCAGTCTGACTTTGTTCTGAAGATAGTTATAGAAACAAGAGTTGATAGTGCAACCACATCTTTTGAGAAATCTTAAATTGCCTTTTCATCCAACTGTTTTCATGTGCGTTTTCAATTTGCGTATTAAAAAAGTACCTGAGCGGAAAGACTGGTAATTTGGAAGAATCTCGGTTTATGGCAAAAAAAGAGAAAAGTTTATAGATTTAGCTGATGTATAAGCTGGTGTATAAATAAAGGTGAAATGCGATGAAGTGGGAACAGACACAGAGCAGGTGAATTAAACGTTAATGAAGCCTCGGCTCCACTGAGGCAAATTAAAACATCAACTCTGGAGTGATGAGGAGACTGTTACCTTCTTTAAAATTAATTCACAAAACAAACACAAATGCCACATTTCCATTAAGTTTTCTACATTGTTTTTCCACCGTTTGCTGTTTGACTGGGGCTCCTGTACCTTCCTGTACCTTCCTGTTCGCCCTTTTCTTGCTCTGTTTTAATGGCACCTGACTGGAAAGTTAGCGCCACCAACCGTTTCTCCTGATGAACCGACTCCTAAAATGAACTTATCAGTGAAACACGCATGGACAAGGTTTATAATTCACGTTTCCTATGACAAATTTCTGTTTGGTTGGAAACCCAGCTCATGTCATCTTACTGTTACATTTGAGGATAGTTCACAAACTACTAGAAAATCATAGAACACTGATATAACTGCCTAGATTATATAATTTCTTTGAAGGCAGCTTTACTCCCATGTTTTCTGCTTCATGGTTCTTACATAGCATCAAACTTTTCTTCAAACAATCCAGGAAATAAAAACCAGGTAGAAAAATATTGAAATACATTTATATTCGGTTATTCTGTGTTCAAACTTTAAGATGATGAGTTTAAAAGCTGGTTCCCCTCTTTAAAAAAACAAAAAGGCTTTGACATGCGATGAATCTGAGGTTTAATGAAACAGTTTGTTTTTTCTTTCGTCTCTGGATGATGGAGGTGAGGGACCCGTCGATGGGGGAAAACCAAAAGGAGCCACCTGACAGCGCAGGTTGGCCGCGGCCACACCCCCTCTCTGCCCGGCCCCACCTGCCGCCTCACGCCGCCGCGGGGAGGACGCCACTCTCCGGCGGAGGATCGCGGAGGCAGCTCGCCGCTAAGCTCCACGTCCAGCGGGAGGTGTGCCGCAGTTTTTCTCCTGTTTTTATTCTGATTTTTGTATCTGTTGGGGGGCGTCGTTCACCCCACGTCTCCGCCTCCTCTCCCCCCCGGGGGCTGTGGGGGTTTTCCCTCTTTTCTGGTTCGGGCGGCTCGGAGGTGAAAACGGGGAATAACGCGAGCGATGCGCGCAGGGTCCGCGAACGCCACCGAGAAGTTGCCGAGGCTGAGGCGAGGCGGACTCTCCTGTTGATCCAGGGCTTCTTTTTCCAGGCCCCCACGCCCCCACGCCGCCGCCACCGTCCTCTACCTCCTGCACAACGTTTCAGGGAATACCCCCCCCCCTTAAAAAAGAAGAGAAGAAAAACACCTCTACATGGCAAAGTTCCTGGCTGAATTACTGGGATGCACACTTCCAGACAAGGGCACGCCACCTTTGTTCGAGGTAAGACGCTTGAAATTACGCACAGAAGCTCCACTGTTTTTGCTGCGTGGATTATTTATCATACGCTAAAATCGATCACCCACACTCGGCTTGGATTCTTAGATGATAAATATATAAATGAGGGAATGAATAAAATAGATGGTCCAGGCTTCCCGTCCACGCCACGGATTCTCTATGGCAACGGGATGAGGCTGAGGCTCAGCACATCCTCTCTGATTGACGGTCGCTCCGCTGTAAACACTTCATCACCCCGGTCCCGGCTCCAGCTTCCTTCTCCTTTCTTTTTTTCTTCCTTTCTAACACACATCACCTTTCCTCGCTCTCACTCACTTGTCTCCTCCCGTGACAACGTTGTTTCCTTTTTCTTATTTATCCGTGCGTGTCGCCTCGGGGCCGCGGATTAACGCGCTTTATTCGCGTCTTTACGCGCACGGGGAAAAGCCCTGTGTAATATTCCTGAAATGTCAGCTTATGCTTTATCTCCGTTGCTCCTAATGAGTTTGTGATGACCTTGTCTTACTTTGCGGGGTTTTCCTTTGCATTGCTATATATGTATATCCATGTATGTATATGTCAGGTAATCCGAGGGCGCTTCCTGCCAGGAGTCGCTTCGGGGGTGATTACGCGACACCGCGGCCATTTCTCGCGGTACCAGCCAAGCGGCGTCTGGCAAGACGTGGCCGGTGCTCAGGCCGCCGCTGGTATGTGGGTCAGTGTGCCACGCACACGCTGTGCCACGCACACGCTGTGCCACGCACACGCTGTGCCACGCACGCACACACTGCACCTGTGCTGTACTTCCGTGCCAGTGCCCGAGGACCGGTCGCTTCTTTTTCCGACTGTACTTGGGCCGATGGACAAATCTGCTGTGAAATAACCGGGTTTTGTAGAAAATGCAGATTTTTCTTCTGTCTTTCTTTCGTGGTTCCTCTTCCAGATAGATTTTCTGTGGTACTGTCATTGTGTCATGTGACTGTGCAGCCAACAGCTGCTGGAATCATTAATGAATTGATCTGTTAAACTGCTGAAAATACCTTTGGTTTCTTCTTGGGTTCTTTTGTTTTTTTTCCAAGCGCCGGTCAGACGAGCGACAGCCATCGTCGTCGACGTCGTGTCAACCGAATGCTTCAGCGATGAACGGCGACCATTAGCTGTTGCCATGTGCCACATGAGAGCCGAAGCTTAATGATGCATGAAATGACCTCCTGGCTCCGGGGACGGCCGCTTCGGTTTCACCGCCTCGGTCCAGAGCGGACTCGGTCGGTTCTTCGGTTATGGTCCCCAGAGGGTGACTCCTACCGACTGCGGTGGTCCCGGGGACTCGAGGCCGCGATTCTGTGAGACGTTTGTTTCCGACCCGGGGTTCAGGTCTCCACAAAAGACTCGGGGGACTGAGGGTCCTGAGATGGTTAAAATAGTGAGGAAAGAAGAAAAAGGCGTTTCCTCTACCTAAACTAGCATTATTTGGGAAAATTAGAAGTTTCCAGTCCAGCTTTGAGTGTTGTGAGGAAAAGATCCGGTTGGATGTGGAGCTGGTGGGACGGGCGTGGTTGGCAGTCCGGGCCTTCCCTCTTTTTCAAAAGGTTTGTTTGACGTTGGTAATGGAGGTAAAAACAGGAAGACGCCCCCCAAAATAAAAGTCTCCTTTTAAACAGAAACACCTTTTCCCCAGCATCTGTGCATTGGTTTGGATATCGGACAGAATGTGTGTGTTTGTGTGTGTGTGTGTGTGAACAGACATTATGATGTGCTCAGGCACTTAAATGGCATTTTTCACTATTTTCTATGCCTTCCTAGGTCAACCACTGTCTTTTAAGTGGATAGAATAAATCATGAATAAAAATGGCTGTAATTCGCGACATTTTTCTCAAGCCCCTTGAATGAAAAGCTAAAAGTCGACACTTTGACCACATCTCGATTTCGTCCGCTTCAAATCTATTGTGGCGGCGCACGGAGGCAGATTCACGAAATACCGTGTCCCTGTCCGAACACTTACGTACGTACCCAACTGTAGGTGAACGGATATAACTGGGAAAATAATCCGATCAGGTTTGTTGCACGACCTTGTGTAATAACGTGACATTTCGGTCCAATTCCATTGATGAACATGTTCGCAGAAGGAAATATAGTTAATTTTTGTGGGTGTTTTAGAAAAAGAAATGGGACGTGACGTGATTGCGTAACATCGACCGCCCCCTAAATGAAAAACAGGTTTCTTGGTTTTTTTTTTTTACAGATTCATTCCTCATCACATTCACACAACCGGCTGTAATCCACAACCACCACAGGGCTGTTAATCCACCAGGCATCATCTCAATCTGCTTCACACGCAGGCACACACACACACACACACACACGCACACACACACTGTGTACGTGTGTGAGTCAGGTATTAAAATCATCCCAGAAATGTGTCAGAGAGGATCATCATAGTCACTTCTGGGAAAATGAAATGATGACCTGTTCTGTTCGGCTTTAAACTGGGGGGGCGGGGGGGGCACAGATTAGATTCGCAGGCTTGTTATATAAAACCTTATTTCCAATTCCACCTTAGACCACGAAGCTATTGAGTAGATGCCCTGCTGAATGCAGAGAGGGGTTTTTATTTTTTTTTATCATACCGACATTTCTCTGAGCCCAGATCTGAAACTGTGTCATTATAGATAGATCAAAGATTCTTGTGATCGCTGGGACGTGATGATCGAGGGCCAGCTGGATAAACTACGTCGTTAAATATGTATTTTTTTTGGTTAGTGAGAGGACCACACTTCTCATTATCTTCTCAGAAACACATGAAATATCCCAGACAGCATCACTAATGCATATTCCCTCCTTTGTTTGCTAATAAATCAGAGTTTTTCCTCTGAGTTATTGCGCTTTTATGGTTTATTTTTTTTTATTAATTTTTTTTTTTTTTCGAGGACATGAGCCCAAAAGGGTTGTCAGATAAATTTGCGGCCTCATTAGATGATTAGCGAGATTGGAAAGAAAAAAAAAGAAAGAAATTCTCTACACCAAACTTTATTTAATTTTCAGACGATCATTCATCTTGTAATAATGGCCTTCTCTCTCCTGACCCCGTTTGTCATTTGTCTTTAAACTAATATCGCCTCATGTAGGCTCCACTCAACTCCAACCGCTGAGGAACTTTTTTTCATGCAAGTAAAAACTCTTAACTTTGAGCTTTCGGTGTCATCTAGGAAGGAGGAACAGGAGCCAAGGGTTCTAGCCACCCCCCCCCCTCAAAAAAACCCCAACTACCTGCTCCGGCCAGAAAGCACAAGAGAGAACCGTCCGGAGAACCGGGCGTATGAGAACCACATGCTCGTCAGATCCAAACCAAACAAAACCCTCGGGATGTTGGTGGGTGGGTGGGAGGGTGGCGGCAGCTGTTTATTTGCTTGATGACGCAAATAAAAATAACTGTCTGAGGGAGAAGAGGACAAACCCTCCCTGTGATGATGATGATCCACTGGGTCCTGCATTGGCTTCACTGGACCCTGAGGACTTTGCTCAGTGCAGAACATTCAGCGACCGCGTCAGTAACCGGAGTCGGATTTTGCCCAAAAACTCGGATCTGTATCGAACCTGACAATCCATAATTCATCAGTGCTTAATAAAATGTATCTTTGTCGTCAGAAGCTTTTAAGGGCGAGAAAAAAAAACCTGAGTAGCAAAGTTTATTTGCATTATTTTCTTCTCACTTTTTATCCTTTACGAATCAGAACCCTCACACGGAGGTGGATGAATTACTGTCACCTACGAAAAGTGAAGGTTTTTTCCTTTATATGCGGCCACCTGCAGTTTAAAAAGGGAAGCGTGGTTTCATCAGCCTCTCCTCTTTCTCTCCTCTTTCTTTCCTTTTCCTCTTCCATGCATCTCTCCTCCTCCCTGCATTTATTTATCTCCTGCTGACTTTCTCTGCTGCACTTTGCCACGTTTTCCTCTTTTTCCCGGCTCTTTTTCCTCCAGCTACCAACTCGCCATTCGCTCGTCGCGCCGTCTCTCTTCTGCTGCCAATGCCTCCTCTCTAACCCCCGCTCTTGTTTTCATTGTTCGCGGCCTTCAAGCGAGAGCCTGTTTTTTCAAGCGGTGTTCGGTTTTCTCAGGGCGAGAAAGAAAAAAGAAGATGATTAGCATCACTGTACCCTCAAGGCCTGACTGTGGGTTCTCAAAAGAAGAAAGTTTGAGAAACATACAGAGAAATAAAGGAAACAAAGGGGCTGGACTGTGTCATCGGAGAATTAGTTAAGTATCAGACATTAATGTGTATTATATGCTCAGTGCGTTGCCATGGTGAAGCTGTGTGTGCGCACAGGGAGGGTACAGGCTCAAACTGTTGTTTTTTCATGTGTGTATGTTATTCATGTTGTGTGGAAACAAATCTTTTAAATCATTAAATTTTAGAGTGAGGTCAGGTTGAGGTCTGGGTGAGGTTAGGTCAATGTTACAGCTCGGTTAGGTAAGGTTAAGGTTAAGGTTCGGGTTATGTTGGGTGAAAGTTGAGTTAGGTTAGTTAAAGGTTGACTGAGGTTAGGTTAAGGTTGAGTGAGGTTAGTTAAAGGTTGAGTGAGGTTAGGTTAAGGTTGAGTGAGGTTAGTTAAAGGTTGAGTGAGGTTAGGTTAAGGTTGAGTGAGGTTAGGTTAAGGTTGAGTGAGGTTAGTTAAAGGTTGAGTGAGGTTAGTTAAAGGTTGAGTGAGGTTAGGTTAAGGTTGGGGCGGTTCGGGTTTGGGTTAGAACAAGTAATGGAAACATCTTTCTCTCTCTCTCTCTCTCTCTCTCTCTCGCTCAGTGCGGCGGGACACTGTGGTTCCTCCTGATTAAAATTCTAGTGCTCCATCCGTTGAGATCCATTTGTGTGGACTTGTGAATAATGTTTATGCCAATGAATGTGTTTTACTAATCATTCGTGACGAGTCAGGTCAACGAGAGCATGTTGTCGAATACGAATCAGGTGGTTATGGGTAGAAAACAGAGGGACGGGTTCCACTGGACATAAAAGCCGGCGTGTCGGTTGTTTTCTGTCTCATTCGCTGTGACGCCTGATCTTTTTAATAACTTTCACATTGCCATAGAGGTACAGCCTTTATTTTGAAGGGTAAGAATGCAAGTGAAAACTGGATTATTCACAAAAGCATCCACAGATTGAAGTAGTTTATTTAACAGTTTTTTTAAATTAGATTTTCTCCTCATCCTTTCCCTGCATTAACTAGGAACTGCAACTGAAAAGTGGAGGTTGATTCGCTCCGTCGTTTGAGACAAGTCCAGGTGTTTTTCAGTGAAACTTGGTAAAAAACAAAAACAAAAAAAAACAAAACATCCTACACATCCAAAGCCTCATATCTATTTCTGTAGCTTCACTTGACAATGAAAGGGGGGCGGCGTCTTTTTTTTTTTTTCAGAGGCAGCACACACGGTTGCAGTTGCGTTTGAGGCCAGAAAATATCCCGTCGCGGCAAAAGTTTGCAGCTCAAGGTTGCGGCTCGACGCCCGTCGGTCGCGGTGAAAGGAAAAGAAAAGCAAAGAGAAGCAAAGAGTACTTCAGGTGCATCAGTTCCCACGATGCAGCAGCTTTATTCTGCTCCCTGTTGGGCCGCTTTTAAACAAAACAAGAAAAAAACCAAGAAAAAAGCGCTGAAACCAGAACCGCCCTCCGTGTCTGTAACTTTCAGGAAGCATGAACGTACAAGGCAGGTTATGGTTATGTCTGGTTCTTGTTGAGGATGGATCGTGTCTGCTTTCATGGTGAAGTGTGTGTGTGTGTGTGTGTGTGTGTGAGTGTGTGCTCTGTTTAGGGGCAGCATTCATGTCAAGTCTACTTGAGGAAGAAGAAGAATAAGGCCAAAAAAAATCTAAGCAGGCGTTTGGGTGTTTTTGTTTGTGTGGTTGCAAGTTGTCTCTTGAGGAAGAGGAGGAGGAGGAAGAGGAGGAGGAGGAAGAAAAGACAGAGACAGAGAGAGGTAGAGGGAGAGAAAGTATTTGGCAGCGCCAAAGTAATCTCAAATATAAACATTTTTAGAAAAGCCTCCATCTCTATGACAACTGCTGAAATTAGCCGGACGGCGCGGAGATGCCACGCAGCTTTTTTTTTTTCGCCGAGGTAGCCGATACCGAGCTGATGTTCCGTCGCCAGACGGGTCGACCTTTCGATCTACCCGCGAATCTTTCGACCCGCCGTCCGTCTCGGCCGCCGTCCTGCAGTCCGCGGGTTACGCCCCCGTCTTGAACCGGCCCCTCTTTTTCTTCCCCCCCGTATCGAAGTTGTCGCGTCACTTCCTGCTCACTCAGGCTCGGCTTCCTGCCTCCTGCTGAAGGTCACCGTCTGAGAAGCACAGACACCGACGAAATAAAAGGGTGTCTCCTTGTTCAAAAGGCAGGAAGAGGAAATAAAAGCCAGGCCAGCTGTCACGTTTTACGGTTCGGCTCGAGATCATCTTCATCGGTTAAAGTCTCCTCAAAGGCGTTTATAGGAGGAATATAATGCGAGTTCAGGCTGAAAGACTTTTTGGACGATTGTAAAGCAGCGATTCACTTGTTTGTGTTTCTAAATGCCTCGATTTGATGCCACCAGTAACAGCTATCACTCTAAATGTAGAAGAAAAAGGCTATTTTATTTTGTAGTACGTCGACAGATGGTTTAGCTGGATGATGACCTGGATCAAAACTCAAAAATAAAAGATGTGAATTATTATGTAAAACCAAGAGCTGAAAGAAGCAGAAACAAATCAAAAGCACAAAAAAATAAAAAATAGTGAACAATATGAAACACTACATGTACAAAACCCTCCAAGGGTCAGAGGTTGAATTCATTTTATCTCCAGGTGTCACAGAGTTAAAAAAGACAAAAAAAGAGTGGAGCTTCTCCGCCATAAATCACCAACACAGACACAGACAGACACTGAGGATGAAGGTGAGGCGGAGATCGTGTTTTACCGTGGCGCTCGCGTTACCCCGACGGGGAAGTCGATCCCCCCCCACCTGCAACACGCTCCGGGGAAGGTGACGGACACGCCAGGTGTGGAGTTGTCACGCGGCGAAAGGGCAGGTTTGTGTCATGGCGGTAAAGTGGGGCAATCATTGGCGTTACCAAGATATTGCGCTACCGACACAAGATATGGTGCAGAATCAGCTCGGGCTGCTCAGACATCCGTCAGTCGGTGCTGCTGATAATTTTATCATAACACGTGCACTTGATTTCCCCTCCTTTTATGGGAGTGTGGCCTGGTCAGCCGACGGATTCGCCGACGGGGGCGGGTCGGGTTGTCACGGAGACCCCCCCCAATTGCGTCCGGGGTCAGCGCGGTTAACGGAACCCACAAAGTCCCTGAGGGAGTTCAGGGATAATAGAGATGAGAGTGACGCGGTGTCATTTACAGTTTACTGCATATGTGAGTTGAAGTTGCAGCGGCTTGAATTTTACTCTAGAGGAGCTGCAATGTGCTTCTGTCATGGGAACATAAGCTAAAGAATGAAAGTGTGTGTGTGAGGTGTCTTACAGTGTGTTTTATAGCCGCAGCTGTCTCGTCTCCGGTGAAAAGGAAAGACGTCTTCCGTGGATTCGCGACGGGGTTCGGGGGGGGGGGGGGTCCGGAAACACACACAAGAAGGAACACACACACACACACACAAAAGAACACACACACACACACATGAACTCGGGCTCTACACGGGGCTGTAAACCTGGATCCAACAGAACCTGAACCTGGACCTGAACCTGGGCTATTTCTTGCTAAAATATAAACCCGAGCAGGAACACTAGACGCGACTGAGGCGTCAGTCCCCACTGTCCCGTCCCGGAATATATTTCTAAACCTGTGCATGACACATATCTGCGCCTGCTGTTTGCGCGTTTCCCTGCATGCGACTCCGGTTAACCGGGACCGAGCCACCTGGTCCGAGGCCTCGCCAGCTGCAGAGGGAGGGTATTGCGGCGGAAGGTCCCTTTAGAGCGAGTGGCGTCAGTCAGAGCTAAATGCTAATCGCCCCCCCGCCTGGTAGGAGAGCGACCGTGTTAATGGAGACCTTTATCGCAGCCTCCTCTCCTTTCGTGACGAGACGGCTATGCGTTCCCCCGAAGCGACCAGCCTCGCCGCCATTATCCGCGGCGATCGTGCGGTCAAGGCCCGACCACGGGGGCCGGATTGGCAAAGTGCGGTCGCAAGTCCTCCAACCGCTGCCAGACACCAGAAGGAAACCGTAGTGAAATCAAACCTTTACTTGTCCTAGAATTTTTTTTTTCTCTTTCAAAGTCTAGACTTTCTAAGGCTAATCTGACATTTTAGAGTAAACCTCCCGTCAGAAACCTCCCGGTAACATAAAGAGAGGCCAGGTCCTATCACTTCTAAAGTAAATAAACAAGATAGTAACATTTTCATGGTTAAGAGTTGTTTGTATTAATGTTTTTGCTCATTATTATGTCATTTATCACACATGACATGAGCTAGTGACTGAGAAGCTGCTGGTTCTCGTTTCTAGTATGAATCTGTTCACAGAGGAGCAGTTTTCCCTCTTTACTTCCTGTCAGCATCTAACGTAACTTCGCTTCGTCCATGTGTCCACTGTCTGACAGTGCAGCCACAAGGGGGCAGCGTGCCACATCTAACGTCCTCATGCGGTGGTGGGGGGGGTGGTGGTGATGGACTCACAGAGGAAACAGACAGAAACATAACCTCGTTTTCTTACTGTTGATCCTGTTAAAAAAGAAAAAAGGACAGAAGAGCAGCTTAATATGAGGACTGGTGTTAAAAAAAATAAAAAATAAAAAATATATATATCTCCTGGGTTTAAAGTACAGCATCGGCAGGAACAAGGTCAGATACTCAAAGCACTGCATACACTGGCTGTGTACTTATATACATATAAATACATATACATGTATATATGTGTGTGTGTGTGTGTGTTTATATATATATATATATATATATATATATATATATATATATATATATATATCCATATATATGCCCCCCCCCCACCCGGGGGAGAACCGGACTGTTTTAATTCCCTACGCCGCTGTGGATGATCCAGTCTCTGCTCTGGACTCTGACTTTTGATGAGGACCTGGTCTTCGACCTCTGAGGACCGGGACCTGGTTTGAGGCCTCAGGTTAGAGTTTGATTTGGGTTCGGCCTCCTGGTGTCTAAGACTTTGACCATTCAACAGCAGGGTCCTTAGTTTGATTCTGGCCTAGGACCATTATTATTATTATTATTATCTTCATTTATTAAAGGTTGGTCATTGGGACCTTTATTATTATTATTATTATTATTATTATTATTTCTTAGATGTCATAGCCCTGTCTCCCTGGTTGGTAGAGCTCAGGTCGCCCAGCATCCGGAGGGTCGCGGTTCGACCCCCAGCTCCTGCCAAGGTGTCCTGAACCCCGAACCCCGAGCGACCCCCATGTGACTAACTAACTAACACTCTGAAAACTCCAGGAATCTATAAGCGTCTGTCAGGGGCTCTTTCATCCGTCTGACGGCAGGAATATATGAGCAAATTTCTCTCTTTTTTTCCCACAAAATCCTTGATTAACTTATCTAAATATTGTCCGACCGCGATTCAAAGGTGCAGGCGCCCGGAGTCGATAAATCAACTTAGGTCAAACAAGCGCTCGACGGCGACTTTGAGAATTTCTCAGGCGAGCTTTAGCCTTTTGATGTGTTCAATCGATCCCCCGACCGGCAGACGGCCCAACGTAAAGACGGGCGGGGGCGTCTCCCTGCGGGCTCCGGGTTTCAGACGGCTCCTGAGCAACGTTCTCCCAGATCCCAGCTCTGTGCAAATTTCACTCTCGGCTGCTGTTTGATTCTAGGAGGCTCCTGAGCATGAATGGAAATGAAGCGGCAGAGGCGGTGGTGGCGGTGGTGGCGGTGGTGGCGGTGGTGGCGGTGGTGGCGGCGGCGGCGGTGGTGGGCGTGGATGCTCTACAGTCAGGGGGGAGGACATCCCACCTTGAACTACTGCATAGATACGCACACATACATTTCTACATGCACACAATAACGAGGGTCGGGGCAGTTGTCAACATGTTTTCATTGATAGCAGAGGGACTCTGCGACCAGTTGCAGTGGCGGATGCTGATGCTTGCGCCTGTGTTTCAGCCAACAGGGGGGTGCTTTGCTGATGGAATTGGCGGCGGCGGCCGGCTTCAGCTGCTCAACCGCTTTGTTGTGCGACATGCGACAGTGTCTGAGGGTGAGACAGGAAAAGATGGCCGGACTTTACGACTCCAAACCATGTGACCGAACCGCATCGGTGCTAAAAGGTCACTGCGTTGAACTTGACCTATCATGAGGCCGACCCTCCCCACAGGGCCACCGTGACCCTGCTGACGCCTCGTTCCTCATTACGAAGGGACGGCCGATGCACCGAGTCCCCCTGTGACCTTTATTAACACTTACTCTCTCTCTCTCTCTCTCTCTCTCACACACACACACACACACACACACACACACACACACGAACTCTCTGGTATGTGCTTCTGACCTACCAGCATATTCCCAGAGGAGCGTTGGACCCCTTGAACTGGTCCGTCAGCAGGGGTGAGGGGGTCGCTGGGGGGCCACGGGCCACTGGGACGGGTTCAGCCGATCGTATTGATCCAAGATGGCCGACATTAATTTTGCCTTGTTTACTGTAGGTTCTTGGACAAACTGCCGAGGTGGATTAATGTTTGTCGTCTGTTGGTGTAGCTAAATATAATAGAACCGGACAGAAGATATGATGAGCAGTTCTGAATATAAACTTATGTCATGTGTTGGTCTTTTTTATTTTCCCATAGCTATAATTATAATATTCCTCTCTGCATTAGTGTCAACATTCAAAACCACTTGAGGAACCAAAAAAAAAAAAATTCACAAAGTGGAAATAATGATCCTGTTACACCTGAAAAAAAAACCAAAGTTCGAAGGTCAAGGTTAGATTCTCTCCTCTAAAATTATCATGGTCGTCACCACAGCTCTTCACCGAACATTAGACTAAATACACACGAGATGTAAAAGGTGAAAAAGGAAAACGGATGCAGCCTGTTTTCACCTCGTTGGTTTGTGACCAAACTGGTATCGAAAAAAATCGAGTAAACACACACACATAATCACACACACACACACACACACACACACACACACACACACACACACACACACACACACACACACACACACACACACACAGGAGCTCCGAGAGATAGAGAGAGAGAGAGAGGGAAAGAGGAACCAGCTGATACAGCCGATGTGTCGACCTTCCCTCCACTTTCCGTTTTTGTACTGGCCGCGACCCCTGACCCGCATGTCACAGAGACCATAAACAAAAGAAAAACAAAATGGTGCGGACGTCCACGCTTCCTGCAGGCGGAGATATTATTATTGGCTCTGGTGAGTAATGTGACCTTTCCCATAGCGCCACCTACAAGCCAAACCGTGGCGGCGCCTTCCCCTCATCCGTCCACCTCCGACGGTGACGTCACGTTCAACGGGGATGATTGTCCATTGAGTCTGTGCAGGTCCGGTCGACACAGAATAGTCTGACGGGCAACGTCAAACCTCCCACGGTCGGACTGAAAGTCCACGAGAGATGGAACCGCTGTGAATGATAATAGATAATAACGCAGTAAAAAGCTGCGTTTTCCTTTTGCCGCCGAAAGAGATCCAAGGTACTGTGTGGGTGAAACGCCGCACCTGTAACCACGGCGATGTCGCCGGGTTCCGGGGCTTCATCCGTACGTCACCGCGGCGGAGAGACGGGTCGAAGGTCATCAAAGACAGGATTAATCCTGCCCAACCCGTCGACCGGATCAGACCACCTCAGGAGAAATTCCTCAGTGTGTCTCCCCTAAAATTTGTATTTCTGTATTATCATTATTTTTGTTATTATTAATATTGTAATTTTTTTACTTTGCCTTCAGGAGGTTCTGTTTGACTTGACTAAACGTCCAAAGACACAATAGAGGTAAACCTCGTCCGTCCCTCAGGCTGTGACCCACTGATCCAGGCGTTTACCAGGATCTGCCGTTGACGATATCGGATCGATAAAAGGCCTCCTGGTCATTCCTTGTAAACACTCCCACCCACTTTCATTTCTCCCTCGTTCTGCCTGCGGTTCTTTTCCTCTCTCTGTGTTTCCCTATTCACACAGCGACCGGACTTCCAAGTCGTTTCCCTCCTCGTTTGACGTAAATCTTCTGGAAAATAAAACAAAAAACCCCCAAAAACCCTCAGAAGACGGGTGCGATGTCTGAAAATAAAATGTGATCCCATGGGGGCGATCCTTTCTCTCTCTGTCTCATCCCCCGGTACTGCCCCCCCCCCGTCACCACCCTCTACGTCATCCCTCTCGTCCAATCAAAGATTCGTTCAGCCGTTTCCGCGGCGATCCTCTCCCCGCCGCCGCGTAGCATCCCTCTAACGGTCACGGACGCCGTCTGCTGCTGTATAAAAACGCTCTTCTTCCCTTCAGATATGCAGAACAATCTAGATCGTCTCCGTTTGACCCCGGAACATCGATTTTTTGTTTTTTCTCGTTTCAGACCCTTGACTCCGACCCGCTCATTTAAAAAAACTGATTAATTAACAGTTGTGGAACAAAAGATCCGGGGCCGCAGGATCGAGCCCCGGGGCGGGCTCGCCAACTCGCGGACGATGCGTTCGCTCTTTGGTTTTTCTTCTTTTTTTTAATTTGGGGGTTTTGAATGGAAACTCTCCTGTGACGAATGGAGGTCAAAAATGAAAGAACCTTCCCAGATACTTGCAGGATTCCGGCAGGATTCCTGGGGAAAATTAGATCCTGTTAGATTAGATCCTGCAGCGTTTTCTTTAATCGTGGATTATCTTCAGTTGTTTTTATTTCCCTTTTTTTTCTCTGCACCATCATAGTTTTGGCATGAATCACCGGCTGCGATACCAAACTTGCGCGAACTGAACTGTTTAATTTGAAGCTTAATTTGTTTTTCGATATTGGATTTTTTTTCTTTTAACCCTGACAAATGTTTTTATCTTTTTCTTTTTTCTCTAACGTTGAGCTGAAGGGCTGCAGCAGACGAAGTTAAGAGGGAATTTTTAATGCAAATCTGAAGTGTTGCTTCACTAAACCGAGAAGTGATAAGTTGGCCTGTGTGTGTCCTGCGCTGAAATCGATCCGTGCTTGGAGGTGGATGTTCTGCTCGATCGTGCAAACGTCCTCAGTGTCTTTATTCTCAGTCCCGCTTTCGACCCACAACTAATGATGAAGCCTGAAAACAGGCGGGAGCAAATGGAACCATTCGACCTGGAACCAGAGCTCGACGGAAAGAAGTGCGGGTCACTATTTTTGTCTGTGGTGAGAAATTGACAGTTTAAAAGAAGAAAATCTGCTTGGCTATGGAAAAAAAATGATTTTCTGATTATTACCTGTGAGAGAGCAAAAGAAACACCACAGTATTAAGGCCATTTTGTGGTTCTGCGTTGAACCTACGCCGAAGCCTGACACGCCCCTCCCGGAATAATGGATCTATGCAACGCAGACTGCAACAGCTGTGATTGGTTGGTGGCGTAGCATTTCCGGCTCCTCCCTCTTTGCTGCCGTCGTACAGAACGTCTCCTCCGACCGTCTCCTCCGACGTCCTCTTTCGCTTCCGCGTCGCAGTAAATTCAAGAAAAAGCTAGAACTGCCGCTCTGACTCCGTCGAGATCCGAACGGTTCCGGTCGCTTCCGGTTGTACTGAAGTGACGGCGACAAACCCGTGTAAAATGGCAGCGAAGAACCTCAACATGGCGGCATGTGAACAGACAAACAGTGAGAAATCTGAAGCTCACGTTTGGTTGTGTGGGTTCGACCTGCGCAGTGAGGTGAATGTCCACATGAATGTTGATCAGCGTTACCGGTGTGTGTGTGTGTGTGTGTGTGTGTGTGTGTGTGTGTGTGTGTGTGTAAACAGTAGGTGCTTGATTAGGTTTGTCTGTGTGTGTGTGCGGGTTAAGTGAATGTGATTATGTGTTAGTGGGTCGGTGCACAAGGGCATGAAAGGTGTGTGTGTGTGTGTGTTAATGTTAAGTACTTGTTTAGGATAGTGTGTGTGCGTGTGTGTGTGTGTGTGAGCGCGCGTGCCCTTTGAACTTACTCGGTTCGGCGCAGAGTTTCCTTCTCGCTAATATCACCATGGGGCCCCACTCAGGACGCCGCAGGTGAATCTAATTAGCTGCGTTTTTTTAACCACTATTTCCAGTTTTAACGTGACTCATCGCTCAATTATCAGACAAAGCACAAACTGTCATTATTTCACACGAGGAAACAAATTAATCACAGAGATAAAACGCTGCGATGATAAATGTGCCATCATTGTTGCGCATCATGTGCTCCCTCATTACAAACCCCTCTGCAGACTAAACAGAAAAAGAAGAAATGAATTTTAAGAAAAATGAAATTAAAATAAATAATAAAATATATATATATATATGTATATATATATATATGCAGATTAATAATTAGTGTGTCCACTGAAATGAATGAAAAAATTCCTGAAACATAGCTCATCCTGTGGTGGTGGTGGTGGGGGTGGGGGCTTTTTATTGAACGGTCACACTTGCACACATTGGTAAAAGTAGAATAATTCCAATAAATGCAGTGACATTGAAACTAAATATTAAATCCATCAGGACTTTCAGTATTTAGTTAACGGCATGAAATGTGCGGGACCCTTTATTGAAAGAACGGCGGACAGGAAATCGCTGGTTCAGCCTCCGACGACAGACTCGTGAGTGAACTATTAACTATTTGTGGATCGAGACTCGTTAGAGATGAGAGAAACCCAGCGACTCTCGAACGACCCGCAGCTCCTCCCGTCTATTGGCGTTGGCGTGCAGCAGAAATGTGGGTAGCATATGACCACCTGCCTTTACCCCCCCCTTGTAAAAATAAAACCCCGCTTCCTCCTGGAGGTTTACTACTGCTTCCTGGTCTCTTTCTGTCTGGATCAAACAGTCCACTGGTTGGGGTTGAAGGTGTGTGTGTGTCTGTTCCTGTGTGTGTATGGTTGTAGTGTTTGTGTGTGTGTGTGTGTGTGTGTGTGTGTGTGTGTGTGTGTGTGTGTGTGTGTGTGTGTTTTAAGAAAAAAATGGAATCTGTGCATCAAACAGTATCTTTGGTGCACTATACAACACATTGTGTGTCTGTGAGTGTGTGTGTGTGCGCGAGAGAGTGTTTTCTTGTGTGTGTTCTAGTTGATAGACAAGTCTTGAAAATATATTATCTAAGGTAGGTGAGTGTGTGTGTATGTGTGTGTGTGTGTTTCTGTTTAAAAAAAAATGGAATCTGTGCATCAAATGCTATCTTTGCTTCACTAGACAACACACGTGTGTGTGTGTGTGTGTGTGTGTGTGTGTGCGTGCAAGAGAAAGAGAGAGAGTGTGTTCTTGTGGTTAAATGTGGGTTGCGGTGGATAGATAACTCTTTATGATATACTAAGGTTAGAGTGTGAGTGTATATGTGTTTTTTAAGAAAAACAGGAAACTGCGTCAAACATCTTTGCTTCACTGACAACACATTGTGTGTGTGTGTGTGTGTGTGTGTGCGTGCAAGAGAAAGAGAGAGAGTGTGTTCTTGTGGTTAAATGTGGGTTGCGGTGGATAGATAACTCTTTATGATATACTAAGGTTAGAGTGTGAGTGTATATGTGTTTTTTAAGAAAAACAGGAAACTGCATCAAACATCTTTGCTTCACTGACAACACATTGTGTATGTGTGTGTGTGCGCGTGCGTGTCAACCAGTGCATGCCTGCGGTTGTTTAGTGCAGGTGTGTGTGTTTAGGTGCACCGGGTCGTGTTCGTACGTGCGCGGTTGTGCGCTGCAAGTAAAAACCCTCAGAATCTCCAGATCAAATAATGTCTTTGTCATTGTTCAAAGTGTGTGTGTGTGTGTGTGTGTGTGTGTGTGTGTGTGTGTGTGTGTGTGTGTGTGTGTGTGTGTGTGTGTGTGTGTGTGTGTGTGTGTGTGTGTGTGTGTGTGTGTGTGTGTGTGTGTGTGTGTGTGTGTGTGTGTGAGAGACTCTCCCCATGCGGGAATTCATTACCATTCTGCCGAGCTGCCTTCCTTATAAATAACTCCTCCGGGAGCCTCGTGTCGAGCCTCCTTAAAAGACTCATTAGGATTCGTTGCTCCGTCGTCCCCAGCGTGGAAAACCCTAGCGTGTTCTTTTCTGAATACCTCTAATGGCTCCCTTCGTCTCATTGCCCGCAGTTAAAATGCGGCCATTTGCATTTATTTATTTATTCATTTTGCATAGGCGGCGTTTAGGCGGCGTTTAGGTGGCGTTAAAGCGTCGGATCGTTGCAGAGTGAGGGGAACCCAGGGGGCTCAATTATGCACCATTAAAGGGAAAAACAAAAAAACCTCCATCCGCCTTCGTCCGTTCGTTAGTTCTCTCGTCGGGGTCACGAGGGTTCGACCCCGTCACTATTGGCAGCTTTTTTATTGGGGGGAAGTTGGAGCCAGTGTCAAAGTCCCTGGAAGTGCGACACCAGCGGAGCTCACTAGGTCTCGGCTCCAAAAGTCTCTACATTCGTTGATTTTTTCACATACATTTATTTTCTCATCTATTTTTTTTTTTTTTTTGCCGTGCAGCTCATTTCACATGCGGATAACAGAACCTTGTATCGGGTCTCAAAATAAAATGCCCAGAGGACGTATCGCGGATTCATTCATCGACGTCGAGTAGATACATAAATAACAGCAGATGAAGAACAAAGGAATCTGCAAAAAAAGAAAACCCTCAAAGAGCAGAGCCTGGTTAGTCCCTCGGTCTCACGCTTCACCTTCCTGTTCCCCTTCTAGGCTTCACCCGTGTTTATACGAGGTTTTGAAATAATGCAAAGGCTTAAAATGTACCTTGTTTCTTGCTTTCAAACTGGAGAGATCCGTTGCCAAAATTCACCAAAATTCTGCCGAATTTGGTCTCTTAAAACACGTCCAGGCTCCACATCCACACAGTTACCTTTTCTTTTGGTTTCAAATGCTAAAAACTTTATGCAAAAAAAAGGTGTGTAACTGCACCAGTGTGTGAACATCATCCCTAATCTTTGTCACGATGTCAGAACTACGCCCATAAGATCTACAATACAGTGTTTCAGTGATGTGAGATGTTTCTGATGACACCCTGCCCTTGACATTAACCCTCATATTTTTGCCCCCCCACAGTGTCGGAGCCAAACCCATCTCGGGCTGAGGCCGTCCTCCAAACAGCGGGTGGGTAAACTTCTGAAAACCTTACATGACTTACTGTTTTCATCTTGTTTCCATGTCCTCCACGCTGCAAGAACAGGACGTTCACACACACCCACACACACAAATACACACACAAACACACACACTTACACACACAAAGAGTTGGCTCAGTGTACACCAAACACTCCGTGCTGATAACTGAGCTAAAAACATCACATGGCGAGCATCATCCAGCAGTGTCTTTTTGTGTGTGTGTGTGTGTGTGTGTGTGTGTGTGTGTGTGTGTGTGTGTGTGTGTGTGTGTGTGTGTGTGTGTGTGTGTGTGTGTGTGTGTGTGTGTCCGTGCTACACGGGGGAAGTAAAATCCCAACGACCGACAGCACTTTGCTGAATCCGGTGTGTGTTTGTTGTTCTTCTCCGGTGTCATGCTGAGGCCCTGTTATGAACATCGTGGGCCGTGACTGCGACTTGACCTCGTGTGTTGTTAAAAAAAAAAAAAGGAAAGAAATGTGGGCTGGTCGGGAACACAACAAAAGAAGAGGACTTATGTAACCTAATATTATGGGAGGGTAGTTAGCACTGTGTGCTTTTCATTTCCTGGTTGTCTGGGTGGCATCTGAGTTCATTTAACAGCCTTAACGCTCGATGACACAAAACAGTTTCCCGTGAAAGCACTTTTAGTTTCCGTCAGATTAAGGCTCTGCATAGAGGCACAATGTGTTGTGATTATCAATATATACCGAATAGCATATATTATTACTGTGTACTACAACTTATGTGTAGTGTTTGACTGGACCGCAGCAGCCCTTCAAACTCGAATGTCCCTGTATGAGCGATCGAGTGATCAACTGAGCGATCGACTGATAAAGTCACACCAGTGATGGACTCGGTGATGACGTTACACCACCGGTCGACCGGCCAAGTGCCGGAGTTTCCCCGTCGGTCGTAGCTTATTCAAAATGAACTGCTGCAAACGTGTCTCCAAGGGGGTCGTTTGTAGCCAGTGTTTTTGTGCCTTTGTTGCTAGATTTAGTGACTTTTTGCACCCTTTTAGCCACTGTTTTTGAAAAAAATCTAGCAACAAATTTAGAGACTTTTTAGCTACTTTCCATAGAAGAAGAGAGTCATTTAGTATTGTCCTACCAGCTTGAGATTGGGTTCTCCCCCTGCAGACTCACCTCTGTATGCATCTCATTCAACTGACCACACGGCAGCTGACACAAACGTAGAATGAGCTTCTAGATTTCTCTCCGACTGATCATTTTTAAAGGTAAAAATAGGTGAAATAACAGCACAGATGTCATCTTTAACTTATGCGTCTGTTGATTTTGTCAGACGGCCTCGGGTTTATAAAATCAGGGTTTTAGCAGCAGAGCAGCAGCTTGGAAACGGCTGGGAAGTGACTGCTGGTTAACATGTCTTTTCACTGGGCCGTGTTTCAGTCACTGTTTCATGCTTGTTCCGTTTTCAGACAACGGAAACAGAAAAACATGCAAATGAAAAACAGCATTTCCTTGGAATTCAGCTGTATTAAAATACTGCATATGTGACCACAGACAGAGGAGCAAACAGATAAATTGCGGTCCAGCCATATACTGGGTTACTAGTGCATAATATACAATTTCCATGCATAATTTTTTCAATTGCTCAAAATATATTTATGCTAATATGGCCTTTAGGCATGCAACACTTGAGGAAAGTATCTACCAGGGACAATAAAATGATTGTGGTGTTTACGTCCATCACTCATCACTAATCACGTAAACTGGTGAAAGGCATAAGCTGCAAAAAATATATATTTTTTGAGTGTTAGCGCAAAGACACCTGATATGCAGGACGGGTCTCGATGGTAGAGCACGTCATGGGGTTAACAGGGATGATGAGCAACTGCTGGACTCTCTTTGAAGATAGGATAACACACGCACACACACACGCACACTCACACACTCACACACTCACACTCACAAACTCACACTCACACACACACACACACACACACACACACACACACACACACACACACACACTCACACACACACACACACACTCACACACACACACACACACACACACTCACACAAACACACACACACACACACACACACACACTCACACACACACACACACACACACACACACACACACACACACACTCCTTCCAGTCAGGCCTGAACACTGGAGGCCACACCGCTTTCATTCCTCTTTCTTTTGCCCCCCCCCCCCCCCCCCCCTGTCTGTTTTAAATAAATTCAGGATTTTTTTTTGCACAAAAAGGTCATTCCTACGCTTCCAACCCACCTCTGATACGTCAGCCTGTGAATAATATCCCGACACTCGAACACCCCCCCCCCCCCCCAGCTAATCATAGACTGTCTGAGAATGCAGCCAAACACATCTTTCATCTCACGCCCTCCCCTGATTCGCCTTGTCAGTGCGGTGACTTTTAAACTGAACCTGAATGAGTCTGTAATCCAGCGGTCCGTGGTTAAGCGCAACCCCCCCCCCCCGGGGTCGCTGAGCATCGAGGGTTCAGAGGTGTTCACTTACCGGTTACCTCATCCGGATCAAAGCGGAGGCAATGACACCCCGCGTCGAACATCTGAGAGGCATGAGGTCAGGGCTGGACAGGTCTCGTGAACCCCCCCCCCCCCTGGTGGGGGGGGGCTACTGACTCAAGGAGGCAGGAGATGATGCTTTAACGCCGGTTGTCTTGTGCCAGGTAAACATGTAGAGCGGAGCCGGGCAAGAAACCTCTCTAGTGCATCAACCACTTAAGCGATAAGTCTTGTGATATTCTGCGTTTTCCTTATTGTCAGCGAACCCACGACATCAACGAAACGATGAGTTGATCCCACTGGCAACTGTTGATCCCACCGGCAACTGTTGATCCCACCGGCAACTGTTGCCCGTGTTGCTCCAGGGTCAGTTGAATCCGGAGCTGCCTTGTCACTTTGAAACGTTCTCACACACACTGGGACGACAAACATGGGTTAATCCGCCGCTGAAAGTAGTTCCCTACTAATGACCTTGGGCCTGAGTGTCGCAGTGAAGGAAACATGGGTTAATCCGCCGCTGAAAGTAGTTCCCTACTAATGACCTTGGGCCTGAGTGTCGCAGTGAAGGAAACGTAAAATATTAGAAGCTGGGCAAGTTGTTTGTTTTGTTTTTTTCATCAAGTTTGTTAGCAATAAATATAGAGTAACAATAGCTTTATCTTCTAAAAAATTCTCCACCAAGATCTATGGTGGATAAAACCCAAGGACAAAAAGCAAAAACACATGGGATCAATTTATCTTCCTATGCATCCAAAAGTAGTTTAATGTGTCTTTAAATTAAAGTAAGTAAGTAATTCAGATTCTGTGTCCAGAGCAGCTCACACAAGTCCGTTTTCATACCTAAACATTTAGAAGATGTTTTTCAGACACGACTTTTGTAACAGTCATCAAAGGCTCAATGAAAGCGCACACACAAATACACTCACACACACACACACACACACACACACACACACACACACACACACACACACACACACACCACAGCCCTGTCCATGTCCGCACGTATGAAATTGACTGCGCATAGCGTGAATGTCAGCATTTGCATACTTGTGTTGGGCGCGTTGCGCCGCACGCCTCAGGTTCAGCTCAGAAGACACGCGATCCATAATTGAAGTGAAAGGAAGTGAGAACTTCAAAAGAGGCAGATACGAGCTCCGGAGATGAGGCAGCGAAACTCGGAAGCACTTCGTTAAAGGGGGGAGGAGACGGAAAATGATCCGGATGTCAGACGCTGGTGGAGATAAAACGGGCAGCGGAGACCAAGCGACAGCGGGAATATAAAGAGATAAACGACATACAAACAGCAACACGGAGGGATTCAAACAGGAAATAAAAAATAGCTCAGTGGAAGTGGATAGTTAGAAAATCCATAGAGGAAATATAGATTGTCACATAAACTGTGAGAGAGGCCTTAGATCTCGTTTTCATGGTGAAATCGGGGCCTGAAAAATCTTTGATATCTGCTCAAAACAGTTTAAGAATAAATCTTGACTTTTTTTTTTTTTTTGTGTTTGGTTTTGTATTTTTTTCTAATGCGCTGATGTTACACTGCTTCCTGCTTGATGTCGTCTCCAAATGCTTCATAGCAGACAGACGCCTGGAAAAGAGGAGGAACAACGGGACCCTCATCGGTTCTCTCCAGGGGGGGGGGGGCTCTCGGAGTTCATCATCTAACTATCTAAAAGACAGAGGGTCTGTGTGTGTGTGTGTGTGTGTTTTTCCTGGGGGAGGAACTACAGTGCAAGTGTGACATCTCAGCTGTTCCATAATGTTTACAGCCTCACCTTTCCATGACGGATGGATTTGGTTGAGTGGTGGTGGTGGTGGTGGGGGGGGGGGGGGGGCACAGAACCGCCACTGTTCCCATTTTTTCTCACCAGCGCCCACGGCGTCGATATCACAAGACACCTCCTCAGGTTCCAGCTGCCGTGCTTCTTTGTTCATTTGTTTTTTTCAAAGGACAAATTTTAGTGCAAAATATCACCACGCATTAAATACAAGCTGATTTTGGATGTTCCTTAGAAGTGAATTATATTTAGATTTTTATGAAAATCGAATCAAACAAAAGTCAAAAAGCAGCACAGACATCCTGCAAGAGCTGTGATTGGTCGGATTGGTAGCATCGCGTTTCCGCCTCCTCCTCCTCCTTCGCCGTCGTCGTACAGACCTTCTCCCCTGGCGTCTTCTTTCGTTTCTGCATCGCAGTGAATTCAGGAAAAACTGAACATGCTGTTGGACGTCATTCGGCTCCGACTCCGTCAAAGACGGCGTAGACTCGACGCAGAGCGTTAAATCCCCGTCGCTCTGTCTGTAATGGCGCCGGAAAAAACCAAAGACACGGTACCGAGCTTCGCTGCTCATTCTCGGTGTTTCAGCGACGAACCGGGTGAGACACATCCGCTGCCACTACCTCCGATGACTTAACGCAGTTGCAGAAGCGAAGGGACCCAGGGGGGTTTCGGTGTAGATAAGCTGTGTCTCTGCCGTTTATCTGGCGATCACCGCCACTGCGAGGGTTTGTCACTGTCCTCGTTATATTAATAAAAACTACACTAACGTATCCACGAGCGTCCCACCTGTACCTGAGACGCCCTCACCGACCCAACCCGGTTTTCAGTCCTGACCAGAAACACGTGGAAAATGAAACACCTGAAGGACATCTCCACTGGTCTCCACCCCCCCACCCCCACTTTCCCCCTATCAAACGACGAGTCTGCATCCTACGAGGCTTCCTGTTCTGCCCGGGCCCTAATTCCACTTTCATTTCCTCCCCGGACCTACAGCACGCGTGCCGTCTCCGCTATAACTCCCATGAGATTATCTTCCCACATTTAAACATTGTGTAGTCAGCTGTTGTTTTCATTTTACAGTGCGAGGTAAACACTCCCCGCGGTGATGGTTTTCCCCCTGGAAGGGGCTGGTCCCCGGTCGGCCTCAGTTTGGCTCATTAGTCTTCGATTTGAAACATTCGAGGACGCAGCCGCGGCTGTTTGCACCGATGGGAAAGATGCTTTCTGACGCCTTTTCTGCTCTTTCTCAGCAGACTTTTTCCTATGACGCAGGCCGAGATGATTTATTTTACTTATTTTCTATCATATTTGTTTGTTTGCCGTCCCCGAATCAGATGGAGGGAAATGGTTTTAAGCTGATCTTGGGACCTCATCTCTCTCTAACATTTGTTTGACGGCAAAAATGGATTATTGTTTTTTCAGAGGCAATAATTCTAGCAGGGGAAAAAAAACAAAACAAAACAAAACCTGAATTTCCACTGATAAAAGCATTTCAATAATAGCGTTTCGGGTACATGAAGAAATGACCTTGATCTGCTTGTCCGGTGCGGCGCGGGCAAACTGTGATGGAATCAGGCCATTTCCTGGATGCATTTTACTTCTCTGGTATTAAATCTTTTGTTTTTGTTGTTTTTTTTTTTTTTACTCACATTCTCGTGTTTTACTATTCGCCCACTAAGCCCTTTGCAGCAATCAGGACATGGCGCAGACGGCGAAATGAAGGGCACACGACATGGTCAGTCTCCCGAAGCAAAAAAATCAAAATAACGCCACTGGCCGTAAACACGCCGCGGTCTGATCCGCCGCGACCCCGGTTGGCGTGAGTGCCCCCCCTCCAAGCAGCCAAAGACTTATGGGACATTGCTAGTTTTTTTTTTCATGCACAGCAGAAAATGTCAGTCCCAGCGGGGTCAGGCGGAGTTGAAGGAAACTGTGACACGAAACCACTGTAGGGATGAAATAAAGACTGACATCCTTTCAGGCAGAGCTGCCATATTTGGAAATTTTGAGACGGCGTTTTCCCTTTTTCCTTTTTTTTTTTGGGTAGTGTACACACTGCGTTGGCAGAGGCTGTCGACTTCTCTCCGAGACAGCTGCCGTTGCGTAAGCCGGAGTTCCTCCGCAGTGCAAGGTCCTTCCAAGATACCTGTCTAAGCCTGAACCCGGCCGCCTGGCTTCCCGACCCGCTCTTGCACAACGCCAGACTGATCGTGGCAGATTTTTCATTTCTTTTTTTTTAATGTATCCTGAAAGCTGTTGGAGCAGCTGTTAACAGAGCGGCTAAGGTTTAAACATCTGACAACTGTTAGGTAACTTACGCCGGAGACAGAAAACTTGACGTCACTGATGTTATAAAAGTCTCATATTTATGTAAAAGCAATTAGTGAAAACCAGGCTTCCATTCGACTGTGGGAATAAATTGATAATCGCACTGTTCTGACCTGTTTTAAATGAAAATTTACATTTTTTAAGTGCGACAGAGGCATTTGAAGGAGTTTAAAAAAAAAAATCCCTCTCAGCTTGACCTGTTGTTGCCCTGTTGACCAGTAAATAAAGCTAATCAACATGAATGGATGAGCAAAGCCGCTGTTATTGGATTTCGGGTTCCACCTGCACCTTTCATTTAAAAATTGGGCTCCATAAGTTGCTTTCGAAGTCATTAAAACAGATTTCTTTTTCCAAAAAAAGTAAACATCTGAATTTGCTGATTTGACCTAAACGAAAAAGCGACAATCATAACAACAACAGAGCTTAGTAGAGCCGGGTTTTATGCTTATGAATCGGGTCTACGCAGAGCCTATGCTGTAGGCTACACCTTAGCCTACGCAAGTGTCCTACGCCATCATGAGCATTTATACTTCTACGCTGGCGTCGCTCTGCAGTTACGCCTCCAGACCGCTGTTGTTGTTAAAAGCTGCACAAAAGGACGAAAATGCGAAACTCTTTGAATTCACTAGAGGGGATATTATGCAGGTCTGTGCAACCCGACTTTGCAGGACTGATCATTTAGCAGGCAGAGGGGAGGTCAGCGGGGTCGGAGGCCTTCGGTCCCCGTTCGGTTGTAAATTTGGACGTGCGACTTTACCGGGTCAGCTGCAGTTCAGGCCGGCCTCTGTCATCAAGATGATAACCCGGTTTACCCTCAGATCCTGCGGACCAGCGGTCTCCTGTCATTACCCATCAGCGGCTTTGTAGCTGCTCGACGTCACAGGTCAGAGGTCAGAGGTTCAAGTCCCCAAAGCGGTCGTCTCGTGACTGGAGGAGAAAATGCTGAGAGGCGGAGGGATGTTCCGAAAGGTTCCCTGGATGTGTTCTTGTTTATTGCTTCCTTCCTCGGGTCATCCTTCCTTTGTCGCTCTCCCTGTTCCTGTCAGTAATATTAGCGTTGGGACCAACATGGGCGACCTGATCTACTCTGCTCTTCCCAACAACCAAGAGGGTTTTTGACGTATTCGTCCGTCAAGCAGAGGTTCATGAGACCCATCTGTGTAGGGTCTTTTTGGCGAATCACAAGTACCCAAGGTCGATTTCGACCTTTCGATTTCGGTTGAAAACATTTTTAAGGACGGAGACCAGCCGGGAACCGACTCCGTACATCGACAGAGTCGAGCGACACTCTCGGTTTTGATGCGGCATTCTCGCTACAGGCGACACAGAAAACCCTGCGCGTCCTCTGAAACCGTGTTAATGGATTTTGGCGCTGAAATAGGATTACTTCACATCCGGGGCTGCTTATGGAAGCCAGTAGCTGCAGTCTGTAAAACAAAACGAAAAAAAACAACCCCGTGACTTTCCACTCGCTGCTCCGACCTCATAATTCCTAAAAAGCCCAAGGAGCTGACGCCCTTTACCACAATCTGTTCTTTCTTTTTTCAATTAGTCTCTACGCTGCCTCCATAAATGATTCACAGAACTCAGCCTGAGCCTGTATTAATAACTAATAAGGCTAAGTGACGCGGGGTGGGGGGAGGGGGTTGGGGGGGGGCAATTAGTTCTGCTGGAACAGCACAGGGTCATGGAGGTCTGGGATTACAATGCTCGCACCGAGACAAAATGTCCGCCGCCGAAGCAGGGGGCCATCCGATCAGGAGCAGGAAATGGACCAGTTCTGCTGGTATTATCCAGGCAGCTCGTATATTTATATTGGTCATTACACGCCGTTTTGGTTTTGGGAATTATTCCTGGTCCGCTATAATGGCTTGCGTAGGCTGCATTGTACAGTAAGAGGGGGCTATATTAGGAATTTGCGAAAAATATGAGTTGATCCTCTTGATCCTCTGGCTCGATAATGCAAACAGCTCGCGACCGCCATGATTTAATCAGTTAAATCCCTCTTTTCGTTAATATGCTTTAAGAGGATTTCCTCTATACGTTATTATGGCATCATTTCCTGGTAAGAGATCATCACCCCCCTACTCTGCATCATATGTTTGACTCCGTTATTTTGTGGAGTCTAAAACTGATGTCCTCAAGGTTTCCTCTTCGGCGTGACACACACCTCCGCCCCAGCAGAAACACAGAGGGAGGATAAAGAAGAACATCCGGCGTGGCGGCGTCAGAGTGGCCTTTCCCATCGATTTCCCGTTTCTGTGTCACAGGGAAGCAGGTTGGCTAATAGGCCGCGTTATGCAACGGCACACATCCGTGGGCTTTCGCCCATAAATCCCTGCCAGCGCTCGACTTGAGGAGATTAGAGCTGAGCGAACGCACGCCCCGACGGCGGCACGTGGAAGTGGGTGCAGCGGTGTCATTCTTGGGGTTTTTTTTGTTGTTTTTTGTTTTTTCTTGAGGCTGAGGAGTTGTGAAACTTTACTTTTGAGCTTTGACTTCTTGTTCTCATCCAGGGTGATCCAGAATTAGGATTTCGTGGGGGGGGGGTTAAGGTGTATAAACACGTAATAACAGGAATAACCCGTGAAAGAATTGACCTTCATGATTCTCAGGCCACAGCTTTCTCCATAATTAATTTGTAGAACTCCAGAGTCCGGATGTCGAACACAGGAGAGCCAAATCAACAGGGTCTTCAAAAATCACTTGTGTTTGTGCTTGATAAAGCCTCAGCAATGAACGTGGAGGAAATATTTTTTAAAATTTCTCTCCAGGCGCTTGATTGCCCCCGGACAAACGCTCAATCATGTGGCTGGAGTGGGGTGGAGGGGGCTCGCCCCCATTCCCCGCCGAGCCGAGCCTAAACGCGGCGGCGTGGAGGCGAAGGCCGAGGTGACGACCAGAGAGCCCTGTGGCTGGTGTCCGTCCCCTCCTCCGGCATCAGGTCACCGTGGAGCTCCCCTGGGGGGGGGGGGCTCCTTCGTTCTGCCCTGTCGGCTCTTTCTGTGTTTAGAGCTCCGACTTAAATTCCCCCCGTGCTTCCGCTGCCAGCGTTCAGGTTCCACATTAAACGCAGATGTTTGCCGTCGCTCTCGGCGCAGGCACCCTTACCGCTGTAATAAATTTATTTTTATTTTTTTATTATTTTTTTTATTAGCGTCATTACCTTCCCCGACGCCTTCGTCCCACGGCTCAGCAGGTCCCCGCTCGGCCGCCGCTCCGGGCCGAAAGATTTATCGGTTTTCCCTTCGCTGGGTCGGTTTTGTCCGACACGCTCGGCCGGGGACGGGAGCCGCCGTTGTTCCGTGGAGGGAGGATGATTATTGGTTTACACTGTTAGAAGAGCTTTAGAAAGACTGAGGTCACGAACCCAAGTTTTAGTTGTTCCTTGTTTATTTATTCAAACTTTTTTATTTCTTGCTCCATGATGATCCTTAAGTACGAGTCTGATACTGTAATACTTTTATTTTAGCTAATAAATGGTCAAATTTGAAGATGTTTGGTCTAAAAGAATATCAAAATAAAAAACCTAGACAGAAAGCAAGTGTTACCTGTGTGTAACTCTTCAATCTAAACTCCTCCTCAGTTTGTTTAAAAGTGCCGCATTCCTGGAATATAATATAATTTTTGAAGGGATAACAACCTTTATGAACTGTTTATCTGAAGAGCGCTGAAAACAACGCAGGTGACCTGTCCCTGGTTAGAGGGTCCGGAGAATGACAGCCGACCCCGTGGGCCCCTGCGTCTTCGCCAAGCGTTGCGACAGGGCCTCGATACGCAAAGCGCAGCGGGAGGAGTCTCCAGTCGACGCCACACCCGCCGGATGGCGGGAGGAGTCTCCAGTCGACGCCACATCCGCCGGGTGGCGGGAGGAGTCTCCAGTCGACGCCACACCCGCCGGGTGGCGGGAGGGGTCTCCAGTCCCGGCGGATTTTAATCGTGAAGAAAAGTTTGCGTGTGTGTTGTGTAACACTAATAATTGATTCAGACGCTGCTATCGAGGAAAAACGTCGAGCGCTCGGTCAACTTTCCCTTGAAAATCAATCTCTCAGTACAGTTGCTTTAAAGGGCCCGATGTGCCTGATGATAAATCCATTTTACATGTTCTCCATGATATTAAAAGCATCTTTTTTTTATCTTTCTTCCCTTTCAGCCAACTATTTATGGGACGTTGACCAATGAGAGGGCGCGGTTCGACAGCAGGCTGGTGAGTAACCTCAGAATGACCTTTTTTTGAGTGGGAATTTTAATTAACCTAAAATTCCTGAGGATAGAAATTCCCAAAAGCAGCAACAGATGTCTGCGTTACTCTGTGTGTGTGTGTGTGTGTTAAATGTCTTCAGAGCCGAGTCTACCCCCTAAATATGGTGGAATGTGACTTTGTTTTTTTTGTTAACACAGATACATCATGAAAGTAACGTCCTCCTTTTCCTTATCGCAATTCAAGCGTTTCCCCTTCACGACAGATGGTGGGGAAAAAAAATCTTGTCTCTTTGTGGGCGATGCTGCGTTTTGATTCCCTCGCTCTCTCTCCACCGTTGTGAAAAGCGAATGGCGATGGCAGACGCCACGGAAAGCCAATTAGGCAGCAACAAAGGAAATTATTAAGCTGGCCGGTTGTTTGCCTGGCTAGATTTGTCAGAGTGTGTGTGTGTGTGGGGGGGCTACCGGTGAACCTGTGCCAACTGGCATGACTTATTTAATTACTCGGCCCATCAGCGCCGACATGGAACCGGCAGATTTATGGATTGGTCCCATTCCCGTTTCCCGTTTATCAGGAAACAATAAAAGCAGCCCCCTTTATGCCCCGACCCCCAAACACCCTTGGGCCCTGAGACCATTAGGGAGGATCCCTCTGCTCTGACTCTGCCCCCCCCTTTATTTTTACCTCCAGTCCGGTCTGCAGCAGGTGGGTGGGCGGTCCGGGGCTGATTCACAGGTACAACGTCTACCGGCGCCGATCAGGAAGGGCTGTTCAGACCCTCTGGGAGTGTGAGGAGCCAGACTCACCGATGTTGATGCCCCCCCCGTCTTATCATGGCCCTTCTCTTTCTTTCCCCTGACCCCCTCCTCTTAGATTATTTCTTCACCATCTCTCCTTTTTCTACACTTCGACGGAAACACAGAACATCAATAACTTTCATACACTTATCGTCTTTTCTTGTGGTTAAATTCAGTCTTGTCAGTCAATTCCGCTCCTGCGTTTCCAAATCATATATTGGTGATTCCTATTTCAACCTGAGTGTCATGGTCATAATTTAGTTTTCCCAACTATAAGGAATTATTTACCTTGTGGGAACAGATTTTGGTCCCTGCAACTAAACTGTTTCACGTTGAAGAAATTTCGGGACGTTAAGAGTAAAAAGGGCATTTATTTAAATATAAAAACTGATTTTTACTTCTTGTTTAAACCTTTGCAGTTGATGCAGACTTTTTTTTACCGAAGTGCTGAAAAACAATATGGACTCTAATTCATGAATTGACAGTGGTATCGGCATTAAAGAAGACTTAAAAACAGTAATAATAAAGCCCCCACCACTCATGACCCCACCCAGCATCTGCGCGCCCATCGGGGGGTCACAAATCTGAGTTTTTAGGGTTCATGGGCTAAACCGCTATATTGCATAATTCCATGCTTTCTTCTTTAGCTGTTGTCAGGGTTCACTCAGGGGTCATTCTCTTTTTATCCTGAGGAACTGTGAGTTTAGGCGAGGTTCTCTCTTCCTCTCGGGCCAAAAACTCCTCCGGATTTCCCGTCGAGCTCGGAAGTGCGAGGACCCCAGGTGGAACCGGGGTGGAAAGGGATGAGGGTGGTGGTGGGGGAACTCACAGAAGATCACGCTAACGTCACTGACACCGGACAATAGCGTTCTCCGCGGGACGGGCGGCCAGGGAAGACAGCTGCCACGATATAACCACAGACGGCTTAACTCTCACGGCGCTCCGCCGGATTAATCTAATAATAAATCCGGAATTGTGCCTAAATCCTTATTGATTTCTTTTTTTTTCTCACCCATGTGGACATTGCACTCATCATCGTATAGTGGATAAATCCGACATGCAGCTGCGTCCGAGGAGCAGAGTGTAACTCGGGTGGAGACTAGTGGGGTTTTTTTCCACTGTTTGTAAAAAGAGAACAGAGAGAAAACGCCTTAATGTCGCGATCCCGTGGACAAGTTCTCCTCAGAACTTTGCCAGCATGTTGCGCCTGGGTTCCGATGTGCGTTCACACGCAGAGAAAATAGCAATAAAATGTAATGCGGAGCCTAATACGAAGAAGTGTTTGATGCTGCTGCCTCGAACTCGATGACTCCTTTAATTTAATGACGGATAATTTACCGCAGTCATCTGTCGGCAATTGTGCGGCCCTTTGAATTTAATTAAAGTTGAATAAAAACAACGTCGGAGGGCTTAGATTGGATCGGAACCCCTTAGGCCGTTAATAAGGACGGGTCTCCCATGACAACAGTTGGTTTCCCATGACAACAGACAGCAGGATGCCGACGGAGGAGGCAGCCGCTGTGAATTTTAATGGCGGCTGGGTTTCGGTGGCAGGCGGATAAACCAATTAGGGAACTGTGTTTACAGTCCCCTACCATTAACACTTCATTTGCATGAGAAGAGAGTCGTTCTGACGCGTGTTTAACACACGCTGTGACCACGCAGTGGCGTCGGTGCACAATTTACTCTGTCCGAGCAGGTGATGTTTTCACCTGTGGTGCGTGTGTGTGTGTGTGTGTGTGTGTGTGCCGATTCGTGCCGAAGGTGGTGGATGGACGGGGTTTGGGGCCGCGGACGACCCGATCCGGGTCATTTACTATGAATTAGAATTTTTTTCTATGTGTACGTTGTGTGACGTGGTGGACGTCTGCACTCCGAGCGCCCTTCCTGTTGTCTTTGTAATCGCACTATAGAAATTAGGCCTGAATTAATCCGTTAAACTGTTGACAAAACAATCTCATTTAGTAGCCTTTCTTGATATTTCAATTGTATTACCAGAATATATATGAGCAGTTGGAGTTTTCCCAGCTCCAATTTTTTTCCCCATTTTCCCAGTTTCCCAATATAAGATGCTCAGATTTCCATTTTTCTCACAGGCCATTTGTCCATGTTTTAAAATCTGGGATTGAAAGTTCTTTGGTGAAACAGACAAAGCAGTTTCGCAAACAACAAAGAAAAAGAAACTCAATCACAAATGATTTACAGATTTAGATTTTAAAAAAATCAATCAAAATCACTTCAAATCATTGATTATCCGATCTGTTTGTCTGATTATTTTTTGGTGATTAATCAACTGATCGACTCGTTGGTTCGGCACTAACATGAATTACACCCTGATCTGATTGTTTTTGCTGATATTCAACCATGTGGCCAAACCTCAAACCTGCATCGGGTAAATGTGATTCGGCGTCTTGCTCAAGGGCACTTTGAGAATCGCCTGCCGATGGCCACGGCTGTTGCAGGGAACCGGACTCGGGGGCCCCCAGAACACAGAGATTGAGCTCTCGGTTCGTTCCGACATTTGATCTTTTCACCTTCTGCTGAAGACGCGGACCCAGAGAACCCGTTGCATAAGTCTTAACCCGGGCTGAGAAAGGTATGGCGAGCATGCGGCGTATGAGCGATGTGTGTTTAACTCTGAGAATCAAGGGTGGTTGCATAAGCCCGATGTGAGGGCGCCGGTTATGTAAACGTTCTTCTCAAAAAAACTTTAAAAAAAAGAATCAGAAACCAAAGTATGATCAGCAACCCACTGCTGGGAACGTGGACGTGGGCCAAAACCAGAGCGCTGCACTTTCCCTCCTCCATTCGTGTGTGTGTGTGCGTAGCACACTTGGCAGCGGGACTAAACCGGAGGGGTGTATTAAAGTACCGGGGACTGTCAGCTGGTGTGTTGCCCCCGGGGACGCCCGGCCTTGTTGTCCGGCCTCGGCCGGAGGGGTCATGGTTACAACACACAAACACGCCATGTGTTGACATGCAGTCCACTGCAACAGTGATGGGATCCGTTTCTGGCCCGTTCAGATGTCACGACCTCGTGTAAACACCTCGGAGAAGTTCGCAGTGTCGTTGGACCGAATCGGACAGAACAGCCTCTCGGCCTTATTCTTTTCTCATGGTAGATCTCATTGTTTATATATTCATATTCTCAAAATTAAATTGTGTCTGTTCATTTCTGTAATGCATTAAAACAAACTGGCACCCACTCTGTCTATTTTTGTTCATGCAGTTTAAAGCTGCGTTCATTGGGGGCAGCGCGGCAAGATGACATGACAGCATTGACTTGGTATCAACATATAAAGATATGGCTACCTTATTAGCAAACAGGTGAGAGCATCTCCAGCATTCAGTAGGGGTCTTGTTTCTATTAACGTGATTAACACACACACACAAAGAAAGTTTCCGGCTACAAGTGTTGCAGGGTTAAAAACCAAAACACTGAGCTAAAAGAAGCTAAAAAAAAAACATGAGGGAGAACAGAATTTGTGACGATTCTCTGGGTTCATCACCACAGGTCGTTCCTTTCACATTAGCAATGGTCAATTAGTCCATTGTTAATGACTAAATATTAATCAGAGCAGCTTAAAATGCGCAAAAACTGTTGTCACGGTCCTTTAATGTTTTGAAGAAAGAAAAATGACGGTACCTGTACTTGCGTTTCCTGCTCAGACACAGATGCGAGTTACGAAAGAGCCAAGACCGTTTTTAAAAGTTGTACTTTTCCCACAGGCGGCTTTATTCATATTATGCCGTTTAAACAGCTGATTTAGTATCTGTGTCGTATCCTTGTGGGGACATTTCTGCCAGCTTTTTTAATTTTACTTGAACTCTGGAAAACGCCACCGATGGGGATATGATTGACTGTATCAACAGTGAAGTGCTGAGATGCTGTTTTTACATTTTTTTAAAGCTATTTAAAATGCGAGTCAGCGACTGTTGAAGAGCTTCGCTCGCGGTTTACAGGAATCACGTGACCCCCCCCATTGTATGAAACTCCCTTGAAATCAAGTGACTTCGCCCGCGTGCTTGTTTTATTGTTTTTAACTGCGTGTGCTGTTTACATCAGTGTTCTCCTCAAAAAAAAACACTTCTGTTAGAGTCATTAAGTTCATCAGTGAAATGAAGAAACTTAACGAACTTCCTCGTTTCCTGTTTCCTCACATAAATGAAATGAGGCGGGTTGACGGATGCGATTCGACTCGCTGCCTCCTGACAAACACACTCACACACTCACACACTCACTCACACACACTCACACACACACACACACACACACACACACACACACACACACACACACACACACACACACACACACACACACACACATGCCCTCAGACGTTACATAACCTTATCATAGTGGGCTGCTCATCTGTTCACACGGACACACACACACACACACACACACATATAAATAAACGCCGGGCCTCCGGACCAGAATTAGCCGCCCGGGCCGCGGTGGGAATATCAGGTGCGTGTGTTTGGTCGTGTTTATTTTGATGGTTAGCTACTTGCAAGCACGTCTCGGGGCCCCGCTGGTCTTGTGAGTGTTAGTCACGGCCTGGACGCTGGCCCTCTAGCCGGACTCATTTAAATGTGTGACTGTGTTTGTTTCCTCCTGCTGTGCTCATTTAGTGCCTGGTGTTCAGTTCATGCTGTATGATCCACATGCCTGTTCTTTGAACCGAGGGAAGGAAGCGTCTGTCTTTCATTTTATGGATACACACACACTCACACACGCTCACACACACTGTGTGTTGGTCCGTTCTTCAAGTGCCGCCCGCTCCCTCTATAAAGAGGACGATGAGCCGCTGGTGTCAAAATAGCGTCGCCTCTTCCTGGAAAATGTCACTTAGTCCAGCGGAGTGTGATGGTGTCTCGTTCAAAAAGAGGCTTTTTGGTTCCATCTGATGATTTCAGCTGGTTCGTCGGTCACGAACCTGCTGTCCAGTAACGTGACCTTCCCTGGCAGATGTCTGTCCTGAGGCGCCGGAAGGTCGGCTGTTCGTGAGGAGGAGCCGGAAGCGGACGCCTTGACCTCGACGGCTTTCGGACCGTTTCCCCCTCCACCTAACTTCCTGGCCTTAAAACGAAAAAACAAAAAACCGAAAAAGGCCGGGGTGCATTCTGACCCACGACCTTCGCGGTCTCATCCGGGGCCTGACCATGTGCGTGATGGCGAACTGTGTTGCCGGTTTACCCGGATGCAGCCGTTTTTCATGTGGGCGGTGGCCTGGAGGCGCCGCTCAGCCCGACTAACGTCCCGTATTCGCACTGAACGTTCTGCGGCATCTTCTTGTTCTAAACTCTGCCGGACGTGCGACGTGATCATGTTTCTCGCCAGTGTCTGTCCGCCGTCTTGTAAGATTGCCGATTACTGGTTTCCGCTGGATGTGGTGGTGAGGAAGGAGGCGGGTCACGGGCCGGGGGACGAACCAGTTACCTTTTGAGGGTGATCACGGATCACTTACTATGCATTTGATTGTTTTGTCTATGAACTCTGGTGTTTGTTCTTTGACATTTGCCTTGGCCGAGGTCTGTCACCCTCCTGAGCACCATTCTAGGTGTTTTTGTGGAAGACGCAGGATCTCTCCTTTACTTTCCCTCCATCTCTATTTACACCCTTTACTCTTTTGCCTTTTGCAATCTGGTAAAGAAAAGAGCAGTTTTCTCTTCGTTACACTGCAGGTTAGTGGGGAACAACGCCAGCAGAAGAAGGTTGGGTCCAAAGAGGAATCTGAAGGGGTCACTAGATAATTAAAGGGATAAGAAAGAAGAATTAAGTGAACTTAAATTCATTTTTTTTTCTCATTTGTCCCCGACACTCTTTGGTGAAGCTGCTCAAAACTCGACAACGTGGGCGTCACAAGTCGAAACGGGGGATTTAAAACGACGGATTCACCACAAACAGCCCAGCGCCCGGACATTTTCATTGGGGCGGTGGCTCGGAGAGGAGCCCCCCCCCTTGCTAAGGGCCTCACCGTCTAAATAACACACCTCAGGCACGGGACCAGCGGTGATTCACCTCCCCCTGCGGCTGACACCCTCCACGACGGGGTGTCCGCCGGCTAACACCCCCCCAATATCCAAATCCACGTCCACATCGATGTCCACATGCAGTAATCCAAGAGGAAACGAAATGGGCTCAGTGACTTTCCCAACCTGTCTGGGGAGGGAACTCCACACAGGGCTGCAGTGAACGGTTTAAGCTGATTAACCCCAATAAGTGGGGGTGGGGGGGTTATCTTATTAAAGCTTGACTTTTAGCAGCTTTGCAGGTTGGTTGTATGAGTGTGAGTCAATACAGGGAGTTCATGAGCAAAATTTTGGCTCCAAAATTAAAAAAAAAAAAAAAAGGCTTATGTAACTGGTGTTTTAAGCTCAGGCCAAGTTTTAGAAACAGCCTCCAGGACCTGATGGTTACAACATAACAGACATATTTTCAACAACCTACTTTCATCAGTTATTAGTGCCGGATCATCGACCGAGGACACGCTCTCACACACATCTGTGTGGACGGGCAGCAGCTCCGTTTTATGAGAGTTTGTAAAATGTTCTGCAAAGTAAAGAAGTTAAGGTTTGAATTGAGCAAGTCGGCGCAACTTTTTTTATCATAGACGAGTCTTCGTGTTCAAAATAAAGAGAACCACTGAATGCTTTGTCCGTTGAGAAGAAACGTCGTGCCGCCCGTCAGGCCTGCCCCCGAGTCCGGAGAGGCTCGGCCCGGACGCAGCATCGTCGTCCCCCGTCTTCCCGCTAAGATGCCATATCCTGACCCTGGCGTCACGGTCTGAGCCAGAGCCAGAGCCAGAGCCAGAGCCGACTGGCGATAGCTGTGGATGCAGAGCACGAGAGTTGGAATTAAAAAGAAATTAAAATAGCAAAAAATATTGGAGTATTGGAGTAGAGCAGCTGTGAAATAAAAAAACCCAAAACACGACGGTTTCCTGAGAGTTGTATGTTTTTATTGTGTTCGACAAGATCTGAGTCGTCGGTGGCTTCTGAGCAAACGTTACCTTGAGCCGGTGACAGAAGTCATGATGGCGTTTGATCTTAGATTTACAGCTCAGGACGAGCAGACGTATCAGCTTACGCCAAATTTGAAATTATACATCGAACTGTGGGTTGTTGTTTTTTTTTATTGCCGTTTTCAGGCCTGGAGTTCAGATGTTTTTATTTCTCTCCGCACAAATTGTCTTTTTAGTGTCAAAAGCAGGAAAAAAAAAATCACGTGAGGGTGAAGGAGGAGAGAGAAGAAAAAACGGCTTCTCTTATCGCGTCCGAGCACAAAGCCTCAGGAAACCTTTTGTTTTTGGAAATTTATGCGTCGAAGACGCTCAAGGCTCAGACGCACACACACACACACACACATACACAGTAAACATACATGCATATAGCGGTTGTTAAACAAATTGGATTTCAGAGCAAAGGATACGACAGTTTGACTTTGAAGGGAAATCAAATCAGATCATAATGTTTCGCCTCGAAGGGAGAAGATTTTTTCTCCTAACAATAAGCGACTGAGAGGGTTGGTTCATGTTTCCCTCATGGTAAATCCTGGCCTGCGGCTTATTTTTAAATTGAATTCAGATAAGATTATGTGTGTTAAGTCTGTTGGGGGGGCGATGGACGAACCGCCTAACGGACTCGCCGCAGACCGGCGGGAAACGCCCGCCGTAATCAGTAATAGTTTCCAGTTGATGTTCCATCACTCCACCAAATGACCGGTCGACTGAGTGCTGTGGTTCTGGAGTCGTTCCTGACGGCGCCGGTCACAGGACCCAGAGATCCGTCGTCCGAGGCAGGTTACACGATGATCTGCTTGTCTACTGGTTTTGAATTAAACGCCATTTTCTTCCGATGCCTCTGACCAACCACATTTATATACAATTACACTGTGTATTCAAATTCACCTTTTTTGTATATTTTTGAAATGTATTTGCTCCGTGGCTGAACAGGCCATTTATTAACAAGCCATGCCCGTGTGTGTGTGTGTGTGTGTGTGTGTGTGTGTGTGTGTGTGTGTGTGTGTGTGTGTGTGTGTGTGTGTGTGTGTGTGTGTGTGTGTGTGTGTGTGTGTGTGTGTGTGTGTGCGTTCGGGTTTAAGTCACTGAGGACTTTTCATATTTATACCAGAATCATAATCTTTCTGTAACATTGACCAAGTGTTTACAGTGGCTAAACATCCCCAATTTAAAAAAAAATAAACAGACACCGTCAGGAAAACAACTAAAATATGATTAACTGAATATTTTAAAAATACACACGGTATCAACATCTCACAACCTCGAATATTTATTAAAAACAAATCCACATCGAGTTGTCCTGTTTTTTGTTTTTTGTTTTTTTGTTTTTTTGCTGCTGTAAAATGTAATTTTCTGGGCGAGAGCCAGAAACAGAGCACAAGGATAAAGGAAGTTGGACGGCTAACGTGACCGTATGACCACGTGACCCCGTGACCGATAACTGCAGGAGTTTCTTCTAGTCCTAGCGCTTTTGCTGCTTTTCAAAATAATGCAGTCTAAACCCATCTGACCCCCCCCCCTCCCATGAGCCAGGCTCCGTTCAAAATTTCTACCAGTTAACGTGTTTTTCGTTGTAGCTGTTGCTAAGTTCTTGCTCATGGGGGAAATGTTGGGTCTCTGTAAATACTAAAATATAAAGATTAACGGTCTAGACCGGCTCTATATGAAAAGTGCCCCAGCAGCCCATTCAGCCCCTTTCATAACTTCCCGCTGTACGTCGGCGTTCGGGTTTCCACGCTGAGGTCGCTCGGCCGGGCGTCATCCGCGGCGGCGACGTGGCCCCGCATCGGATCTGCCGTACGTTCACGCTCCGACTGTTTTTAAACCCGGTCTGGTCCGGGAACAAGCCACATTGATGTCACGGCGGCCAGACTGTGTCGCTCAGAGCTCCCAGGCCTGTGAACGCTTCCTTCTTTCTTTCCTCCTTTCTTTCCTCCATTCTTTCTTTGCTTCTATCTCTTTCTTTTCTGCAAAATGCCAACCAGCCGCTCTCATTGATTTCCAAAGGTCAAGTGCGCGGCTGTTTGCAGAGTCGTAATAAGAGCGATTGTTTTCAGCTCTCTGATCCGGGGGTGTCGTGGGGGGGGGGGGGGGCATTGTAGGGCTGCCAGATATTTAATGACTGAGTAATTAGCAGGTTTATTGTTTGTCTTTGCCCATTATGTCACTGCAGGTTGACTGTTGACTGTTGTGTTTTGATTGACAAGGCGTCTTCGGGGGGGGGGCTTGGATTATGTGTGTCTGTTTGTGTGTGTGTGCGTGTGTTTCGACCTGATTTGCAAACCAAAGCTGTGATCCCGTGGATTTAATGAGGAGGGGGAGCTGCACAGTTAACTCTACCTCAGCGAGACTGTCGAATAAAGAAAGAATGACAAATCCCTCTGTAACAATAAAAGCACTTTATTCACAACAAACGAAAACCGAAATATAAATATTGTTCACAAAGTAGCAAGGCTGTAACTCCAGTGTGAAGAGTCCGGACCATGTCCTCCATCAAGCCCAGTTTATACCTCTGCATCCGACCTACGTGGTAGACCGCAAGAGCTGTGATTGGTCGGCTTTGTAGCGTCGCATCTCCTCCTCCTCCTCCTCCTTCGCCACCGTCGTACTGACCGTCTCCTCCAACATCTTTCGTTTCCGTGTCGCTGTAAATTCAGGAAAACTAAAACCGCTGTTCAACATCTATCAGCTCAGCCTCCATCAAGATCTGCTTGGTTTCAGTCGCTGTCGTTTTTAAGCGCAACAACAAACTGGTGGAAAAAAACACAGCGGAGAGACTCAAAGCAACAGCATGTAAACACCAGCGCCACCTAACGAGTGGTGGTGTAATGGCAGATTGACAACAACACAGAAGTACAAATGCTCACGACGGCGCAGGTTCGATGCAGAAGCATAAATCCGGCTCTGGGGTGAAGGGCGTCTTTGGCACTAAAGCTCAGGGTTGAGAGTCGGAGTCTTCCGGATTCACCTGAGGCTTTCCCAGATGTTGCCGCCTGCTGTGGTATCTCCAGGGCCGTCACTCGACTGCAGCGTGACGACCGCCCGGTGACAACTTCCTCCTCCAACGGTCTCGCGTACGGTGAGGAACCGCCGGCGGGTGTGACGTTAAAAAAAAACAAAAACGTGCCGAAGTTAAATCGGGAAGCATCTTTCCATGCACGCACACGCTAGACAGCCGCACGCCGACTGACTCCATCCATATAATGAACGTATCTTTAGCTCTGACATGTTCCTGCTGTGCCGCCGTGGGTGGATGCTGCTGGCGGAGGCCCTGCGGTGCAGCGCAGGGGTCCCGCTGTGTTTCTAGGAAAAAAAAAAATAAAAACAAGCGTCTGCAGCGTCTTTTCAAATCAAAAGGTTCTCGTCAACGTGACGTTAATCGTTTTTTTGAGGAACGTATCATCAGCCCGAAACGTATCGTCAGTCAGAAACAATGTTGACCTGCGGGCCGAGCAATGGTACGTGGCAAACGTGTCAGTGATAACACGGCTCCGGGGCGACGCACCGGACCGGTGCAGTCGGAACCGACACCACCAGGTGGGCGGCGGCCTCAGAACCTGGTCGCCCCAGTAAGATGGTAAAAGACCAGACATAAACGTAAAGGAAAATCACAAAAGAATGACATGTCCCATTTAAGGTCCCCAGGTGTTCAACTGTCCTTGGGGTCGTTACCAAGGCCACTGACGTGCTTGGTAACGACATTTTGTCTCCAACAGTCTGTCTGGGCTGTAACTGAGTCGCTGACCATTTCTACCATGCAAATAAAATTAAACAAAACGAGGCAGAAATTTTTTATTTTTCATATTTTCACTGACTTTTTTTTTTTTTCAATCCACTTAGATGTCGGAGTCTTGGGTCCGATTTTTTCTCCCTATCATTATCATATCATAGATTTAATTATGATCCATTCATCTCGCTCTTTGCTCAGCGCTTCCCCCCTCGGAGTCGTGTCGGGCTGTGCTTGACAGCGGCGTGAGACCCTCCCCCTGGTCGCTGGGCGCCGTTCGTGGCGATTCCCGGGCGCCAGGATATTCATGCGACCTCCCACTGAACTCTTCGGTTCGTCTGAACTCGGCAGAGCGAGGGGATATTCATCGTGCCCCCGCCCCCCCATCTCGCAGTTCGACAGCCAGGGGAAGGAACTGACATGTCTTCTTCACTGAGATCTCACTCACAGGGGGCTGATGCCCTGGCTGAAGCTTAAAGAGACTGCGAAGCCACAGAGACGGAGCGAAGCTAAACCTGCGAGGGCAGCGTGAAAAAAAATGTATGAACGTCGAACTTGTAATTATGAAGTTTTATACGACTCTCCCATGATTTTTATTATTGCGATCCAACGGGGCTGATGACCAAGTTGTTGATCAAAGAAAATTTTTCAAAAACATTTTTTTAAAATACACAAAAAGCAGCTGCAAAATATAAACAAAGACTCAGGTAGACTGAGCCGAGCGGTGATCACCAGCGAGCGTTTGAACGATCCAACGGTTCACATGGTAACAGCTGAGGAGATTTGACTGAAGGAGATGAGGCCCAGGTTCACATTAAACATGTGAACGGGACGCTGCCTTATGGGACGTTCGACGTTTTGTAAGTTTGAATGTTCGAGGCGTAACATTAAAAATAAAACGGCATCTCGAGGGGCTAGATGGTCTGAATTATTTACTTTCTTGCATCATGTAGTATATTTTCTTCTGTGTAGGATAAATTTTATTATTTTTTTAGCATCTTAAAGCTACAACACATGCGTCTCCTGAATTTACTGCAACGCAGAAACGAAAGAAGACGTTGGAGGAGACGAGTCTGTGCGACGGCAGTGATGAAGGAGGAGAAGCCAGAAATGCGACGCTACAGAACTGACCAATCACAGCTCCCGTCATCTACGTTGCTGTGACGTGTAGGTACAATTTTTGGGAGGTGGACGGCAGGCTCGACATAGAAACATAAACTGGCCTTAAGCATTAGAAGGAGAACATGAATGTTAGTCAGCAGTGGGGAGATTAGTCTGGTTTCAAGAGGGTTTGGCTGTTGGTTGTTGCCTTAAGAGGATGCATCACCACATACAACCTGTGCAAAACCTTCAGCTTCAGTGTAAAGACACAAAGAACATAGGGGAAAACACGTATAAAAAACATGTCTCCTGGCTCATGATTGTATGAAAATGGGGGGATGGGGGGGGCGCTGTAAATTGGGATATTAAGTACTTGCTTACTCTTGGAGCTCAGTGCCTGGATAACTGTTTATATGCCTCTGCCAAATGACTCGAATAAACATCTTACGCCCCCGTTTTGGCGTTGACATGTATTAAGCTTTGTGAAGTCTGCAAGATTTCGAACATCTGAAAACTATTCAAAACGTCTCTGGCAGGGTTGGTGGATGGGGGTCGGGGGATGGGGGTGGTGGTGGTGGTGGGGGGGGGGGGTCATTTTGAGGTTATTTATAGATTTTTCTTGATGCCCAGTAGCCCCCCCCCACCCCCACCTGACCTCACCTCACCCCACCTCACCCCACCTCACCCCAGCCCCCTGCCCCTTTAGTTTAGGGGGCAACTAAAAATGATCATCCGGGTTTAAATTTCACCGAAAGTGGTTTTTGCCGCTGCAGCAAACAGCTTCAGTTTAACCATCTGTGGCCTCGAATGAGCTTCACACTCCTGCTGAGCCAGTTTCTCTGCATGTTTCAGTTGATAACCAGTCATTTATCTGTGTTTTAATGCCGGTTTATTTGTAGGAGAATGAATTTGTTTTTAGAAATCCTGCAGCAAATGGGTTAAAAATTATTTCATTTGTATCGTGTCTGATTCATTTCCACCGAACTTTATCTGCAACTTTTCTGGAACATTTCTGTGTCTGCTGGTAAGTCATATATATATATATTTTTTTATATAGAAAAACAGACATAAAAGGAAGCCTTATGCAACACAGACACATAACAGAAACCCACACCTCCCACAAACAGGAGCATCGCTCCGACGACTCCAAAGTAAACGAGGGCTGCTGGTGTCTCTTAGTAAACGATGCGAGTCTGAGCGGCTCTGAAATCTTCTGCCCAGCGGAGAACGGGGAGCATCGCCAGGAAAACGTTGTCAGAGGTCGGGGGGAAGAACCTGCCTCCCGAGGAGGACAGAGTTCCTGTCTGTCCTTTGCAGTGAGCTATCAAATACTTCTATTAAATGAAAACAAAAAATAGGAAAGCACCAGCCGCCAGTCTCTTTCTAGTCGTCTTTCCTGGACCTCGTCCAGTCAGTATATCTGCAATGCATTCGGCAGGTCATGAGCAGCCTCTTCCTCTTCCTGGCAGAGGCTCGGTCGGCTTTGTTGTAATCTGACGTTATTTTGATGATGATATGTGATATGAGGAATGCGTTTTGTTGTATTTATGTTGAAGAAGAATCCATTTCCAGGTTTACAACAAATTGTTTCGGCTTAAAATACCAGAAAATTTTATCATCCTGACTTCCGGTCTCCAACTTCTGATGAATTTCACAATGTTGTTGAACATGTTGACGAGTGTGTGAGAGACACAAGAGTGTGTGTGTGTGTGGGGGGGGGCGTTAGTCATTTCCCCAACCTCTAACAACTCCCTTAGCTGGGCTGTGGCGAGGAAAGTGCACCGTCTGCCTCCACAGCAGAATAAAATAATGGGAATGTTTATATGTGTGTGTGAGAGAGAGAGTGTGTGTGTGCGCGCGTGTGTGTGCATGCGTGCGCGTGTGTGTCTGTCTGCAACCCAACACTCACAACAATGATAATTGACCAATTAGGTGGCGGAGAGAGGCATAAGCGCCCGGGTCTCAGCTGGAGAGGTGGAACGTTACGGAATAGTCCGACGGAGACGAGACGAGGATCCGGTCCACAGTGTTTGGGTGGTTGGTTTTTCTGTGTTTCCGTCAGGTTGTCGATAAACGTTGCACCCTCCTTTGTGGAAAAGTACTTTCTGATAATACACGACCCCCCCGATTCGCTTCGAGTACGAATATTTGTCAGCCAGTTCTCTCAGGTTGTCACTTCAAGAGCCGTGATGCGAGTTAACTTCAACACTAACGACAGATAAAATAAATACTAATATATGTCACAGGGAAATACTCGTTCCTTAAAATCAAATATCTAATAGAAAAAAATTAATAAACAATAACTTTTCTTTTAATTCATCAAGATTTAACAGTGAAAAACCAGAAATTTATTAAAATTATTCATGTGTTCACAGTGTGGCAGTTGAAAAATGTTGATACCAGAGTAGGTATATAATACTCTACACATGAAGTTTGTTATTTGAGAAATATAAATCTGACTCTCTGACTTTTTCAGAACTTTTTCATTTAGAAAAAGCCAGAGTTCTCCGGTGTTTTCTTTAATTAACTCTGATTGAAAGAAGTCATTAAAAAAAAAAAAAAAATTGCCCTAAATAATTTATTCCTTACTGCACATTTACTTAAATTTATAATTCAGGGTGCAGCTGATCAAAGGAAACGTCAACAGGCCCGAAAACTTGGCCGAAGCTTTGACGCCGGCTCTCAGCACTTGACAGCGCCTTGAACGCCTTCCGGTCGTTGCCAATAAAGTTTAGAGGTTTCGACACAGAGCCGGCTGGGTCTCCGAGCTGATCCAGAAACTTCCGGACAGCTCCCTTTCTCTTCGAATTTCCACAGATTCATAACTTCAACTTTTTAAGCCTTTAGGATGAAACAAATAATATATATATATATATATATATATATATATTTTTCTTTTTTCCCTCGCTGAAGATGAAGCATTTCGACCTCCGCCGTTGCACCACTGCCCCTCTCGCCCCTCCCAGAACAAACCCGCCATCCAGTCACGTCTTCGCACTCGCTTAAACACGGCAACTCTGAAGTTCGCTCTGCATTTAGGCCTGAGAAATGAAAGCTTTTTAAACATTTTTGTAATTACAATTTATACCCATTTCCTCTGATATATCCAAAAATTTACGAGCCTGAATGCAGCTTTTTAACTGCAGACCACACAGCAGTGGATTATGGGATACTGGAGTGAGTCCTGTTCACCACTTACGACGTTGTCAGTCTGGAAATGAGCTCTTGATTGTTTCAGGAAAAAAAAAACAAAAAAACAAAGGTTTATGGGAAATGCAGTCCCGTTTGGTTTTGGTTTTTTGCACGAACAAATACTTAAAGCGCCACGAAGGACTCGACTGTAGCAACCATGCGACCGATTGTTTCAGCTTTACTGATATTTACAAATTTTAAAAAAAGTCTGTTCCACAGCAATAGTCTGCGACAGAGGAGACGGGGTCGGGGATTTTAAATGAATGACCCTCCAGCCCTGGGCCCTGACTGACAGGCTCTGAGCCCTGCGCCGACACCGCCATTGTCGGAGCGCGCTTTGATCCCGCCAGGCCGAGAACTCGCTCATGAATAAAGCAGAACCCGCCTCCCCCGATGCCAGAATGGTCCCTGGCACTTCTGCCCGAGAGATTTTCTTCTTTTCATTAATGGAGGGGAGCAGGTGCAGTAGTTCTTCTCCGTCCCTTCACCCTTCGTGTCTTAGCTCTGTAGACAGACGACTCTGCTGCACGCTGGTATTAATCTTTTCTTTTTCTCCTCATTTTTTGTCACATCCTGCAGCGAATTACATGCAGCTTTTTTTTTTTTTAATAATTTATGTTTCGTCTTCTGCTTCTGAGACGCCTCACTGCAGGTTTATCATGTGGGGCATTTGTTAAGCGGTCGGGCCTGTCGGCTCGCAGCCAGAGTTGCGGGTTTGAAGCTACCCGCTGGCTCCGTGAGGGGTTCGCATGTTCTCCCGCGTCGGTTTCCTCCCGCGGACTGAAGACACTGAGTTGCCCTCAGGTTTGAACGGTTTGCTCGTCTCTACGCGTCAACCTTGTGATGACTGAAGACCTGGGGGGGGGGGGCTCCAGCGCTCTCTGCTGCAGCCCTTCAAACAATATGCATGTGTGGCTCATGGATGGATGAATGAATGACTGAATGAATGGATGAATGGATTGATGAATGATGGATGAATGGTCGGATGGATTGATTGATGGATGAATGGACTGATTGATGGATTGATGGATGAATGGATGGAGCAACAAAGGACTGAATTCGTCACATCCAGTCAGAGGTTGTTGGTTTTCTTTTTAAATCCTGGTTCTTTTAGCTTTGCTCAATTTGGTCTAGTTTGTTTTATTAGTTAATGCAGTTTCACACTTGGCATATTTTGTTCTCACTCCCAGCGAACAATGTATCGTAGTGGAGTCTGTAGCTTTAACAGCTCTATGAGGCAGTTCTTACACACAGTAGTACTAGCATACTAACGTTGGCTGGCTAACACACCTATGCTGGATATATGCTTCTGCGTCAAGTCTTCGCTGAAGCCACCGCAAGCGGCCGACGCCGTCGTGAGCATTTATACTTTATTAACCTGCAATTACACTGCCAACTAGCGGCGTTTACATGTCACTGTGCGGAGTTTCTTCGCCGCCGTTTTCCATGAGTTTGTCTGCAAAATTCAATTCATTCTGGGACTGATATGTTGGATTTATCCCCCAAAATAATGGAGTGACCCACATTGCAAAACGAAACGGAGAAAAAGCTGCTCGCTCTCAGTCACTGCTGTGGCTAAGTGGTCTGTTTTCTTTGTTTGCTCTGCTTTTTGTTTATGGGACGTCATGCAAAGGCATGCTAGGTCTAAACCGCGGCTGCAGCCGTGGGTGGGCCGAGACCCAGAAACGTCAAACAGACCCCAGATGGGGGGGGGGGTCGAAAAGACGGGACACCGAGCACTGAGACTGTATTTAGGAAAGTACGTCAACAGACTGGCTGAGCTGTTAAACTGTGTACCGCTCTCAGTGGTGGAACTAAACAGACAGGCCGATATCTGCCTGACAGCCATTAGTCATACAAGCCCCCCCAACCCCTCTGAAAAACAAACATGTCACCCAGATATGACATCCCACTTCATAACTGTGGCCTGGAAAAAAAAAATAGGTTACGTAAACAGGTTCCTGGGTCGTGCTCTGGAGGCTCTGGAGGCTCTGGAGTCTCCGGAGGCTCCAGAGGCTCCAGAGGCTCCGGAGGCTGGTTATTTAACGGGCCTATGGCGGCAGCCGTGGCGCCTGAGGCGCTTCCTTCCATGGTGCTTTGAAAAACCTCACTCCTCACATCTACAGATAGTGGTTGATACAAGGGGGGGTGATCAGAAGAAGATCATTCTGATAGGGGGGGTAGTTATGGAAAAAAAAAAAGAGGAAATAGAGATCACTGAGAGGGTTGAGTAAAGGTCACCAAAACCACAGAACCACAGAACGTATGAGATGGAGCATAGCCGCTCGCTCTGCGCCAGCCGTCCTCCAATTAAATGCTCCTGCTTCGCTCCCAGCTGGAGACTGCTGAACGCAATTACTAAAGCTGCGGCGGCAGGCCGACGGAGGTTTAGTACCTTGCTCAAGGGCGGCGCAGCAGCGGTGCCGAGGGAGAGGAGGGCGTCCTGCAATTTAGCGTTTGCAGTCAGGCCCGGGACCCTCCGGCCACCGGCGCTGCCCTTTCCGTGAACCCCCTTGTCCTGCTTTACTTCTCCGCCCACACGGGGCGCGGAGTACTTTCATTTCACGGCGAGGCCTCGGAAACGCCGGGCTCTGGCGTCGCCGGGGGCCTTTGATGCCGTTTGATCTGAGAAGGGCCGCGGCCGAGGGCCCCCCCCCTGCTGCGGGCCCTAAAGAGCGCGGCCGTTCCACGACGGCGCTGCCTTTGAAGAGCTGGCCACAGCTGCTGCTGATCAAAAAAAAGACTTCTCTAGATGGTCGTTCTGCTAAATGAACACTCTCAACTCTTAATATTTAAAACTACAAACTGGATAGAGGAAGGTGAAATGCGTTTGTGAGCTCAGCTGACGTGTGTAGTCGAATACAAATCAGGTATGTTTGCAGCCAATATTTCATGGTCTGAATGCACGTTGCAGATATGTGCTTGTGTACGTGTCTGACCCCAATAGCACCTGCTGCTAAGATAATTGGGCCCTGCAGCCTGTAGTATCACCTCAGGGCTGCTATTTTTGTTTATTCTTGGAAAAATCTTTATTTGCCCGGTTTCACAATGACGTCTCCTCCACTTCAAAATGGCAGCACTGACCCTGGAGAACCACCTTTCCTCTGACAGCGCATCGCCCTGTGCTGTCGGTTCGGTTCTCCGTAGGAAACTAAAACGTGCTGCCGCCTGCTTTCGTCCTCCGCCTGTCCGTGGATGGATGTTGTCCGAGCGTGATCGCTCATCTCAGCCTGTTTCCTGTTTGCCGCGGGAGGCGTCCGGGTCCTCTAACGCTGAGCAGCTCCTCGGGAGAAATGTGCCACTGAGAGACAAAAAAAAAGTGCTCATAGTATGAGTGCAAAAAACCCATTATGTCCATTTTTGATTTTTAATTTTTCAGTTGATCATTAAAAAACACAGCCATAACTCCATAAAGCCAAAGGTGACGTCTTCAAATGTCCTAAAGATGTTCAGTTTCCTGTCGTTTAAGCCGAAACCACAACTGACTCTAGACGACGCTTGGCATTTTGTCAATATACATCATTATACATCAGTATAATTTTACACCGGCTCGGACCATCATTTCAAATACGGAGATGGTGATTGTGATGATGACAATGATGATGCCGATGGTGATGACGACGGTGATGACGATGACGATGGTGACGATGGTGATGATGGTGACCCTCTGCTTGCACCCTCCCGTCAGTTGCTGCAGAAGCCGCAGCTTCCGGTTCTCCCTTGCTGTTAAATTCTGCAGAACCAACACTCAAATGTCACATTTGCGTGTTTTCTGTCAAGATCTGGTTTAGCTGCTCAGGAAATATGTGAACTTGGTCCCTCGTCTTCATTTTTTTCCTCTGGGGGGTAAAAAAAAAAAACCCTTGCTGGAGTGAATCGAACAATACGAGTTACTCTGCAGCTGCTATTATGGAGCCATGTGGAATTTACAGTACAAATCTCTGCATCCACAACTCAAGGAGAAGTAACGGTTTTCATTCTCTTTCTATTCCGGATCATCCCAGCCGGTGTTTGAGCCCAAATTCCAGGCTACTTTCTCCGATTACTTCTGAGGGTTGTTGGATTTTCTTTGAGGATGACATTGAGGAGGCTGGAAAACGAGGGCGCGCCGGCATGCGGATCCCTCTCATGGAACAGAAATAAATAAATAAAAAAAAATGAAAGCCGAAGCCTTCGTTACATAGGCGAAGCGCGGTGGAGCTTTCGAGCGGGGGCTCCCATGGTCGCGGCGAGGTAACGAGAGGAGGCGGTTCACAAACATTGCCGAAGGCGTGAGAGAGAGAGGTGGGGAGGGGGGGCGACGAAGGAGACAGAACAGAGGGAAGATGAGGCTAATTATTCTCCCTGCAGAGAAGAAGAAACTTCCCCTGGATCCCTGGGGGGGGGGGTAATGTCAGGATACGATTTCCTGGTGAGCAGAGAGGAGATGCAGGAAAAGACGGGGGGGTATAATTATGACAGCAGAGCAGAAACTAGAACATGGATTCTCAATCAGAGGAACGTGGGCAAAATGCGACCATGATGGAGAAATGAGAGTCAGATGGAAAACTGTAGTTTCATTAAACCGCCTCTCCGATGAAAAGATGGCGGCTCGATTCGCCCTCGGGACTCGGCGTCTTGTCGGCCGCAGCGCGGAACAGAGTGTCCAGAGGACAGAGTCCATTTCTTTCATTCCCTAAGTTCGCTGTTCGTGTTTTTGTCTGTTTTCTCGCCCCTTCGTGAGGGGTGAACCTCTGTAACCTGAGCTGTTTGTTTTTTAAACCTTGTCAGAGTGAGTCTCAAGTCCTACGGGGCGAGTCCAGGACAGACTGGTCTAGTCACACATCCTCACAGGCCTTTGGTCTCAGTTAAGGAAGTAGCTGATGCGTCCTCACCCTCTGGCCCTGGGCGAGGACCCAGTGCGGGATGGCCCACATGTGGCCCGTACTTAGCCACGGTCTGCCTGGACCAGGTCTTAGCCTTTTCTAGCAGCACTCGGTCCAGCTGTGGGCCAGTGCCAGCATCCGGGATCATGCCGGTTGCCCGAGGCCTGTCCTGACTCTGCCTCCATCACGGGGTCTAGCGTGCTTTCAGGTTTTTAGGCCTCTGTATCGCTTCCCTTTCATGGGAAGTTTGTTTCTCTTTGAGACAACTTTGGACAGCCCCCCCCCCCCCCACCAAAAACTCCAAACAAGGACACAGGTATCGACTCGCCCGTCTTGGATGTGATAATCAGCCTGGAAGTTCACTGAGGCGAATGGGGGCGGGGGGGTAAACCTCTCACCGTGGGGCGGTGGGATGGTTTCGCTTTCTTTTTTTCTCTCTCACTTTGTGCTTCGGGTTCATTTCTTTACATTAAAACCTTGTTCTAATGCGTGCACACACACACACTCACACACGCACTCACACACCGGCAGAGAGCGAGTTCTTTATGCGCCGAGGCAGATTGTGGTCTTTGAGTGCAGAGTAAATCCACCAGGATCATCCTCTCTGGTCTTTCTTTAAAGTCCTACAGCTGACGATTATGTAACTTACAAGGGATTAACCCACTGCAGGGAACATCTCCTCATATTCCCAGCCACTTTTTTTTTTTTTACGTTGTCTTACGTCATGGGTCTCTCTTGATGTGTAGACTGCCTTGTCCTTCGTTATTTAGAAACAAACATACCTGGAAAAAAAATTGTCTCGCTAATTTGATATTCATCCAAGAAAACCAGATAAAAATATTGATCTTAATCTTAAAAGCTCATCACTTACTCAGAGTTTTGTGGGTTTTATTAATCATATGCCGTCTTTTCTGAGTAACCACGTCCTAGGTTGATGTTTTTCAACCACAGTGTTTGTTTGTTTGTTTGTTTGAGTATAAGTGCAGAAACTAGCTCACGTGATCCACAGCTCATTTGTTGGGCCCAGTTCAGTCATGTAAACTTGTTTCATGAGGCCTGGTTTTATGGGAATTTTTTAAATTTCCGCAGAGAAATGTAAGAGAAAGAGAAAAGAGAAATGTAATTTAAAAAATGAAAAAAGGACAATTATCAAAATTCGCATTAAATCTAATTTTTCTGGTACATCTTGACATTGCATCTCTTACTACTTCTTCGGCTGCTGCAGACAAAAAGAAAGACAAAAGTGTCCTCGGGTCCAGATCAGAAATTAATATTTTTTAAAGGAATAGTTTGACATTTTTTGAAGAGTTGGATGAAAAGTTTGATCCCACTCTGACATCCGTCTGCCTTAAACAGCAGGTTATCTTAGCCTAGCTTAGCACAAAGACTGGAAACAGATGGAAACTGCTAGCCTGGCTCTGTCATGAGGAAACTAGATCCGCCCCCGGCAACGCTAAAGTTCGCTAGTTAACATTTTAGAGCCTCTTTGTTTAAACCTTACAAAAAACAACCCCCCCAAAAACCCGGAGGTGTTGAAATAAAAAAATAATGGTTTTATTGGGGGGGGGGTCATTTGCCAGATTGTCTCTTGAAGTCTCGGCCAGTTTCCTGGCAACACCGCAGTGACAACGAGGCCCCGAGGGGGGGTTTGGTCGACGGGAAAGCGAATTCCTCCTGTCCTGGCTACAACCCCCCCCCCCCCCCGCACACTCATCTTTCTGATCAACACTCGTTTACCGAGGTTTGATTATATTGTAACACTCCGACGGACGACCGCACATTATCGCCGGTCGACATCCCCGCGCACGGTTGGCGTCGGAGCCAGTGGATTAAGTGCGACTGTGGGATTACGTAGCCCAGAGGAAGCGGGAGTCCACAGGAGCAGAGGAGCCGGAAAAGGAGAAAAATCCGATTCCTCCTATAAGGGAGAGAGCAAACACTGGTATATATGTATCTATGGATGAAGAATTTCTGTATTTGACAGATAACTCTAATTTGCAGCCCCTCCGACACTTATTCTCCCCTCGGAGGTTGTGCAAACTGTTTACAGTTAGCTCACGCGTCCCGGGTTCTGACGTGACGCCCCGACAGTCTCAACTGAGAAGTTTCACCTGCGTCACCGTCTTCATCGGGGAGGCTTGTGGGAGGATATCATCGTGTCCCCTTTTTCACTGACCTGTCCCACCTGTCCTCGTGTTTCTTTTGGGGTTGAAATCAGCCGTAAAGCAGGAGAAAGTTGGGCGGGAAGATATCTGAAGACCGTTACTGTGGTCCGTCATCTCACTGAGGCAGGATTTTACCACTTTATTCACCATTTCACCACATAGTCACTTTATTCTCCTTCTATGTTCAACTTTTTTGCAGATTGATCTTCCTGCTTTTTTTTTTGTCTGAATCCTTCTGTGTCTGATGTATCAACACATCATTCACACAGAGCTAATGTCTGCACAGATTCTACATGTATGGGAAATGCGTCAAAACTAAAATGAAGAAGAAAAATAAAAACCCATCAGCGTCTCGCAGCTCATTTTACACGTTTTTGTCATAAAAATCCCGTCTGCGTCGTGGACTTATTGTGCGATAACATGAATGTACATAATGTTCATGGTGCCTTATTGTTGTCAGGGTGTGGAGTTTTTTCCCGGCTTCCTCCTCACTCCACAGGAGACCGGCAGGGAAAAACAACATCGGCGAGCAACACCTCGGCTACACACACACTTATACAAGGACACACACACACTCGCGCATGCATGCAAACAGACGCACACACACACACACACACACACACAGACACACACACACATGCTTGGACGGGGTTGAACCAGGATGCAGAGGTTAGTTTGTTCTGCTGAGGCGGACCGGCACATTCCACCTTAAAACTCCCAGCAGCCCCCCCCCCCATTGGAATGGGCCCGGTTACGTCTCATCTGTGAGAAAGGAAGTGCCGCCGCGTCTCAATAATTCACGTTCGCTCCATCCGTGCGATCTTCATTCGCCCCCGGAAAAAAAAAAATGGAGGAGGAGCGGCGGCAGTGCTGTCAGGATGCGAACATCTGGAGCAGCTGGACAGAGAAAAGCTGTCAAGGGTCATTTTAGATTGACTTCTTTTTTTTTTTCTTTTAGCTACAGCATCAGATTTGAATCAGAAAGTGGAACCAAAACCTCCGGAGGACCCGTTCCCTCTTTATAAGGCAGCTCCAGATTTCAAACATGGATAAAAGCAGGTCCGGTTCTTGGAAAATCAACACAAAGTCATTGCGTAGTGATTCACAACAAGCAGTGTAACACAAATCGCTTCCTTGAGGGTTTTATGGACGACGTTGCCTGTCAGGAGGAACACGGATGCTACAGATGTTCTCCACTTGCGAAAGTCGCAAACCACTCATGGCCAGATTAGCCTTGGGGGGGGGGGGGCTGTGGCTGTTCCTGAGGCTTAAACGAGAACGTCCCGTCCCTCCACGTTTCTTTGGATTTCGGATCACCACACTGTGGGGCCATGCCCGACCACACAATCACTCGCTAAGTTTACGCATAGTATCAGCTGAAATGATGAAGATCTTAAAGTTCACTGGGTCTCAGAACCAGACTGACGCCACGAACCAGTTTGGAAACGGGGCAGGGACACGACCTAAGACCCTCATCGTGTCCATTGATATTTCATGTGTCTGTTTTCCCAAAGTTCCATTTGCACGGACACTCAAGCTGGGACCTTTTGTGTCCATGATGTAGAGTCCAGCTGCGTTAGCCAACCCAGGAGGGACATTTCTGTCTCTGCCTTTGGTCGGACTCGAAGACAAGTCTTTAAAATGTCCATCAGGTCGAGTCCCTCAAACTTCCTGCCAGGTCTACCCACAGGTCTGGTTCAGATCAGGTCTAAAACTCTGGACACCCTCTGTCTTTGAAGAACTTTAAAGGGAATTTCCTTCGAAAGTGTTTTCGCTAATGCAGATTGGATGTTTAGGGTTATAAAGACAGTTGTGGCATTAGTTCCTATAGAAGCTTTTGAGGTACGTAAGGAGAAAGAGGCCGTTCAAAATATAAAAAACAAAAAAGAGGGATTCAGCCTGGAGACGGGCAGGCTGCTGAAAAGATGCAGCCGGTGAATTTCAAACACGAGAAGTGGGCAGATGGACATTTGGCTTCATGGATTTGTTTGTTTTGTTGCTTGTTCACACTCTCGCTTTTGCTCTTTACTTTCTCCCGCATGAGAGGAGCCATTGTCTCTTTGCCCTTTTTGTTTTTTATTCTCTTTATTTTCTTTACTCCTCGTTCCTCTCCTTGCTGTTTATCCACCATCAATTCGAAGCTAAAAAAAAACAACCCAAAAACGAGCCACGAGAGCCCTGGTCCATCTGGACCTGTTGCGTCACACCATTTGGCGCCCTGAGCAGCGGGCCAGCCCTGGGCCGCCATCTGCGGCGCCTCTATCGTCGCAGAGGTGCCGCTTCTGGGCAACGGCGGTGGCAGTCCGTCCGTCCGCCCGCCCGCCCTCCCCGATCGCCCACCCACCCGTCTTCTCGGAAAAGGAAATGGCGTGACGGTCGGAGGGAGGGAGGAGAGCGGAGAGAGCCCTGAAAGGGCTGTTCCGACCGACTGGCTCGCCCCTCGCCGTTACATAAAGCCTCCAGGTTATGTAATCCTGGACATCTTGTCCGTTCTTCCATTTTCTTTGTGTGGGTGGATCGTGGGATGAAAGGAGGTGCAGGGAGTGTGTGTGTGTGTGTGTGTGTGTGTGTGTGTGTGTGTGTGTGTGTGTGTGTCCGGCTTGGGCAGATTAGCGGGCGCTCGTTCCAGTGTCGCAGCCCCAGGTCCCGTCTCACAGGCTTTTCCTCCGAATCCACAGAGCAAGCGCCGGCGATGAGGCGATGAGGTGGCAGGGCTGAAGTCGTGTGTGTGCGTGTGTGTGTGTGTGAAAGACAGAGAGAGAGAGAGAGAGAGAGAGAGTTTGTGAGCTTGTCGGAGGGTGTGTTGGAACTGCAACCCGCTGGGCCCAAGAACCATTAGATGTGATGCCAATAGTCGCCTGCTGGGCTGAACACACATACACACACACACACACATACACACACACACACACACACACACACACACACACACACACACACACACAGACGTGGACACTGGAGATGTGGCCTTGCCGAGAATCCCTGGTTCCGCCTGTTTACCCCTTTGTTTCCCTCCGTGCGTCACCAGATTAGCGTCTCAAAGACAAGGGAGGCTCCGCCGGGGGCCCTGGATTAGCTCCGACGGGAGTCCCACATCCTGGCGTTTAGTTCAGTTTAGTCTGGTGGACTCACAGCGTGCAGGACGGGGTTTTAGCTTTGTCCCTGTTTTCGTTCCTTAAAGCGACATCGGTAATTTGAATTTAAAACACTTGAACCACATCTGGCCAGAAATAAATAGTCACTAGATGACTAGACGGCGGCGCTGTACATCAGCGGCTTCCACGGCCTGAGTTTGACCTCGATTATGGCATTTTTTTTTTCTCCAGTGATTTAGTATTGCAGTTCAATTAAAGTTGACAGACACTCCCCAAAACTTTGGGAGTTGATGTTTAAAATCTATGTGGTTTCTGATATGATTTTCAATAACCATCTCCCGTCTCCTGCTTCGAGTCCCCGTCGACCTTCTCCGAGCATTTGAAAACTGAAGCTGTGATCTTCATGTGCATCACACACACACACACACACACACACACACACACACACACACACACACACACACACACATAAATATGTGATGCACACAACAAAACATCTTTCTAGCATCTTTCACGCCCCTCCCGACTGGTAAATACCCGCATCATTTAACCTCCATTCTCCCTGTGTCTCTGTTTTTTATTATTTCTTGTTTTCTTTTAAACCATCTTCGAGCCCGTGCTGAGCCCAAACGGCATCTTCGGGGGAACTGCTCCCTCGGGGTCTCGGACGATATAACACTGCTGTCTCTTCAGAATCGAACGTGATGAATACAATCGCCAGGGCGGCTCTTTAACCGATGGCCGCGTCGGGGGTTTCAACGTCTCGGCTGTATAAATACCGCGTTATCGGCCGGGAGAACGTTCTTCGGATGTGTCCGTGGTACGTTCCTGTACCCGTGGGCTTTTATTAATCCGCACCCAGACTTTAAAAATTAATAAGTAAATAATAAAAAGAGCTGCTCATGAATGCAAAAATTGTTGGACTATCGATCCGCTGTAGAGAAATACTCTTCTCAGTCAGGGGTCAGGCAGGGGGGGTAGATTCATGATGGAGCCCCAATGCCGTGATTTTTTTTCATTTTCTTTTTTCTCTTTTCTCCATCTCAGAGAAAAATGAAGCCTTCAGAAAACTGTCTTTCTGATAAACTAGGCGACTTAAGATTCATTTAGCAGAGAAAATTGGAGGAGCCATTCCTCTAATGGCTGGAGTGGCCTTCGGTCATCGCCGACTGGAGGTCTGATGTAATGGAACAGAAGCAACCCCATCATCTGTCATTTACAAAAAAAGACACTTGTCATGAGATAACTTGGAGCCAGATCACCTGCTCTTACACTGAACTGCCTGCATCTCCACTACTCCTTCTGTTTTCCCTTATTCAATCATTCATTTTCTCCGCTGCCTCCTTCATCTGCGATTGCTTTAGAGTCACGTGGCTGCTGCCGGGCCAACATGGCTCCAACATCTGGCAAAAAGGCCCCAGGTAGCCGAGAGGGCGTGAACCAGCAGGGCCTCCGTAACTGACCCGACGTCGGACCCCCATCGGCCCTCAGGGGCCAAACGTGCCCACGCTAAATTCGCGGCCGGCCCAACCATCGCCGCGTTGGCAATTTGCCCCAAGAACGACGTTCCCGAACCACGTCTCCAGTCCGAACCCACCCAGGGTGACGCCTTCCTGCTGGGCCCGTTCTGAGCGATGTCAGGCCGGTGCGCCGGGCCCATTTCCTGGCGCCGATGTCTACGGACGCTGTCGACTGAATTATCAGCCCCGGGCCGTGTGCGGGCCAGACATCTGCAAAGGAACCCGGCGAAGTTGCCAAGTGACATGAGCCAAACGCTCAGCTGCAGTCGGCCCGACTGGCAGTGTTCGGTTAAGGCTTGTTACTAAGACATTCTGAGCCTTTCCTGCTCCACTGAAGGGAGAAAAAAAATCTCCCCGATGTTTCGTTCTTCAAGCCGTCGAGTGATTAAATCCAAGATTCTCTTCTCGCTCATATTTGTGCTGTTATTAATGTTTTTTTCACAGATTCCTCTGCTCATGATTTCACAGGTTTCCCATCCGTCGGGTTATCGCGGTGCATGTGGGGTGTGTCCTTGGAACCTCCCCATTCTTTTGTGCACGGACACACACACACACACACACACACACACTGTATCTTATTGATCCAGGGTGGGGCATCCTCTCCAGCCCCCCCCCGCTGTCCTCGCGGAGGGAGGGGGATGAGGGTGTGTGGGGTGTGTGGTTTGTTTTGGCGGTGCTTCATTGTTTTCCCCCAGTTTCCTCAAGTCAACCCCCCCGCTATGCAAACATACGAGATATAAATAGAGATACAGGGAACATGTGAGCCGCCGTCTGTCCGTGTGCGTATGAGTCGGTTTGCAGTTTCAGACCTGATGTCATGCAGATTTGATACGACACTGATGTTTTAGGATGATGAGCTGTCCTCGTTTACGCTAAATCTGGCTTCCACATGTTCCTACATCACATTTTCGGACCAGAATTTTCCCTTTTTTTTTCTTTCTTTTTTTCAAAGTTGTCACAGCAAACATCTCTTTTTAGGGACCGTTAAATCGATGAGTCTGAGGCGCTGTTACCAAATCTAAATGTCTACGTGTCTACACTTTTTCTGAGTTACTAATAGTAGAATATAAAGTTTACTCTTAGAAATAAATAAAAAACATTAGATTTGATGTTATAATATATATATATATATATATATATATATATATATATATATATATATAATTCAAGTCCCTTCAGATCTATGTAGTGCTGAAAAAATTACCTATAAAAACCACTGTACAGTGAATATAAAGTTGTCATTGCTGATTCCTTGGCTTATTGTGTCGTCGTTGGCTGGCGAGCGTTTCCCACTTTGTTCTCGCGCCGAATGAATAATTTATCGCGCTCGGCCCCGATGTCGCATTAGATCATCTTGTCAAAGCAATGGGGCCCTCGGTGAATTAATCCGAGCTCAAACGAGTTAAAAAAAAACAAAAACGGCAACAGTGTGAGAACACACACACACACACACACACACACACACACACACCTCAGCCTACCAGCTGCTCAGGCTAATTAAGAGCGTTCCCAGACCAGTAACCCCTGGTCCTCCAGCCGAGCTCCGTGCTTTTTTTTCTTTTTAAATGCAGTTAATGATATTATTGTTTGGTCTTAACCCCCCCCCCCATTGCTGGCTGCACCTGCTTTCCCCAACACTGCTGACGGCAGGTGAAGAAAAAAAAATGAAGAGAGAGAGAAAGAAGCAGTCTGGTAGCGATTTATTGTTGGCAGAGCGGCCGGGATCCGGGCCGAACCTTCCTCATCCCCGTCCGGAGGGAGCCAGGCGGGAGGCGCTCCGCCACGGGAAGCTACACATGTCCGTCCCCTCGCGGATGAGCCGCGGATGTGCTTCATCTGAATGCTGGGGCGCGCTCGCCGCCCACGTGCGGAATCGTGTCTCGCGTATTTAAAAAAAAGAAAAAGGAAAAACCCGCATTCGCTCCGTCGTACGAGCGAAACGCTGAAAACTCGCAGCAGCTGGCTTAAGGTTGAATCATTATATCACACGTGAGAAATGGCTCCATTATAAAATACTAAACTCATCAAGAGTCCTGACCTTCTGCATGATTTCCCATCTATGCATATCTGAATAGAGAGAGATTAACCCTTCACATATCGTGTAGAGCGGTTTCAAAACCAGACAGATGTGACATTGGATTATTCCTATTGATAAATCCCACGGTTCAAATCCTTGTACAAATGTCCGTAGGAGGGAAAAAATAAAGCAACGAGAGACACGGCTACTTAATGGCATATTTTCAAATGGATTTGTAGGCTAATTGTTGCCAAATCCCAAGAATTTCACAGTCGAGTATTAATTTTCACAGTCAAATATCTGTCTTTTTAAATTTGATTATGTAATTGGATAAAGAACGTGTCTTGACAGCCCTGATGCTGTATGACATAAATGTATTTGCTTGTTCCAACACTTCATTAAAGGTAATCAGGCCCGAGATGCACCACTAAGGCTGGACCCCATTCCAGTTGGCCAACTCGGTGTTTACGGAGCCGTTTCGGTTCTTTGGTAGAACATTAAAAACACAGTCCTTTGTGTTTGAACAGGACAGATCTCCCGAGGCTGCTCTCGCTGGCGGAGACGCAGCCTCGTCCCCTTTAAACTACGCCGATGTTCGGTTATCCCGCGGCGGCGTCTACTCTCAACCCCGACACTCAGCGCCAGCTGCAGAGAGAAAAAGGTGACGCCTGGGAGCCACGTCTCGGGTTGAATTATTCTCTCTACCGGCCATTACTCACATTTGTTTTACTTTTTCATACTGAGCCATTAACCAGGGTTAATGTGGTAGTTTTCCCTTAACCATGACATAAACAGAATTTAGGGGCCAGATTGCCATAATGTATAAAAACAGCACAAAGGACATTTTTGCAGGTGCATGTAGTGTGGTCATATGTTAAAGAGAAATATAATCTGAGCTGCATCTTTTCCCCCAAAACTTTTCTTGAGATAGATGCATATGAATGGGATTTGCAGGAGATGGTTCCAATATAAGCACCAACTCCCTGTGGACCTTGTGTGGTTGTTTAAACTTTTGGATCTTTAAACCAAATAAACTAAATGGTAGGAAAACTTCATTTTCAGATGTTTAAAACTCTTCCTTCCTGATCCCGATTACATTGTGGTCTCTGTGGCGTGATGTTCTCATCCTGGACTAACAACACTTTTAAACAGGATTCCCACCGAGCAGGCTAGGGGCAGATATAAAAGTGTTTTAGTTAAAGGGTGTTTTAGTCTTCAGGTGAGAGCAAAGCCTTTTAAAATTCAAGTGGCACCGAATACGAGAAACCCCCGAGATGTTGAGCCTCCGACCTCCTTCGTGAACACAATCCGAGGCCGATCTGCCCAAATGAGTGTGTCTGGTTGGGATAGATGCCGATTTATGACAGCCTGCCTGCTTTGTGAGTCCGGCCGGGGGCCAGGGGCCGGGGGCCGGGGGCCGGGGGGGTCGAGGACAGCTGGGGAAACAACGAGACGCAGGCCTGGAACCAGATTAGGTTCACAGACCGTGCAGATACTGTGTGCGTTACCTGTTGCCTGGCATCCTGTGTCTATCTGCTGCCAGTCAAGATTGCAGGGAACATTCTGTCAGTGCTGATAGGAAACAGGGTGTAAACACCTCCCCGGTCCTTGACATCTGGGGATCAGCTTTCCATCAGAAAGTCTTGTGGTTTTGTTTGCCGGCAGGGGGTTAGCTTCGAACAGCGCCAGGCTAGCTGCTTCCAGTCTTTGTGCTAAGCTAAGCTACCCAGCTTTAGCCTTATATTTAGCTTATGTATACGAGATTGGCATCATTCTTCTAATCTAACTCTCCACTAGAAAGCAAATAAGCACATATTTTGCTGAAATACTCCTTTAGGAAATGTTAAGACTTAATGCTAAACAAGCTCTGGGTTGCATAACCTACTGTACAATATGGATTGTGGATTCATCCATCTGATTTAGGCTGATTTGTTCTTTTAGCTACAGCTTAGCATCCTACCATGCTAATGTTAGTGTTAGCTCAGAGACAGAAATTGGAGACAGCTTTAAAAAATAACGTTTGTTTTGGGCGTTGTGGTATTAAACACCCAGGCAGTTCTCAGATGGATTTTTCATCCCTAGGTCTCCAGCCGCTGCCAGAGAAAACACCAGGGAGAAACATGGGTGGAGTTTTAACCCAGTTATCATCAGTTTTAACCCAGTTATCATCAGTTTTAACCCAGTTATCATCAGTTTTAACCCCGTTATCATCAGTTTTAACCCAGTTATCATCAGTTTTATGCCGATTACCACCAGGACAACAAAACCCTACATCTTTGCTGAAACACGGCATTTTCATGCATGCAAACTGAGATTTGGAGGCAACAGAACAGTGAAATGAAGCTTTGGTCCATTTATCTTAGACATTTGCATTGTCTAACGCAGCTGCCTGCTTGGATAGTGAGCAATCGAGCCCCCATCACCAAGAGGGGACTAATGTTAACGACTTCCTTGTTTTTGGTCCCATAAGACCACCTTACTACCTTGATATTACTTTTAATTGACACCATTTCACTCCAAAATGTTTCCTATCTTCACTTCCTCCTCATCCTGTCTTTGAGCTCAACTACAGTTTTGCGTGACACGTCCAAACAAAGGGTCATTTCAGTGCTGTTTTCCCATCGCAGAAAGGTCATTGGTTCTTAAGTGAAGTGGTTGAGGCCTGGGGGGGGGGTAGGATTAATGGCGTTGAACTTCGCATTTATAGATGCGTTATCTTCTTTTTAAGCCTCTGAAGAAATGCTTCATCCTGTTAAAAAGAAAAATGTTTGTGTGGTGAAGGCTACTCCAAGAAATGATCCAGTAAAACTGCTTCAAAGCCGAACATATCAGTGTAAGAGCTGTCCACCGATGAGTTTATTAATGGGGGCAGGAATTTCATAGGTTTGCACATTGCAAATGTCCATAACCGTCGTCCTGGTCTTACCTAAACCTTCATGTTTCTTTATGGTACTTTTCTTGGTCTTTGATCTGAACAAACGTCTGCTTATCATACACTTCTAAAGCCATAGGGCATCACACCCCCACAGACATGGAAATGGCCCAGTTTTACCACTGGTACATAAGCACACTTATCTCAATTGGAACCAGCAGTTCATACACGTGGTTCCCATCAGCTGTGCTTGGAGTATTGGGTGTTGATTGACGGTAGTCGGGAGTTGGATGTGGGAGAAGCGGCTGTGCGGGGTGAAGGGAGGGGGAAGGGGAAAGGGGTGGGGGGTTCCTCTTGTGTGGTCAGGATCAGTTTACCAGAAGCAATGCGGACGCTCGACTGCGCTGTGAAAACAGTCCGGGCGGCGAAACGCCAGGCATTCCTCGGCCACCAAAAGGGGTCGCCTCGGTGATTTACTAGGGACGCATTCCTCGCAGTCCTCGGGATCCGAGAGCAGGGGGAGAACAGGAGGAGGTGGATGTTGGTGGAGGTGCTGGGTTCTGATGCTGGAATCTGGAGAGTCGAATTCATGACGTTTGAGGTTCAGGAATTCAGGGGAAAACTGGAAGGATTCCTCCGTAAGCAAAAAGATATCGAAGGATCTAGAATAAAAAGGGCCACAACTCAGTAACAGTTCTTACATGTCTAGAATTTAAATTACTGGACATCTAGTGCTTAAACTGCATTCGTTTGCCAGACGCTTTACCATATAGGCCCTCCTCATCCCTGGCATTAGCCTGCGTCTTGGGTGGTCCGATCACAGGTGGACAGCTCCAGGTACAGGTGCGAATGTGCCCGAGATGCACTGAGGACGCATTGAGGTCCGATGGCTCAGACCACAGTCTGAGGTGGTCTGGGCCGCACGTGGTCCACATACTTTTAGCAGTGGTTACCGGGCCACACCGAAGGACCACCCACTAAGCTGGCGTCACCGTTCGTACTCATTCCGTTGGTTCTCAGATTGCGCTGGCGGGCTTTATGCACGACTTCTGAAAGTTCAAAAAAAGCCCATAGGGATTTGTTATGAGTGAGTAAAAGTTCTTTCGGCAATTAAGTTTGTCGGGAAACACCAGGTAATAGACCCAGCCAGCATTTTGATTTCTTCTTCTACTTTTCATTTTTTCGGCAGACCGTGCACAGGAAGTACGTTTCCACCTCCAGTTGTATTTTGTCTGTGCAAACGGAGCGGAGAGGTGAGATCCGATGGCGGCGCCCTCTAACGCCAGGCGTGAAATGACATACTTAGATCATTCCACTCGCTTGAGGAAATAAAAAAAATGTGAAATAATAATATTACCCTGTTTACGATACTCATAGTTAAACCTCCCCCTTCCCTCTCCTTGATAAATCTAGAGACTATTGGCATATTTTTATTTTGGAAGTTTAACCGCTGGACACATGACGCCTGTCCTCAGCGTGTCACTGCTGGAGTCACGTTTCTGCATCTGGCTCGTACGGGTCGACCATGTGACCCCGGCTCTCGAGCAGGTTCTGGGGTCACAGAAATCACACTTTTGCATACAAAGGTTAAACGTCGGATTTATAGTTCCTGCGGGGGAACTTTCCCCTTCGTCCGAGGACTGTCCAAGGCCAAATATTGAAGTGAAATAACAAAAACAACATATTTTTGAGTGGAGGAGGCTTTCAGTGAATTCCAACTGCCGCAAAATGCCTCCAAGGCTCTATCCTCGATGTGCGAGTCATCATGTGAATTCAAACCAGGTCACTGGGGACACGTAAGAGGTTCCCGCGCACTCGGCCTCACGGCCAACGGCAGCGGGGTCGCTGTGAAATGTAGGCCGCGGTGTTCCCCATTCGTCTCAGGCCACCGTGGTAGACGAACGGCGTGGAGGCCCGACAAGGGAATCATTCATTCCACCGTTGAGTCGTTTCAGTCCAGGCCTCGTCCGACCGACCCCGTGATGTAACCGGGGGACTTCTGACAAGCGCCGGCCGACATTTCAACATTTATGCAAACCGCCGCTGTTTTCCCTTTACGTAAGAAACTCCTGCCAAATTTGGTTAAAAAATAAACAACAACCTGGAGGAATGCGGCTTCTTTTGACTCCGAGCACAAATATGTGCGAGAACAGAGTGGGATATATTTAGGCGCCTTTTGACTCTTTTGTTCCACTTTTAGCTGCTCGGTTCCTGTTTGAGGCCTCAGCCCATCCAGACAAAGGAGGGAAGAATTCAAGGTGGAAATGCCGGCGCAGTTTCGTGGATTCACACATGACGGTGACTCAAATAGGACGAGCAGGAAGCGCGTCATATACGTGAGGTGGAAATTTTAGCTTCGGTGCGCTGACACCCGCGACCTATGAGTTTTTTTTTTTCAGGGCGGTTCCGATGACATCTGGGTTCCCATCGCCGTCTCTGCCAAAGCCAGAACCTTTGCCACACACCTCCCCAGATGTTCCCCGCGCCTCGGCTCAAATCTGGTCCCTGTTGTCGGATCCATTATGTTCGACGTGATGGTTTTTTTTTTAGTCTCATATCTGACATCTGGCACGCGTATGAAAAAAACGTTTTGAAGGGCAGATGCTCCGCCATAAGTTCGCCCGCTGGTTGAAGCGGGCCCCCCGCTAAAACCCTGCAAAATTAGAGGGTCCGGGCGTGGGACCCAGAGTTCCTGTAATTCGTCTGAGAGGTCGGAGCGAGGCTTTTCAGAGGGGGCTCGCAGCACCGAAGCTCCGGGGCCCACTTCTTTTTTTTCTTTTTTTAACGGCTGATAAATGACCTGCTGTGGTTTCTCCATGTGTGTTTTGATATTTCTGCGGTTTGGTATCCCGCCCTGGCGCGGAGGCAGTATGCCGTGCAGCTGCAGGTCGTGGCTACGGGGGGGTTCCCCACTCGGGCTGCTGTTATATCAACAGAGGATGATGAGCTTATGATTACTGCTCGGGAGGAACGACATTAATTTAAGTCACTCTTTTTGTGTTTTCTCTTTTCAAATGGGAGCAGCCATGTTGCCGTCACCGTGGACTGGACCCGACAACAAAGGCCCTTTTTTTTCCTGTTCTGGGCCTGCTGGGTTGGGAATGGGTCTTCTGAAGTGGACACCAGAAGGGCCGTGATAATGACGGAAACGCTCGTTGTCTCCGACGTCATCTCCAACTTTAAATCACATTCAGCAGGTTGACTTGCAAAAAAACGGGGGTCCCCACTCAACTGCCTCTAATTACGGCCAGTACAATGTGACATGAAGGTGACAGGAAGCCACATTGGAGAAACGCCACCTTCTGGCCTTCATGCTCCCTAAGCTCACGTTTATGTTTATATTTCTTTTTTTTCTCGCAAAATATTGCGCTTTTCAGAAAATGCTGTCTATCTGAAAAGTACCTGAGGGACCGTAGTCACATTGCCGCGTTGCACACAGAAGGAAATTTTGGATGTGGTTCCATTTTCCAGCTGTTTTCCAGAAGCAATGCTGCCAACAAGGGAAGCTGCGAAGGAAGAATGCGTGTGTGTGTGTGTGTGTGTGTGTGTGTGTGTGTGTGTGTGTGTGTGTGTGTGTGTGTTTCCTTATAATCAGCTCAGGGATGGTCGAAGTATTGACTTGGGGAATGGACATTAGAATTTTGCCACTATACAATGACTAAGTTTGAAAAAAAAGAAAAGAAACCAAAAACCTCACTGTTAACTGCTGAGTTTATCAGTCTGCAGGGGCCCTCGCTGCAAGGGCCCTGTTTGACATCACTTAGGGGCCAGAAGGAAAAAAAAAAGAACAGATTCCACGGATGGTTTCCAAAGCGCCATGTTGAGTCTTTGTTTGCGTCTGGTGTGAAAGTTTACGAACCACTGATCCAAACAACTTGGCTGCTACTGGGACATGAAGTGGGGGGGGGTGAAAATGGAGCCACGCCATAGAGCAAGCGTGCAGGCTGGGATCCAGAGTCCAGAGCTGCAAGTGTGTGTGTGTGTGTGTGTGTGTGGGGGGGGGGGGGGGGGTCGCCCTGGGTCTGTGCCTCGTCTTGCCTTGCTGTGTGCTATCTGACCTGGTTTTCTGCACCACAAATCACACCGGGGGGGGGGGGTGTGTTTCTCCCAGGCACCTCTGCAACATTTCCATCCCCTAGAGTCCAATAGAACGCAGACTAGCAAGCAGAGCCCAAAACCAGAAAGATCCCATGTTGGAGCCTTGCCGCGCCGCATATTTCCCATAAAATGGATGCGTCCCCGAGGAGTCCTCCCTTTGTCCTTCTCCCTCCCGCCCACGGTTCGTAGGTTGCCGAGTGGGGCGGCCGTAAAAACATGCAAAAAAAAAAGTAAAAAAATAAATTAATTCCCAGTTGTGCTGGCGCCTCACGCTCACACCGCCTCCACGAGAGGACTCATGAATAATAATGCGCCGATTGCTGTCGTTAGCGACGTAATTAGGAGGCCGCCGCTGAGCTCTCGACCCCGACCGTCCAGGTGCGTGAGACTCGCCGGCGTGTGTGTTTGTGTGCGTGTGATGTTCCTCCGTGGGGGGGGCAGTCTGGAAGGCCTGTGTTCTGGTAATGAGACGAATGACCAGTCGACTGTCCCGGCTCCCTGCTTCCTCTGTAATTACCTACACTGTGCTGCGGTGGGCTCATCATTTGTACATTTCCTTTTGTGTGTGTGTGTGTGTGCTCACGAGAACTCGCCGCTGGGAGGAGCAACTTTTATCTCGGGCCGGCGGCTCCGGGGCCCGTAGCCTGTTCCAGGGCTGGAATCTGCAGAAATAGGGCCTGTCGCAAAAAAAGTGTCCCGGCGTGTCACTGGGGCTTAGCAGCGTTGTTGACTTTGTGATGCACTGTTTCAACTGCAGATAAGAAAACGGAAAAAAATAGTAGTTGTGACTGGAAAATGAGACACGGGGGGGGGGTGAGAGCTTAGTACGTCATTCAACCAACAACAACAAAACAAAAAAGCCCCAAAAAGGAGACGTGTCATTTGTCTTTTTTTGCCCCATTTCCCCCCAATTCATTTTTTTTCTTTTTTTTGTACAGAAAGTTGGGAAACTGGATTTTTAGTATCGCTGACTCCACCCTGATTGTTCCCAGGCCATTAGAAATGTCCCAGCCCGGCATCCGCGGGCTTTTCTGGGAGGCAGAAAAGAAGTGCCCCCCCCCAAGAGAAGTGAAATTTGGTTTCATGCGGTTTAGAGTTGTGGTTGAAGTTCCCTAAAAGGTCAGAGGTGGACAGTTTGCTCGTTGGAATGACCTTTCTTTAATTATAATAAATGGAGTTTTTCATGTGCTGTGGTATTCTCCTATCTCCTTCCACTTATGTTCCTGTTTGGAGGGTTTTTGGTTAAAAAAAAACAAAACCCAACAGCTTTCTCTTGTCGACTACTTATTTCCTCATCGTGAGACCGATCAGGGAATTTTGTGTAAACACACACTGACATTTGGTTCAGTGAGAGTTAGTGTTTCATTCTCAGTTCTCTGCTGCCAAGGAAGTGAAAGTCTCCAAATTTTGGAGGTGATCTCCCAGAACATGTCACCACACGGAACCGTGTCATTTGCAATGGAATTTACACAAGTGCCTGGAAAGTCATCTTATGATTTCAAAAAATTAGAGATCGGAGATTTAGAAGAAAAAAATTATCGCTTCCAACCAGAGAGGGAAACAGCTACACAGTCAAAAGTAAAAAAAAAATACACATGCAGCAAAACTCCCACACTGTCTTATTTACATGTCACCGCCTTATTAGCGAGCGAGTTATCACAGCTATGATGACAGACTGTCAAATTATAATTATTATCGTTATTACAAAACACGTGTTATCTAAAAGTAAATGTGATTTAAAAAAAAGACGTTTTATTAACTAAGCCGGCTGTTTCCCCGCTGCCTCCGGCCTCCGTGCGCCGAACTGTTGCCAAACTAAACACAGAATAAACACAGGGAAGAAACTGGCTTTCTAACAAGAAATCGAAATTCCTGTCAGGACGGCAAATAGGAGATTGACCCCAGGAAAGTGGCCTTGACTGATTCTCCCGCCCAGGTAATGCAGCAAAAGTCACTGTATCGTGGAGCAAAGGCTGCGGAAGCTCGAGATGCCAAACGCCGGCGGCACGAGAGCAGCTCTGATCTGCATTAGCAGCCCCCCCCCCCTTTTTCTGAAAGAGCCGAGGAGGCGGGGGTGGGGGGGGCACACACCAGAGGCCCTAATGCCCTCGGCAGAAACTCAGAGAAGGCACAAGTCCACCCATTAACACCTCAGGGCCTCCTCTGAGGAGCCGTTTCCTCATGGCCTGTCCCTCTTGTTATTCGAAGCTGAGACGTGTTCTCTCTGGGGGGGTCATTCACACCTGGGGGGGGGGCATCTGATTGCGAGTGGACATGTGGATGCAGATGCGACTTTGGCCATGACTGATCGAGGGAACGTTCGCTGGTTTAATCCGCGTCCTGTGGTCGTCAGGGTCTTGTGGTTGCAAAAGCTTCTTACTTAGTTGAGTGAAGACTTTGTTCTTCTGCCTTTCTTTTCCTGCCTCACATGTGGAGTGGTTTTGGTACAATCTCGTTTTTGCAGCGCACAAGAAACAAGGTCCAGACAGGACCTTGAACGTGCATTCACAGCAAAAACAGCACCACAGATTTAAGGGTCTCTGTTGGTTGGGATGGGGGGCTTTTTTCTGTCTTTTTTGCCCAAGGCCTCAGTGTCAGGATCCCGCTGTGGCAGTTGCTGTCTCATTCAAATGGATGAGGTGGCTCCTTTTTTTCTTTGCTTTTTTTCATGCGCTGCTATTGTCTGTGTGAGCACAGCTCGGCAGTATTTGACACACACCTTAACACCCCCCCCCGGGAGCCCTGGTCCCAGGATTGTGGAGTCAGTCTGGGATCACATGGAGAGACGCTGAGAAAGACTGGATCCACAGATGAACTGTGGCAGATTCTCCACGATGCTCGGACAAGAACCGGAAAGACTATGTCGAGAATTGGTGCTGTTTTATTTGCAAAAAAGGGGGTGTCAGAGCAAACACTGCTCTGAAATTGCTTCTATTCGCTGAACTGTCAGAAGTTACCTGATAAATATAACCTACGCATGATATCATATTTCAGAGCACTTAACTTTTGGGGCCTGTAACTTTTGCACACCGCTGCGTATCTATTCTAACTAACAGATTTAAATAAGACGCAGCGCAGCTTTTTCGATGGCTGCGCAGCGACGCCGGCAGAAGGTCAGAAGTTACCTGATAAATATGCGCTCGTTTAAATGCATGTTGTGCAACGCGTAGGGTCCTACCATTAATTATGCACTGCATTTTTATTTTAAAGACGAGGAAGTTATAATTGATGTTAAACCCATACTGGGGCCACTCCTCTCATTCAGCTACTAAAACTTTAATGATCCCAGAGGTGATGTAAAAACTTAAAAACTATAGTATCTGTAAAGATAACATGTAGGGTGAATGGGAACTTTGCCATTAGGGTGATGTATAATTCAAGACTAATAGATTTATATTGCAATGTGTGTATGAGTGTCATGGGGAAGTCTGGTTTACTATAGTCTCTTAATAATAGAAGTGGCAGAAAGCAGGTGCAGCATCTAGTTATGTGACACAATTATCGTTGTTTCTTCGTTTTGCTTGTTCTAACTTTTCTGTCTCGGTCGATTTATCGTTTTTGACCCAGCTGCGTGACGTCACGCGCTGAACTCTGCCACCCGGAAGAGAGGACTTTCGGCGCGTGTGTGTGTGTGTGCGTGCGGGAGTGTGCGTGTGCGTGCGTGTCAGGATTGTTTACATCTGCTGCGGCTCGTCGCGATGAACCCGCCGATGATCAACTCCACCAACTCCGTCTCGACGACTAAGAGTAAGTGTCCCGCAGCGCCGGCGTGTTTGCGTCCGCTGCTGCTGTTCATCCGGAATCAGAGGGTCAGAGTCCGGCTAACGTGTCATGTAGCTAGGTCAGCTAGCCGCTAGCTGCTAATGCTAGCAGTGGTGTTGTTGCTGGGGGGGCAGAGGTGGGTCTCTGGTTCGGTTCCTTGCGGTTTTAAAGCCGGTGGACGACTCGTCGCCGACCGCCTCGTTTGCACGGTGACACCGCGGGAGGTCTCGGAACCGCCCGGGCCCGGCGTCGGGCTGGGTCCGCCTCAGTTAGCTTGTTGGCTAGCGCCCAACTTCTCAGGTGGGCGTGTGAGCTAACAGCCTGCTCGCCGGCTAATCGACAGACGAGGATAAAATCTGCGGTGGAAACGAACGACGAGCTCATGAACCTATAACCTGACAAAACAGTAGCACATTCCTTATGTTGCATGAGCTGTTTTGTGAGTTTGTTGGTAAGTTTGGATCCTTGCTGCTGCAGGACCAGGACACGCAGACCCTGCTATAACAGGGAGTGGGAAGCTAATTTAGCCTTTATTTTACAGCCTAGTTAACTGTCGTGTTGAGGAGACCGAAAGTGAAAGAACTTACACGTCCCACACTTAAACACAAAGCTGCTGCTACGGTCCCGGATTCATCTGCGACCCAGAACCTGCAGGTTCTCGGTTCGCAGTCAGTCGTGTTTACGTATCGCTGCTGTGTTTGCTTCCTCTCTTACACCTCAGACTGTGGTATACACCCAGCTGCCGGTTTAATTAGTTACAGTGAGCTAAAAGTTACAGTCTAATACAACAATCCTGCAGTAAACCCTGCATTTGTGAAGGTTTTCAGTGTTCAACATGTGATGAAAATGTACATAGTGAGGCAGTATTGTATCTTATCTCACTGAGGGGTGTCACTAATATTTTGTCCACCTCATTTACATCCTTGAGTGTATGGGTTTAGAAAATAACCCCTCTTAGTTTATAGCTACACAGTTTGTAAAGCACCACAAACTACAGCATCCAAAACCGACCATCACCTGAGATTTAACAGAGACCGAACCTTCACGGAGGTGGGGCGTAAAGCAGGGACGTCGTGTTAGGCTGGATTAGCTCTAGCTAGGTTTGCCTAATGAATATATCAACCTAAGAGCGTAGTTTTGTACAGGTGGGGAAGCAACACAGCTGCACACAGGCTATTAGATTTCCCAAATTTACTTAAACCAATGACTGTTTGATCCTTTAACGATGCTCATCATGAAAATGTATTTTGCCTTTTACCTACAATGTCAACTACCAGGTTTTCCGTTGCACTCAGCTGTCAGCTGTGTCCGTACGTTGCAGGGAAACGAGAGGCCGAGCGCTCGGTCAACTGGACAGAGGAGGAGACCCAGGTGCTGCTGTGCGCCTGGAGCGATGAGCGCGTCCAGAAGAGCTTGGCGGAGAACCTCCGCAACCGCCACGTCTTTAAACACCTTGCAGCCCGCATGAGCGAGATGGGCTTCTCCCGGAGTCCGCACCAGTGCCGGCTCCGGGTCAAGACCCTAAAGGCCAACTACGTGAGGGCCAAACTGCAGCGGAACGTGGACGGCTCGCAGCCGTACATTTTCAAATACTTTGCAGAGATGGACGCCGTGTTGGGCCGGAGGTCGGCCGGAGGCGGCGGAGGGCCCTATTGCATTTCCCCGGAGCAGGCGGCAGAGCGCCAGCTCGACTCAGTTGACAGGACAGGGAGCGCCGAGCAAGACCTGAATCCCAACACAGAGATTAGCAGAAACCATTTCGCCTCATCGGGGGGCACAGGGAGAAGACATTCAGGCTCTTGGGAGGGGAGAGGGGGGCGCCAGTCCTGGCAGCTGGACCCGGAAGTAAAGTTGGAGGACAGAGAAGACTCGACGGATGAGTTTGAGTTCGGCGACTCGGGATTCCCACAGTGCCCGAGGGACAGGTGCCACGAGGTTTACCTGGACTCGTCCGTCCATCTGGACATGACTGGTATGTACTGTGACTCTTACATACATAACAACAGGCTAAAAAAACAAGCAATACATTATGTTCTCAAATTCTTGATGTCAGTTTTTTTTTAATTACTGTTTTTATTATGATTAGTAGTAATAGTATTAGTAATATAAGTGAGCAAACATATTGTAAAGTCCGTAAAATTCAAATTCTAAACCAAATGGAATTCAACACCAGTAGATGTTTTCATAGCGAGCATTTTATTTATGTTTTACTTCGGCCTAGTTCAGTTTGGCTTTTGGCAGGTGACTGAAACATTAAAAACATATTTTAGACACTGTACATGACAACCACATGACTTCAGATCACGTACGTGCTCCATATATTTGTAAATATGTGTGTTGCCTGTAAACATGTACCTGAAAGTAACTACTGTGAGTTTGTCTGAACTGCTTCACATTCTAGAAAAAATAATGCAAACAACCAGATTGTAACCCGACCTGAAATACAAAGTCATTTTGTTTTCTTTTATCAATGACTCAATTGATCAAATGAGATGCTAATATCTCTGTTAATGACCATGTGGGGTCTTTTTATTAAATGAGCAATATATGAACCTGTTCTGTGAAAACTGATGGGAACCTTTTGTCTTGTTTTGTTTTTAAATAATATTTATTTTCTTCTGTTTATCAACTCTTCACTTTACGTCGCCTGAGGCACCTTAAAGCCGATGGTGGCAACTTCAAATCGCTGGCGTAGTGCAACCAGCTGTCTAACCCCTTTAAGATAGTTAGTTCACCGTCACATAAGGTGAAGAAAAAACAGCGAGTACTCACGTTTTATCTTCAGTGTTTGGCAGACTGTTAATTAATCTGTTATCAGAATAGCTGCAGATTCATTTCCTGATGTTCAGCTTTTCCGTTAATTGTTTCAGCTCCAAAGATGTCCCTGTTGTTAATGACTGTCTATTCCATTTTCATTATCCCGTGTCCACAGGTACGACAGTGGAAAATAGTTTGAGAACTCCCTCCCCGCACTTAGCCCCGCCTCCACCATCTCCTCCTCCTCCTCCTCCTCCCCCTCTTACCCAGTCTGCTGCCTCTCCTCTCTCTGCGCCCCATGACCCATGCAACGGCACCCTCCCCGTCTCCAGCCACCATCACTCCGAGTCCCCCTGCCTGGAGCCCATCCTCAAGCACCTGCTGGCGAGTTTCCAGCGGCTGGTGTCCGAGTCGCGGGGCCTGCTGGTGCAGCTGGAGAGCCAGCGGCAGGAGCAGGCCCGCTGGCACCAGGAGCTCCTGGCCCAGTGGCTGCAGAGGGAGGAGCGCCGGCAGAAGGAGGCGGCGGAGAGGGAGGAGAGGCGGGAGAAGGCCCGCATGGAGCACGAGATCAGGGTCCTGGAGCTCCTCGCCAGCCTGGCCAGAGAGCAGGGGTGTAAATGCGGAGGCGGCCAGGCCGCTTCGGAGGCGGCGACCGGTCCGGGTCGCACGGCGAAAAAAGATAGAAGTTAGGAACGCGCTCACGCTATAAAGATTTTTACAGTGTTTAACCCAAAGTGTGGAACGTATTCAAGCTCCTGTGGAACCAAAAAAAAAAAAGACTCTGGGGATGCCAAACGGACGCTTTCAGGGCAGCTCGGCTCAGGCCTCAACCCTGGGATGGGTTGGAGCAAGATCGTAACTGAGCCAGAGGTGGGAAATGACCCTCGAACCCTAGAGAGTCCCTGAGTAGAAGAAGAGGAGAGATAACTGACAGCCAGTGGTCAGCTGTGCTCACAAAGACTAGAAAAACACAGTAACAGTCGTATCTGCATAAAAGAGGATGTGCTTTTTCTCTTATCTGTCACAACACGTGTTAGGGGATTTATTAGCTGTCAAGTCGATTGTACCAAATATATTGGAACTGTGTGATGCACTTTTACAGAAATTAAAAAGTAGATATTTTAAACTACTTTCCATTTTTTTTAAATTAATTATTTCATTTTCCCCTGCTGCGATCTGTTTGAAGGTACGTTTAGAAAATCCGCATTAATCCGGACGTTCATTCATGAACGAGACCCCCGAATTGTGACCGGGCTGCTGTGCTGGAGGGATGGGCGGGAAAACGTCCCAACACAGAAGCCCCAATGGCTGGTGTCTCCGCTGCTTGGCGTTGAGGCCGTGCGGCGTGAATGTAGCATTAACATAAAGCCAGAGCTTAGCTCCGATGCGTCCGCCTGGATGTAACGGTTGCATAAGAGACCTCCTAACACAGTTCTGGCCATTTCAGTCAGGCTCTTCTTTTCCCCCTAAGAGTAAACATCCAATGTCACGGTGCGTTAATAAAGGCATGCGGAGATATTATACCTTCTTACGGTTCCATGACTGTATTGATTCGTGACATGTTTCTGCTGTTAAAGCTTCAACCAGTAGTTTGACGAGCCTTTATCAGTCTTTCTGTGATGTTGTTTTTTTTCCCTCTCTTCTTCCCGTGAGCACCCTGCTCTACGCTCACAGTCGGAATCCAATTTAGCGAAGCTCCAGGCCCCACGCCGGTTGTTACCTGGACAGGCCGACTGGAAATCTTACGCCGGGGCCATTCCGGGGCGTGACTGAGCCGATGTGGGAAAGCCCCAGTTGTATTTTACGGGGAAAACCAGACCAATCAACACTGCTCAGGCTGGCGTTGTGTTACGCAGACACACTCAAGGCTGGATACAGTGACTAAATGATGTGGCTGGTGATAATATTATGTTTTCTGCTGGCAACAGATCCGATAATAATAAAAAAAAAAAAAAAAAAATCGAAAACAGCAATGGATCGTTCCTGTTAACAAGTATCATCTGTGTTTTTCCTCTGAGCATTAGGGCGCCGTTGTCGTCCAGAACGATCAGAAGCCGTCAGAGAGCCACGCTGTCGCCCCGGGTGACGTGTTCCTTCATCACCATGAAAACGCACCTTATTAGGTTAATACACCCTCCTGCTACTCCAGATGCTCACAGGAGTGCCAGAGTGTGTATTAATCCACCACTGAAAATAGTCCCCGACAAAAGCCCCGGTTTCTCTTGTTTGATTAACGTTTGCCCAAAAATAGTGCCCACTTTTTAAAATTAAAACTACATATTTGTGGGGTGTTTTTAGGTATTTGTGTTTTCAGTAGGAACACATGAACATTAGGGCTAAGAGGACAACAAACAGGCAAACCTGGAGATTAATGAGAGACGCACTAACACTGTGCTGGCTTCGGTCTATTTTTCTTGGATTTGACAATAGAAAAACCTTGAATAAAAGCCATGTCTTGCTCTTCCTTTTGTTACACGGCTTGTTGTTCAGAACCTGCTCTTCTGTCACGTTCAGTGTTGTTTGATGAAGGAAATTTGTGATGTCAACCACGGCCATTATAAAAGACAAAAAGGCCAGAACTCTGATCAATAACATTTAGTTTAAGGACCTGTTGATGCTTTATAAAAAATTATAATCAACTCTTATCATTACTTGAACGTTTGCTGATATTTTTGTTGCAGTGTATAAGGAATTTCCACTTGAAATGAAAATTTGGTTCACACCGACCGTTCTTTAGGAGGTCTGCAGTCATATATGCTGTGTTTTCGCCCTTGTGGGCGTCCAACATAATGACCGAAATCCTCATCTTTGTGGTCAAACTCTGCACGCAGTCAATTAAAGAAGGGGGGAGGATTACTGCCTATACGTTAATCTGTGCTAATCCCAGTTTACATAATACCCAGAGATAAGGGACGATATGCTGTTATTTTACCGTGGCTTATTACTCTGGCAAGGGCGCGAGCGATTCTCCGGCTACACAGTCAGAGATCACATTTTGTTACTGTTGGAACTGAGGGACAAAAAATGAATCTAGCCCATTAGTGTGTTTGATTGTTTAGAGATACTGGGAACAGTCAGGGAACATTTGAACTCGTGAAATTAGTCAACTGGGTTGGAAAATGACATATTTTCCGTAGTTATTAAGCTCAATTTACGGCACCTTTTAACCAGATTTCTGCTCTTTCCAAGTCGTCATCGTAGGTGGGATTTTTGCTCTTAACTGAGCTAACTGGTTAAATTTATAAAAAAATATAAAGAAGATAAACTATTAAATGCACCGTGACCCTCAATAACTCTGCGAATGGAGCTTGGTGACGCTGCTGGGATTCAGGGTTTGCCAGAGAAACACTGAATCAAAGGATTTAATACAGTTGTCACTTAAATACGATTGCGGTTCGCATGATTATTTCATTTAATCCATACTTTTTTTTTTATAATTCCAATGATTCAGTCCCCATCCTGGACTTTGACATAATGTGAGCAGAGTTTTTGTCACTTCCTCACAAAAGGCAGATTCTTTTTTCTTTTTCTTTGTTTTCTCCAGACGTCGGCCACTTAGAAACAGTCGTCGGCGTGAATCGTCTGGGCAAACGTTGAACGCCGCCGTCGGTTTGACGAACCCGACGGGATGTTCTGTCGCGCCGGGATCAGAGGAAACAGACGCCGAGCAGTTCGCTCTCATTTCACGCTACAGCCTCTCCACTGATACAATTTGTTTCTTGTGGCGTTCATGAAGCTTCGATTTACATAAGTTGAAATTGCAATGAGGCACGAAGATATACAAAATGAAGGGGGGTTGAGATGAAGAGAGGAGAGAGAAGGGGGGGGGGCAGGAGAGGCAGTTCAAGGGAATAATTTGAAAAAATATTAATGGATGAGTGTGAAATTGCAGCCTTGTTAGCTCGGGGCCTTTTAGCTCTGTAGTTCATTGGCAGGTCACACATGAGCATGTACAACACGGAACAGTAAATATACAGGATGCCTCGTATTACAGCGCCTTTCATTACAGGTCATAGCAGCGTTGCTTCTATTGTCATGTGTTTTTAATGATTTTGAGTATTTAGCCGTAATAGCATAGATCTAGGAGCCACGCTGTCGGTCGGTCGGTCGGTCGGTCGTTGGTTGGGTCGACCACTTCGGTCCAGACTGAATCAGCTATTAGGTGAAGAGCCAATAAATTTGCTCCAGTCGTTCAGGTTCCCCAGAGGATGAACCCCACTACCTACGACCCTACTACGAACCCCGGACTTCTCCTCCAGCGCCACCATCAGGTTGACTTTTGTGTGTTTTGAGTGAAATGTCAGACTGTCGGACGGATGGTTATTATATTTGATTCAAACAACTGATGGCACCCTTCAGGTAATCAGTTAATGCTACAATTAACTTGTCGTAATGACATTGACTCGTTGGCCTTGGCTTGGACCCGTTGTCTTTACCATATCCTGCCTTTTTTCATATAAAACAGCAATAAGTGGAACGAACACAGTCGGACGATCGTTTTAATACTTCTGTCTGCATGAAGGGTCAGATGTGATGATGAAACTGAGACAGGTACTGAAACTAATCACGAGCCTCGGGAATATCGGAGAGTGAATCTCGATTCATCGGGCAAATTTACCGCAAAGGACAGCGCCGGATTTACGAAAACTTTTAAGATTAAGTGAAACGAGCCTCTAGTTTCGTCAAATCAAGTCAACACGCGTCTCTCCGCCTCCATCTGAAAATTCCCGTAAATAAGAGCCGGACCGAGCCGTGAATGAAACAAGGCGGAGGGTTGAGGGAGCGGGTGGAAAAACATAAAGGACGTGAGCGGGGACGGAGAAAAGAGAAACGAAATTGAAAACGGGGAGAGGAGGAGGAGGAGGAGGAGGAGGAGGAGGAGGAGGTGGGATCGGCCGGGGGGGGGAGTCCTCCCCTCCCTGATTGGCTGCCACCCCCCCCCCCCCGCCTTAAAGCCTTGAGGCTGATCTCGGCTCCGGAGCTCAAACACAACAGAGAAGCGGCGGCGGCGGCGGATCAGCAGCAGAGACGCAGCCGGAGAACCTGCTCGTTCAGGCGGCTTCTTTCCCCCCGAGCGGACGCGAAGTTGCTCCTGAACCGGGAATACGAGGTTTTTCCTTTTTGACTCGATTATTGAAGAAAACCAAGAAAACATTGCCCGCGTCCCCGAGTGAATAATGCGGCACTGAGAGCGGAGCGGGGTCCGGGTTCCACTGCCTCGGCTTCCATCCTCATGTAACCGGAGAAAGTCTCGGCTCTTCTTGGTTTTTGCTTTTATTTCCACACATACGGATACGAGGGGGGAGGTTGACACCTGGATCGCTGCTTCGTTGAGGTGAGCATTAGTGGATTTACTGTGTGGGGACGTATAAGGTTTGGATGGTTTTGCGCTCAGCGCGGTCGCCTGCGCGCCTCGGAGACCCGGAGGAGCTGGATCGGCGCAGGTGGCGGAGCGAGAGCGCACCGAGGACCCGGGTCCCGGGCCCCGGGCTCCGGGCTCCGGGCTCCGGGCCGCGCCTCTAAACGTCCCCGGCCGCTGATTACAGTCTCCGTGACTGCAGCCTCTCGAGTTTCTGGTGTGTTTAAATTGAGCCTTATTTGCAGTGTGAGTGCGCTTCTATTGACCGTGTCCTTCAGGATCCGAACCAAACACGGGAAACGAAACATGCGGGCTGGTTTTCACTTAAAGAAAAGAAAGAAAAGCTGCTGCTCTTTTTGATTTGCCATCTCCCCAAAGTGCACCCCAATAATGAGATTTCTCTTTTTTAAACCAGTGTCAATGGCGGGCTATTTTTAACCCCCACTACCCTTCTGGCTAAGAGGATTCCCCCCCTGCAGTCTCCTCTCCTCTCCAAGACAGTGAGGGATCAGTGAAGTTAATCCCACATCTCTCCTGAATAACTCCGGCCCTGCTCCTCTTGGCTTTCCGTGACACCGCTCTCGCTCTCGCCGGCATGCAAAGGTTTTATTCCCCCCCTTAATGTGCTGACAAGTTAAATCCGTTTATTGGTGATTTGGCAGGACTGTGGCCGGCCGACAATGCGGGGGTTGCCTCCTCTGGAAGTGCTCAAATGAGTTATTGTTGCAGAGGATTACACGGTTGGCGCTGCTGTGCCCTGATGCCGTTGTAGTTGTAATAGTGGTTGTAATGGTAGTGGAAGTGATGGTGGTTCAGATGGGCTCTGTTTGGACAAAATGCAGACAAACGTGGGCTTCGGGCATGAATGGGAAGTTGCATATCCTGGGATGCAGGTCTTGAGCCTAATATTCTTTGGAAGCAGCAGTGGGATGGTGGATAAAGGTGGTGGGGCGGCGCTCTGGGAACCAAAAGAGGCGAACTCAAATCTGGCGCCGGTCGTCGGTTCACAGGCCACGAGACGCCTGAGCGTTCGCCAGGCCAAGTCCGACGGAACAGTCTCGCCCGCGAGGTCTCGTTCGGTGGCTTCTCGCGGCTGCTGGGCCGAACCGCGCGGCCCTCGTCGGCCAGCAGGGGTTTTCTCAGCGAATGTGTTCAGATTTCCATCCTTAACCCTGGAAATCTAAGGTTGATTTAGCCCCCGAATTAGTTTTTTGGGGTTTAGACTTGCCTCAACAGCGGTTAAGCGTCCTGACCACAAGCCGAAGTACAGGTGGAAAGCGACCGGATTGAGCCCAGTTTTCCCAGGTGAATTTCAGACCTGCAAAATTGTTAAATTGGTTTTTCTCATCGGAATCTCCTCAGTCGGGGCTTTTCCGGATTATAGATGAATCCCGAATGAGGCTCCAAAAACTGTCCGCAGGCTCGTCCTTCGCTAAGGCAGAGACACTTCAAACCATGGGGTGAACTTTAGCTGCTGGATGCTCTTGAACATCCATGCTCTCGGTGTGGTTCCTCTTGAGTCTTGAGCTGTTTTTGCGATGCGAGGGGGGGTAATAATTGGAAGTAGGAGTCATAAAGGTGTACCTGCTGTTGCCCCCTTCTGTGCAGGATGTTTAAAGTCTGCAGGAAGCGGTGTGATGGGGGTGGGGGCGTTCATGCGGCTGTCAAGGAATGATGATGCCAGGTGACAGAACACTACATGGAGGCGGTGATATATTTTTTTTTTTTTACCGCCCGGCTCAACAGCTGCGATCACCAACCCGGGCTGAAACGCAGCCAGTGCGGGGGAACGCTCAATGTCGCCGCCGAGCATCGCCCCACATGCGCCGCTGCCTCTGAAAAAGAGCTGCTGGGGAAGCGCCCGTGTTGAGCAAAGTATCGGTTTCCTGTTGTTACAATAACTTGCGTCATGTTTGATTGGGCCCACAGTGGTAATAGGGGTTTAATGGCTACTGTTAGAGGCTAATCTGGCTGATACGTGGGTATATTTAGTTGGACCCAAAGAGAAGAGGGAGTGTCAAAGAAGAACTGGAGGAAAAACTGAGAAACTGTTGCACAGTCTCCAGATTTCCTGTATGGAGTTGGCAGTTTAAAACTTTCGCCTCACGCCTTTTTGTTTCCACTGATTCGTCTTCGGGCGTTTGGGCAACAGTCACCAGTTTTTCTCGCTTCTTAACCGAGGCTGCGCGATGAAACGCCCACACCGAGGCTCCCGTGGTACCGTTGGCCGTTCTTACGCGGTCCTCGCCACGGAGCCGGCCCAGAACCTTTGGGAGCCCGTGCCGGTCGACCCGCCGGCGGGACGGCGGCAGGGGGGCTTGAAAAGGTTAAGTGGGACGATGGTTTATCTCTTTTTTTTGTCTGGGCTGCTCCTGCCGGAGTCTGGTTTCTGCTCCGAAGTCGTTGTTTATATGATTTTCTTTCTTCTGAAGTGTTTGATTGTTTTGGGGTTTTTTGCTCCGGCTTTTTGATCGCGCCCCTCTGAGACAGGTGCATTTAAGCCCTGGGGCTTGGTTTAGTTTTAAGTGCTCCTGACCACACCGGCAGAAAGCAAGTTATTAGTTTAGTTTTTTCTTTTTTTGTTAAATTGGAACTACTTGCGCTGATCCACCGTGGCCTCTCGGCCCTCCTGCGAAGCCACTCAAGCTATCTCTCACCCTCATTTCCTCAAGCCACGGATGAGTGAGATTCCTCATGCCTCTCAGTGTTTACCCAGCGGAGGGGGCTGGTGGGGGGGGCAGTTGATTTACTACCGTTCCCTCGAGGTGTCAGTGTCACTGCGCCAGGACCACCCCGTCCCCCCCGTCCCAGCCTCCTTCCTCTTCCCGTTCTGTACTTATTCCTCTTTGGCTTTCATTCCCGCGGCTCCTGTTTCCCAACCATGCTGGTGTTGTTCACTAAACGGCTGCAACGGTCATCACAGATCGACCCCTCCCGCTGCGCCTCCGGTGGCTGCAGGGGGGGGTGTCGGATACTTGGATATTTCTCCAGGATGGCGGCCCGGAGCGCCCGGCTGAGTGAGTACGTCTCTCGAACCCGTGGGAATGACTTTCCCACCGTGCGTTACGGAGCCTTCTTTTTCCTCCCAGCCCTCCGGAGCGCCGGCGGGTGCTCGCCACGGGTGGTCGTTAGCGCCGGGCGGGCGGGGTCAGACGAGCCCCGGTCAGCAGCTCAGCAGCTTGTAATTTGGGGCAAGCAAGAGACCAGACTCCCGTCGTTTACCCCCTGGGGGTAATCAGCTCCACCTACATGGCCGGGGACGCAATTACCTGAAAAACGCATATCACCTGGGGCCTGAAGGTAACTTCGCGTAAATGCCGGGATTTTTTTGTTTGTTTTGACATTTTGCCCTGGGGGAATTTCCAAATTGCCCGACAGGTATTGTGGCACATGATCGATATCAAATAAAAAGCCTTTTGCTTTCATTTCTGATTCTCGTTGTGATATTGGGAAGGAGGGAGCGGAGAAAGCCCCGGACCTTTCGTCGGACTGACTCACTGTCATTTGATTAACGGCGGCTGAGGCCTCGCGAGTCAAAAACAGAAAGCAGGAACAAAGTCTGTGTGGGTGTTAAAAAAAAAAAGAAAGGACTACAGTTAAAAAAAGAATCACAGTTGAAGATTGCAGATGAGAAAATTTCCTCATCTCTTTTTCAACAGAAATTTGGAAGTTCTTTTTTTTTCTTTAATCCAATCTGTCTGAATCAGACGTCTTTTAAACATTGAGGCAGATGGTTACACACACACAACGAGGCCATAATTAAAACCATCCATCCAGCCTAAACACCCCCCCCCCCGACCACCACCCCCACACTTTGAAAGTTGGGAGACGAGCTGTGGCATTTTGTTTGTTTACCCTCAGCTGCTACCCAGAGAGGGGCCACGCTAAACCAACAGCCATGTGCTCGGGGTTTGCTTTTGTCCAGGGGGGGACCCGACATGTGGTCAACTCCACCCTCCACCGCCCACCACCACTACTACTGCTGCTACTACTACACACGACACCTGGAGGCCAAATGTAAATGGCTGTGCCTCAGTTGTTGCTGCTGCGCTTTGTTTTTTGGGATCATGAAGGCGGCAGCTGGCACGAGCTGGGGGGAGAACAGGCACTGTCGGCATTAGCCCCGGAATACTGATGGTGGTGGTGGTGGTGGTGGTGGTATCCACTTGCTGCACAAAACCATTAAAAAATCTCATTCTTCGGTCGTAGGGTTTAGCACCACTGAGAACGAAGGTGGGCCCAATCTTTGCAGGTGAAACTTTATACATATAACGAACGGGATCAACGTTTCCTTCGAAGGGAACAGATGAAAGAATCCGACAGAAAGTAAGATACACGAAACTTAGACGATCGAGAGTTTTTTACAAAGCGGGCGCCTCCATAAAGCGCCCTCGAGTACGACGGCGTCCCGAGACGGGATTCGAAACCCCCGACGCTGACCTCGGCTGGCTGCCGGGCCGAGGCGCTGCTCTGGTACAACAGACGGAGATTAGAGGCGAGAACAAAGTGCGGCATCTGATCCGGCGGTGTCCTCTATCCGAGGTGGGGCTTTTTTTTTCTTTTCGTATCAAGCGGGCTCGGCTTTTATCTTCAAAGAACCCAACACCGCCACCACCTTCCCCCCGGCAGCACAAGATTAATCCGGTTCTTCTTTTTTTCCTGAGACATTAGTAAGGGTGGAGTGATGTCATGATACCAAAGTTTTTAGCGGAACTTGAGAACTTTTGGGTCCCGGGTCCCGGCCTTCTCGGTTTGGCATTTGGACTTGAGAAGTTTGGCGCCACAGAGCGAGAGGCTTGTGGCTAAATGAGTAAACAAAGCTGTGGTTGACTTTTATTTAGGACCCCCCCTCTCCCGCCATCAGAGTCGTGACCCCCCCCCCCCCCCCTTCTTCGGGGGAGGCCACATGGTGCAGCAGATGATGGGGCCGCTCTGCTATGACTCCTCGCGCTCCTCGCCCCCTTTTCTCATGGAAATGACGGGCCACGGCTGTCCCGCGGAATAATGGCGAGGGCCGGCGGTGCATCGTAGCGTATGGCGAAGCGTGCAGCGGAGGACGACTCGGGTAGTTTTTCTTTTTTGTCTTCTTTGCCTCGTGCGGGTGGATGGTGGTTCACTGAAACAAACACACTCTTTTTTTTTTTTTTTTTTTTACACCAAGACTTTTTGACCCTGCAGAGGCAAACAGAGCCGTGTCTTGTGATTTCTGTCCTTCTTTTTCTTTTTTTTTTTAAAGGTTACGCTCAAGATTTAGACATTTGTTGGACCTAATTTTTCTACATGCAACTGAATAAGAAGCTCTAAATTTCCATGCCTGCGTCGCTCAGCTGATGTTTATCCCGGCAGTTAAATGATGTGCCTGTCAGAGACGGCTTATAAAAGTGAAACCCTGAGTTTTCTTGAGCCGTCGGTGCCAGCGCGTGGGAAGGTGCAGCCCAGCTCCAGTTTTGTTTTGGGGTATTTTTGTTGTTTTTTTTTTTTTCACCTCCCGGCGTCTGCGACGTCCGTCCCCGGCAGCGCCGCATCGAACGCGCCTTTAAGGCTTCGCGGCTTGGCAGGAAGCCACGGTGCAGCATATTGTCGAGGAGCAGGGGGTGTTTTTTAGAAACGGGGGGGTGCACCCTGCGCTGACCTCCTCCCTCCCCCTGCTGTGAAAAGGCCCTTTGTTTGTCGGCCTCCCCCCACCCCAGCCATAAGTCTGCCTTGCAGGACCGGAGCCAGAGCGCCAGGTTCAAAGGTCGGGAGGCTGGTACGCTGGCAGAGGCAGAGGAACGTGTGTGCGGGATCATTGTTCTGTCTTTGTGAGGACCGGTTCGAGTTTTAGACCTCGGGGAAATGCATTGTTGCTTGGTGCACTTAAGACGGATATTAACTGTTATAACCGAGCCACTTCTGTGCTATTGTTACTGGGTTTTTTTGTTTCGTTAGTGACCAGCGAAGTTTGCGCTCGCTCGCCGCGAGGCCTGGCATCACGTGCACCTCACCTCGAGAAACAGGATCACGTATGATAAGTGTGACACATGACGTGGTCGGAAAATCCGCAGAACTACGATTTTAAACGTGAGACGGATCAAAGAGGAGGTCGGCGGGATCATGGTTCTTAAAAGGCGTCAGAACTTTCTGTACTTGGTTGTTTTCTGATATTCTGTATTATATCTTCCATGCGACACTAGAAAACAAAACGGTGACCGAACACTCGTAGCTTCTCCACAACAAACCCTGGAATTCTGCTTTTTGCGATTTTAACCGCCTCTTAACTCACGAACCACATCTGGCAACTTTTAACCGCCATAGCTGTGATTGTTTGTGATCCGCCGGCCGACGAGAGGTGGATTTTTGCCGCAGGAGTTGTTCTGACAAACCCCAATGGCAGCGTTGGCACGGCGACCACAGGTCCCGCCGCTGGAGGTCATGATATGCTCCGCCCCTCCTCCGCTCTGAGCCGTGCATGCGCCCATGCACACACACACACACACACACACACACACACACACACACACACACACACACACACACACACACACACACACACACACACTGAAGCAAACAGGCAACATGACCGCTCAGGGTTCGTGTGTCATGATGAACCCGCAGGGCTTCGGTTGGGCCTCGAGCATCTCACAAGCTCTGACACGTATTTTCTTGTTGGGTTTTTCTTTTGCACATTCATTTTGATGTGTGAAGAACACACACAAGACTCCCCCTTTTATAAACCATATCATTTAATTCCATCGCCGTGTGAGTCAGGAGACGGTCTGAATGAACCAATTGTCCGACTGGAGATTTAAGGTGATCCAGCGTGAAAACCCCAAATCCTCATCTGTCTTGTGTTTTTTTTGTTTTTGTTGTTTTTTTCCGATATTAATCACGACTCCCGGGGGTTCACGTTGCTGCTGATGTCGCTGGGTCCGGGGGGCAATTACACACATCAGTCCAAACATTTAAACGCTGAATGTCCATGGCAAAGGACTAATACTGGCAATGTTACGGATCCAGTTTCCTGTGAAGCTCAGTCAAAACTTATAACAAAAAAAGCGCCCACAAGCCGTCTGTTCCCATTTCCTTGCAGATGACTCATAAAACTCCCTCCCTTGTCTTTTTTTTGTTCCTCAGCCGCAGTTTTTATTTCAGCTCCTTTGTTTGTGTTTTTTTTTTCTTCAGTTGACCGTTTGTTCATCCACATAAACTAAACCCAAACTCTGAAGTCTTAAAAAAAGGTCAGGGAAAAGGGTATCGGCCGCATCCAAACCGTTTCCCCGACCGACCTTCGCCGTCTGTGTTTTTGTGTCTCGGAGCTATTTCGGATGCGTTCGGCCAACGCGGCCTCGGCGCCCGTGGCGAAATATCTGTTGACGAAGAAGCTGTGAGTCCTGACTGACTGTTCCTCTGCTTGTCCTCTGTTGTTTTTTCTTCCACGTAGGACAACATGCCTCAGACACCACCATTCACAGGGCAGCTGAACACAGGCAGCTACAATAAGAACCTCTACCAGACCAAGGAGGAGGGCTACCCCGGCCTCTATTACCATGACAACAACCTGGTCTCGGGCTCCTTGGAGGCCCTCATTCACCACCTGGTCCCAACTGTGGATTATTATCCAGATGTGAGTATCTGGTTTTTGTTTCAACAATTCACTTTTTTATTTTACTTTTCTTTTGCAATTTCACCAAAGTAGTTTTTCTTTTTTGTCCTGTCTGAGAAGCTCTGGTGTATTGAGGTGCTGTTTAGCACCGATGTTGCTTTCATTTTGCTTTTCTGTGTTTTTATTTTCTATCTTGCATCTCCTTTTTCATACCACACAAAAGAGACTAAAAGTTTTGAATCCCTTTTCTCGCCATTTATATCTTGTTATAGAGGTTTCATTGCTTCTACCTCGATCTCATGTAGTTTTAAAGCCTGCTTTCAAGTATAAACAATTAATCTGTCATTGCGGTTTTGCTTTTGCGGTAAACTTTGCTTCCTTTTCTGTCTGCAGAGGACGTACATCTTCACCTTCCTGCTCAGCTCTCGCCTCTTCATCCACCCGTATGAACTCATGTCCAAGGTTTGCCAGCTGTGCATGGAGCAGCAGCGACTCAGCGACCCCCAGGCCGACAAGGTGTGCAGGACAAAACATCCATAGCTTTGTCAAATTTTTGGCTCATTGCTTAATGACTTTTTAGGGAATATTCTGTCCCCTCAGGGCTCTTGGTTGTGAAGAAGCCAGAGAATCTAGACGTCTCTACATCCTAGATTGGGGTCTCACCCCAGCTGTTATACTCAGTGCTTGTGTTTATCCTGCACTTTCAGATGAGGGTCAGGAAGATTGCCCCAAAGATCCTCCAGCTCCTGACCGAGTGGACGGAGACCTTCCCGTATGACTTCAGGGACGAGAGGATGATGCGCAGCCTGAAGGAGCTGACCCACCGGTTGGCCTGTGGAGACGAGGTGAGCTCGCGAGGAAACGCAAAAAAACCCCACTCGTGCCGAACGAGACTATGCGCTAAAGAGTCGCCCGGCGTTTAGTTTCGGTGGCGGCGATATGTGGACCGCACGTGCAGCAAAGCCACAGGCACAGGCAGATTTTTGCAGATAGCGCCGGAGTGAGGTGGACGGCGGTGTCTCTGGCAACAAAGCCGTTTTGTTGAGGCTGGCTGAGCCCAGAGAAAAGCTCCATTGTTAACGGGCTAGGTGGCTTTTCTTTTTCCCTTTTTTTTTGTCATCTCTGGGGTGCTCCCTCCCGGGGCAGCATTTGGATTGTTCCGCCGCTGCACAGCTGAATGTCACCGGCTTAGCGTATCGCGAGCCCCTCGTGAACTGTTTGGATAACGGATTTCTAGTTGGAGTTAGAACCGTTTTTGTCCTGTACCCTCTGTTATCTTTGGCCCACATACAGACCCTCCACCGATAGACGTTTAGGTATAGAAAAGTTGTTTGGACAGGCAATGACTCATGCTATGGTTGCCATGAAAGGAAACGCTAACATGAGCTAAGTTAACGCTGACTTTAATATTGGACTTACCTGTGTGCGCTCAAAGGGAATAGCTCAACGTGTTTGAGAAAATCAGCTTATTCCATTACCTCGTGACAGATCCGACATTAACACCCAGCAAATGCCGAACGCAGTTGTGCTTCCAGTTTGGCAACTTCAATTCAGAAGATCAACTGCCAAACTGGAAGGTTAATGTTTGTATCAAAATCCTAATAAAACATTATCCCCCTACAACACCCACTCCCCCTGCTAGCTAGCATCAACACAGCGGTAGAGGATAGTGTTTTATGCGTTTAACTTTAGCCAGCTAGCTAGCTAATTTAGCATTAGCGAGCCAGGTTAACGTTATGTCCAACGCAGACAGAAGCAGAGCGCCCATTCGCTGCTTAGCGGGTGTTCATTTTCGGACCCCGCGTGGAGGAGGTATAGCTTTGTGGCGATTATCGTAGCATTAAGACGGGAAGAGGGAGGTAAAAAAGCTGTCCTGTCCAAAGTTGAAAACAATCTGCCTACCGGTCCCACTGAAGCTTGCACATTAACTTCCTGTATCTTGTTTGATTAATGTGACAAACAGAAGTGTAAAAAATTATATCTTGACAAATTCCGGACTAGCTAGCTGGTTCCCTCCGGCCCACGGGATGTCGTAAGTTAAGCTAAATTCCTCTCTGCTCCATCTCTAGTCTTCATCTCCTCATGCTTCAGTCGGGTTGGATTGGTCTTATAAATAGCAGATGCTCTGTCCCAGCGGTAGCGTTATCACTTTAGTTTTCTATGGTCAGGACAAATAATTTGGTTATTCATCATGAATTATTGTTTTCACATACGCATTGGTTCGCTCTGCTTGGGAATGAGTTGTGTGTCCGGGTTAAGTGTGTGTATTTTTTCAGGGGGGGTGACTGATAAGGCTCCAGGGGGCTGTTAGGACCAGACAGTGATGGAGGACGTAAACATCCATCTGTCCTGATAGGAGACATCCCTCCTTCACCGCTCAAGACAAGAAAAAACACAACCCACCCACACCCTTTGTTTTTCATCTGGCTTTCACATGACTCATCAATTGTACAAGCACGAGTATTGATCCAGGATTAATCGGAAAATCAATACGTTTCTCACTTGTCACTCGGACACATTTACAGCTCCCAATATCTACTCACCCCCCCGGACATAAAACACATCTTAGCCGAGCACAAGTAATAGACACTTTACTTTAAAGACGTGGATGCTGTGTTGTGATGGTCACGCCAACATCTTTTGATTTTACGGTAGATTGGCTGCAGATGGCATCACCACGGCCGCTCCAAGATATTTTCATGGTCGAAACCGAAGACACAGAAAGTCATTTAGCACAAGTTTCCCTGGCACTTTTACTGTGAGGTGATTGTCATCCTCAATGTTTGTTGTTTTTTGAGTGTATCCATATAATTAAAAGCCACATGCGCTGCTTCCTTTAGCCTGTCACTGTCGGAACTATTACATTATGTAGGAGTGAGGTTTGTTTTTCCACCGTTATTTCTGTTGTAGATCTGTTGACATCTAAACAAGAGTTGAACAACACAATGAACATAAGTGGGTTTGAAGATACATAAGTCAGGTGTTTGGCCACCAAAAGTTATCATACAGAATAATATTGTATTGAATTCATTAGAAAGCATCTTCAGTTGTTTAGTTTTTTCACTTATTTACTCAAGTTTATTCTTTAGTTTCTCTCCCATTGGTTTATTATCCAACCAACATATCTGAGGTGTAAAAAAATAGAAATGTTTGACATTCAGAAAGTTGCTTAAAATCTTTTTTTTTCTTTCCGAATGCGAGAGCCCCTGTGTTCACTATAGTGGGTGAAAGTTGAACCAGAAAAGCTGTTGTGTAATCATGTCAAATTTTAGCTTTCAGCCTCTTTCCTAAATATATTCTTTGTGTGTGACTGTGTGATGGCTCCGGTTCATGAGCCGTTGGACTCAGATCTTCAGATCTCAGCACTAAATCCATTTAGTAAAATATTATCATAACTATTAGGAACGATGGCGTGTCCGAAATATCATGAGTTTCCTCTCAAAATAACGACGTTGTTAATAGTTTTGCTGGGAAACATAATGGGGCGAGATGTTGCCTTGCTTGACCCAGAACAGGAAAAAAAAGCCCTTTCAGCAACGGGATAAAGGTTACAAACGCCAAATGTATGTGCTGTGTTGACAAAGGAACATTTTACAAAATGCCCAGCAGATGGGCTGTGATGCCCTGTAAGCCCAAGGGCGGCTGTTCTCATGATTGGAACAGCATGACCAAGAAGGGTCTTTTGTTTTTTTTAAAGGAGCTGTTCTCCAGGAAAAGATTGCCGCGAGGAAAAGTTGAGGAAATTAAATTGCGTTGGTGTTTAGTTATGAATATATAGTGTTTATTGATGTTACCAGAGGCGATAAACTGTGATAGAAAAACACGAACCCATGTGGATGTGCCAGGGGACGTAAATTTGAGGGAACGCATCCGCAGGGGCCTGATCGGAACTGACTTGCCTTCGTGTTCCTCGCAGGTTCTCCGAATCATGTTTTGAAAACAAATCACATACGTCTGACCCGAGAGTCAAATCGAGAGTTTTGGCGTTCGGCGCTGGTTCCTCCGGGGGCGTCGACTGCGGCGCTCTGGGAAAAGGCCGCGGTTCCAAAATAGATGTCCCAGAGCATCTGGTCAGAGTCGCATCCAGACCACACTCAAAACATTCCAGGGCCTTGATCTCCGTAGTAAGACTGTCATTATGGATGTGGTTGGATATATAGGGAAGCAGCCGCGGAGAAGAAAACAAGCACTGTGATCTTGGATTGACCTCATTTGGCGGTAAACGGTTCCTGCCATCCCTCAAAATGTGCAGTTTTTTTCAATTTTTTATTTTGCACCACTTTCTTTTTTGGCTTTATCATAATACGTTAAGTAGATTTAACAGGTCCCATAATTACAACGCCACAAACGTTACTGTTTTTATTCCAGATGGCAAATGAGTGGTGCTCTTTATGACAGGTGCCACTGCACGTTTAAAGTCGCCCTGGGAAGTTCAGTATCTGCACATCAGTCGGTCCTGATGGAGCTGGCATCCTCACTGTTGCCAAAAAAAAGAAAGTACTCTACTTTTGTCTGGTTTTTTGACTGCTTCATAACAAAATAATTAACAAAGGGAAGCAAAGGATGTAACGTTAGTATGACGGGAGAAGCACAGGTCAAAGACCTTAGAACATAAAGTGCTGCAAGGGCAGTTGGTGCAGCTTCTGAAATAAGGGCTATGAGGCAGATTCGTCTCTTTTGCTTCAAGTCCATAGTATCAAGACTTCTGGACTTGAGATTCGAGACTTGGTTCCTCGGGGAACTTGGGTTATGAAAACAAGGGCTCAACATGATGGTGCTGAGAATTGACTCTCCAAAGGCTTGACTATAAATAGTCAGATTTCAGAGACCTGAGAGACTTTGAAGTGACTCTAAAACTACGAACACTTGACTCGGACTTGTCCAGGACTAAGTCTGAGTGCTAATGGATGCTATTGAGATGAAAGGGAGTTATTTCAATCCCATCGTGACTCGTCAGTGTCGACGTGCTCGTGGATTAAAATAATCCTGCCCCGCGCACCTTTTACTATCCGTTCATTAGTGCCGCTCGGCCAACCTGCTAAAAACAGTCGGGCCTGTGAGCGGGTCAGGTGGTGCTTGGCGGGAAACACCAACGCTCAGCCAGTAAAGGGGGCGGGCCTCCAGGGATTCAATGGTGGGAAACCAACCACGCAATCAGCCCTGGAGACTTGTGCTGAGCGGCCGGCTGCCGCCTCAGGATCACTGCCAGGGTCGAGCGTAGGGAACAGTGTACCCCTTCTTATCCCCCCCCCCCTTTCGTAACGCCAATAGTTGTGATGAGCAAATGTGACGCCCCTCTGCTTGGAAATGTCAGGCACGCTGTTGTCTCCGAGATCTGTGGCTATATTTATCCGACCCTGGCCCGTCCTCTGTTTGTAGTTGGGACAGAAGCTGCAGCAGATGGTCGACTTTGAAGTGGCAACTGAGGAGATTTTCGCTGGTGGTGTGTCCTGCTGTTGTCCAACTGTGCTGGGGTATGGTCAAGCATTAGCTCAGTGTATACGGCGTTAACCCTGATAGCAGAGTAGTGTCTGAGTGGAGGTATTTCATGCAGAGTCGTGTTTTTTTTAATTGAATATCTTTTGGTTGAGGACTTTGGGTTGAGCAAATGAAATTCTTTCACTAATATTTTAAAAATTTTCCTCAACATTAGTTAATTTATTGGAAAAAATAATCGATAATGCAAAGTATGATTAGTTGCAGCCTTTAGTAGGATCTTCAGTTCATTTGTGCACCTGGCCTAAGGAGCACTGATCATTTTAGTTTATTTTCTCTCAGATTTTTGGTCCTTCTCCACTCAAACCACATCGTCAGACCTCATTTCTCTTTTAAACACAATTTTTCTTCTCCCATGTCCGGGGCTCCTTCCGTCGTCCCCTCGCCAAGAAAACCCGCAATATCACATAGGACCACAACTGATTGGCCAACGTGCGAATGTGTGTGCGCTCGTTCGTTCCCCGCCACACCTATCACGTCCACATCGCCGACCGACAGACGCATTAGTCGCGGTTCTGGGAAGTGGATTTGGGGGAAAGGGTCCTGCCCCGGCCGTTTCCAGCAGGGCGATGAGAGTCTGCTCGTTTTTTTTCTCCCATGGTGCCTGAGCGATGCCACACCAAGAGCTCACATTTCAATCGCCGTCTAGACACCGGGCCCTCCGCCTCCGTCACGGGGCGAGCCGTGCTTCCTCCCACACCGTTGAGCAGCACTCTTGTTTGCAGAACCCAGATTCTGGGGGCTGAATTGGCAGAAAGTCCGCGGGGGAGGAGGGATGTGGTGTGGAAAGAACCCATGAACAGGATCCTTCACACTCGCACAATAACACACAGGGCTCGGCCGCATGCACGCAATCAAACACACATGTCCCTTCTTTTCCCTCGGCGGACCCTCTTATGCAACTGCCGTGCTTAGAACTGTGTCAGCGAAGGGAACAGTTATCTAATCGTGGCCTGTTTTGAGTCCGGGGTTGGGAAGATTTTAAACAGAGTGACCTCTCGACCCCCGAGGCCAGGAAGCCGAGGGACCGCCTCCTTTGCCCCCGTCGAGCCGAGAGGCTTTAATGAGCCTGGCAGAGATAGAGAGAGAGAGAGATAGAGAGAGAGAGAGATTGAGAGTGTTTGAGAGAGAGAGAGAGAGCGAGCGAGACACTTGCGTAACAATGTGCGTGACCCTCCCAGTGCCTGCCCAGGACAGGATGCGAATTTTTTTCTTCAAAATAAATACCGGAGGCGTCCATTTAGTGTTTTTGTTGTTTTTTTTTCTTCTTTTTTTCCTGATCTTTCTGTGAAGCTGGCATCAGTTTGCAGACAAATCTGCTGACATGCAGCCGACGTTTGTTGTAGATTCCACGAGGTCGTTCCCACCCTCTTCCTCGGAGCAGTGGTCGGGAATTAATGCAAAACGCCTGAGCTAAACAAAGTTGCATGCGTGCTCCTGGAGATTTTGGTCAACTTAGGCATCACACTCAGATCTCTTGTTATTTGTTTTTAGTGTCTCTTCCTTGCAACCGTAGTTACCAAACATAATGGAAAAGTGATGTAACCGTCTCTTAACAACAGGGTCAGAACTGTGTGTCTCAAGCTACGGCCGGAGAACAGGGAACAAGGACTGGCAAAGACCCGGGGGTTATCTAGGGTTCCTCAGTAGGTTTCTTTGTACGTTGAAGCCCTGTTTAGATATCATCAACCCGTTTCTCAAGGTGTTCCTCAAGAAACTATGTTGGGCCCTCAGGTGATTGCAGGATAAACCTTTTAAATCTCCTGAACATTCAGTCCTAATTGGCTAAATCTCGTTCCATCTCTCCCCTTCCCTTGCTCTCTTCTTCCCCCGCCCCCTCCCCCAGGTTTACAGGAAGGCGGTCGGCCAGATGAGCCAGGGCCTGATCCGGAGGTTGACGGTGCTCAGCCAGTACGAGGAGGCGCTGGTCAAGATCAACGCCACGGCGGCCGAGCGACTGACGGCCCTCAAGGCGAAGCCCCAGGCGGCCATCCAGAGAGATATGCTGTCCATCTGCAATGACCCCTTCACCGTCGCTCAGCAGCTCACGCACATAGAACTGGTGAGATCTTTTTTCTTTTTCTTTTTTTCCCAAGGACAGTTCGCATTGATCACCAGAAAACCTGCAGATTGATCCAGACTCGACCCAGGAGGCTAATGCTCCCCTGTCTCGTCTTTAAAAAGAAAAAAAAAAAATCAGTTCCAATCATTTCACCGCATCAGTCATCTGTTCTGACATGTCAGAACCAAATGAAGATGTAAACGTCGTTTCCCAAAGAACAATCAGAGAAAAATGAATTCCTGCCAATGACTCACGCTCTGGGTCGGCACAGGGGAGTAAGACCGGATCGATCCGAGGAGGAGAACATGTGAGGGATCGGGCAGCCGTCACGCACGATGGATAAGAAATCGGTGCGACGGCGGTCGGGGTGGACTCGACGCCGCGGCTCCGCCCACGTCTGACCCTAGCGCTGCATTGATTTATAAACAGCGGCGTTTGACCACAGCTTTATATCCATTACATCTTAGTGTGTCACTGGAAAAAAAACAAATAGGTCACGTGGAAGAAAAAAAAAGGGAGGGGGTCATCAAGGGTTTGTATTAGATCCACAAGGAAAAAAAGAAAACTGAGGTTCGACCATAGAGGAAGATACTTTAAGTACCTCTGGGTCTAAATGAACTCTCTGACACAGGGAACCGTTCAGGGCCCGAGTAACTTAGAAAGATTTCTCAAAACCATTTCAAGCTCCTGGTTTTTAATGAGATGCAAACCGAAGATGGATCTGTGGGATTTTAATTTTCCTTTTTTTTTTCCTTCTTTTTCCCAGGAGAGACTGAGTTACATCGGACCAGAGGAATTCGTCCAGGCCTTCGTCCAGAAAGACCCTCTGGACAACGATAAGGTAACGTCTGCCCGCGTTTCTAAGAAAACAACCGGCGGCCAAGAAGGCATGTACAGCGGTTACGCAACTTTGTTTTGGCTGAGGTGCTGCGTGCGGACCTGGTTCGTCGGGCCGCCTGGTGCTGGCTGGGAAGCGAGACGGCCTAGTTTCTCCTCCAGACGGATGTTAGGTTTACACAACACGGAGGCCGGCCGGCCGGCCGTCGCGGGTCAGGGTGAGGGCAGGTGGTTTCCAGACGGCGGCAGATCAGATATCCTCTCTCTCTCACACACACACAGAGTCAGGGACGTTTGCTCAGACACACCTCGCCGACAATTTCCTCAAATCATCCCGCTGTCTGGTTTAGATGGGAATGCATGCACCTCATCTCCTAGCAACCGCTGCTGCCAGCCGAGGGTTTGTTTTGGGAAGGGGTTTGTGTCTGTGTGTGTGTGTCTGTGTGTGTGTTTTCTGTTTGGCGATGGGTTTTCTTGTCTGGCGTTCGGCTGCTAGGCAACAGCCCCTTTTTGGAAGCCAGGTGATTTGGGGTGGGGGGGGGTTGAGGCTGCCTTTGTGCCTCAGGCTAGCCAGCCTCGTACCCCCAGTCGAGCCACTTGGAAGAGACAGGAATAACTCTGTGTGTGTGTGTGTTTGTGTGTGTGTGTGTGTGTGTGTGTGTGTGTGTGTGTGTGTGTGTGTGTGTGTGTGTGTGTGTGTGTGTGTGTGTTAAAATGCGATGTGTCCACTGGCGGGAAACACTTCATGGGGGCAAGTGGCGTAAGGCCAAAGGAATGTGAGGAATCAGATCAAGAGGGATCCACACAAAGGACCAGCATGCATAATGTGAATAACATTGTGCCACTATTGTGCTTATAGAAGCCGGATGAAGTTGAGCGTGATTGGCTGGATTACTTTTTTCTCTCTCTCTCTTTTTTTTAATGCTCATTGATGCATTGACTGAGAGAAAAAAAAGGGGCGGGGGTCAAATATCAGCCTCTTTTTCTCAGTTCAGCACAATTTTTTGCCTTGCAGCGATCTTGAATGCTAATCACAAGCCTGCAATTGTTTTGTTTGTTTTTCCGCAGAGTTGCTTCAGTGATCGCAAGAAGGCCAGCAACCTGGAAGCCTATGTGGAATGGTTCAACAGGCTCAGTTATCTGGTGGCTACAGAAATCTGCATGGTGAGCGACTAGCGCCGAGCCCGGTTCGCTCGAATGGCGGCGAAGCGATGACACGGCCGCGACGGCTGATTACTTTCATTTAAATCTTGGCGCAAATTGTTGAAGCCCCGTTGCATCTGACCGACGGTTAAAAACAGAGATATTACAGGGATATAAAAGGAATTCCAACAGGTTCTTACATTTGAAAGCTTGGAACCAGAAAATGTTTAACAATTTAAGCATCGAATCAAGCAAAAATGCCAAGCATAGTTTTTTTGTAGCACAAAAGGGCTATAAAAAGCCACAAAAAGCCCAGAATGGTGGGTTCAGTCGTGTAGTGGTAAATAAAATGGGTTTTAACAAGTCTACTGTGGCTGCATCTCCATAATCAACCGAATACATAGAAATCTGTTACAATTTCAAAACCAGAATGTCCAAGCAAACTCTGGTGCTGTCTGCATAGTGCTTCACCCGCCGTCTTCCCTCATAACGATGAGTTTACACAATAAAACACACACCAGAGCAGGGCTTGGTTTTTTACATTTTTAATTTGTCCCCCATTTTGTCCACAGCCCGTGAAGAAGAAGCATCGGGCCCGAGTCATCGAGTTCTTCATCGACGTGGCGCGCGAATGCTTCAACATCGGCAACTTCAACTCCCTCATGGCCATCATCTGTGAGTACCCCCCCCCCCCGGGTTAACGTGATCGGGGATTTGTTCCGTTGTTCTGCTGCCAGAGACAGAATAAACCAGCCGGTGTAAAATGTCATTGACATATAGGTGAATGGTCCAAGATAGGCCAGGAAATGGATGGGGCCAATATGGGCCAATGGGCCAAAATGGGCCAATGGGCCAATATGGGCTAATGGGTTTTTTTTATTTACTTTTCTTTTCTTTACATTTTTGTCAGTATCATCTGGACGGGGGCCCGTTTCCTTACAGCCGTCATCAAATCCAATCGCCGCAGCAAACGCGATTTGGTGGGGAATTTCCTCACCGTGACGTAATCAAGCCGGTAATTGTCTCAGCAGAATTTAGCCGGGAACCCGACGTCAAACTGCTCGTATTTGGAGACGCGTTCAAAGGCCCACACGGTGGCTGCAGAGTAGCATGAGTGGTGAAGAAAGAAAAACCCTAATTCCGTAAATCTCACAAAAAGAAAACAAACCCCAGAAAACAAAAACGTGCACCTGAGGGTTTCATTTAGTGTTTTGCTCCAGTGGAGCTGCACAGTCCTCCAGCAGATTAGACTCTGGTTGTGCTAAGCAGCTTCCAGGTGTGAATGTGTGCCAGCGCCTTCCAGACAAAGATGACATTGGCCCTAGCAGAACTACCCAGGTTGAATAAAGCTTAGACGGGCTTTCGGCCCGGAGGGGGGGCTCTCCCAGGGGGGGGCTCTCCCAGGGACGTCCCGCCATGAGGAGGATCTGGTCAGTCTCACAGGCCTGAGGGGAGGGGTGGGAGGAGGGGGAGGCAGCTGGAAGAAGGATGCAGAACAAGCCCGTCCAGGCAGATGGTCAGCACTGACCAGAGAGGGGATGAGCACATGGGGGGGTGGTACCGGAGCACCAGCTGTCTTCTGGCTTTCTCCCCCTGGGAGAGAGAGTGCCACAGGCAAATCCCCCCCCACCACCACCCACCAGCCTCGTCTCCAGGGAACCACCAGGGGTGACAGTTTATTAGCAATGTGATTAAAGGCCTAGTTCACACACATTAAGGAAAGGAAATTATTACCTATAGCTGCTTCTAGCCAGTGGAGATTTTCTTTTGGTCCCTTTTATTTTTCCTTTTGTTTTGGGGGGCGGTCGCAAATATCAGGTCACACATCAGTGTCTCAAACTGCTCCATAAGAGCTAATATTTAATCATGGTGGGTTCAGGTATTAGACGTCTCGGCACTCAGGCCCACGAAGACCAGAACCCTGATCCGACCCGGACTAGTCTGAGGTCCCGGGTCTTTGCCCTCAGAACTTGGGCAAATAAAACTGAAACTTTTTAAAACAGATGCACATCTGCTTTTGTCTCGCCTTTGCTTCCTGTGACGTGACATTAAAAAGGCACCAAGGTTTCTCGTAAAGAGGCGAGCGCGTGTTTCCAGGAAAGGACAGCGCTCTGACACACGCCGCTGTGGCAGGACGGACGGACGGGCGGACGGTTCCTTCGTTTCTGTTGCCACGGTTCCCGAGTGTCATGGAAAACCCCCCAAAAAAACCCATCTCCTTGGAAGTGAAGCGAGTTCAGTTTCCAGTGTTTTAATATTCCTTCTGTCTACGGAGCCAGAGCCCTTTTCTTTGTTGACTCGAGTGGTGTGTTGTTGTTGTGCTGCTCCGATGGTGCCCCCCGAAGCTTGAACCTGCAGAATGCACACACACACACATACACACACACACAAACAGAGGATTACCATATGGGAAGCAGAGTGCTGGGAGGGGAAACGAGGCGTGTGTTAACTCCATTGTTCCTTGCGGCCTTTTTGCCTCGCTGCATCGCAGGAAACAACAGAAGAAGGATAAAGAAGGGGGTGGGGGGCTGTTAAAGGATGACTAACATGGTAGGAAAGGGTGGAGGCTGGGGGGGTGGCATCTGTTTGGCTGAATGGGAAAAATGCCATGTGTTAATACGATCATGTTTGGGTGTTTGCTTGGGTGTGTGATATCTGTCTCATTGTTCTGTTTTTCCCTCTGTGTGTGTGTGTGTGTGTGTGTGTGTGTGTGTGTGTGTGTGTGTGTGCGTGCGCGCGTCTTGCAGCTGGGATGAACATGAGTCCCGTTTCCCGGCTGAAGAAGACGTGGAGCAAAGTCAAGACGGCAAAGTTCGACATCTTAGAAGTAAGTTTGCGTTTTCACAGAGGGGGAAAAAAAATCCTGCAGCTTTGATGATAAACTCAATAAATTCAGATGCAGTGTTTTTCTCCCCAAAACATTAATAAACATGAAGCTGAAAATGAAGAACTTATGTTAAATATTTATGATTCAAGATCTGGTGAGAAAAAATATCTTTTTACCAGTTAGAACCTTGGATTTTTAACCTTTTTACTTCATTTGCTCTGCAGTTTCAGACTTTCTTTTTCGGGTCCACGCACTTTAGCATCTCTGTTGAGTTGTGTTTTTTTGTTTTTCTTGTGTGTGTTGTTGAGTCAGACCCGATGACTAACTGTGGCCAGCGTGGGCGCTGAGGGTGGGTGGGGGCTTCTCCTTTTGGCCGCGGCTCGTCGGTTTAAGACAGATAAACCTGGATCTGAGGAGGGAGGGAATCGGGCCGGCGGACGTGAAAACGGCGGTGGACGCGACGGTCGCATCCCGTCCGCCGTGCCGCAGCAGGGCCGAGCATACGGAGACTCCGACCTTCCGGCGGAGACGTCTGCGGTGGGAAAAAAAAAAAAAATCCTGGTCGCGCCGAAGCGTTTCTCTTTTACTTTTTACAGGAAGAGATTCAATAGTTTTTCCGCGGTTTCGTGTGATTGCAACATTTTCACAGAACATCTTTGCGGCTTTTTTTTTTTTTCCCAGTGAGGAAGTTTCACTCAGGTTTCAGTTTATTCAAAGACCCAACAAGGAAACTGCAAAAAAAAAAAAAAAGCAAAACATATTCCACCGAACCAAAAATCACAAATTTTGTTTTCACCCGTATTTTTCATGGACGTTTTGATATGTATTCGTTGCCAGAGGTTTGAATTTAAATCCTCGCTATAAATCCCGGCACAAAATAGTTGGTTTTATTAATAAAACTGGGGAAAAACGGGGGGTCGGTGGGGGGGGTTGAAGAAAACCACAGCAGTTATCTGAAGAGTCTCGCTCCTTCAGAGAGTCAGACATCAGAAACGGCACCAAACGGGCAGGGGGGGCTCCAGGAGGCCCAGGGGTTCCAGCTGGGGGGCATCGGGGGTTCAGATCACAGACAGTGCCCCCCCCCCCGGTTCTCTCTGTCAGTCACAACCCTCCTCACTTATCTGAGGCGAATCCCGAACCCTCTCCACACACCGTGTCCTACTTTTGCCGTGGAGTTAATTTGCTCTTCTGCTGCCTGTTTGCTCAAGGTCGTGCAGCTGGTGATATCAAATGCCCCCGATCCCCCATCACGCGACGCCCTGACAGGCTCCTGTCACGGCGAGGCTCAGTTACCGCACAGTGATGCGCCACTATACAGCTTTACCCTCAGTTTGTGTACAGGAGGGAAGTGTCTATTCAGATATAAGATACTTTCCCTATTTTTTCTTTTAAAATCCAGTTAGTGATTACCTTCATTGTCCTTTTAAATCCTTTAATCCTTTAAAAAGATAATAATTTATTGGAGGAGATGTAGGAGAAGGTCTCAGAGGCCAAGGCGACGCCTTAAATCGCTCGTTCACCTTTTACATAAAAGAAACAAAGAGTTGAGGTTTTCTCACAGAGAAGCTAGAGAAGCTAAAACCAGCGAATATTTGACGTCTCTGTCTGATAAGATGACTTAAACGATCGATCGTCAAATTTATTGATTTTTATTTTCTTTTTTTTCCCATCAATCAGCTGATGGCTTTTCCGTCAAAGCCATGGCAACGGCACAATTTGCATCAAACTTGGAATCAAAAAACGGCAACAACTGTCAGAGATTCCCTCTGTGACTTTCACTTCCTTCGTAAACCAGCGTTGTCTGAGTCATAGCATTGAAACGGGAACAGGTTCTTTCAACAGGGGGTAAATCAAATCAAATCCGCATTGAATCAAATCCACACTAATCGACAGATTTCCAGCCCCCCCCCCCGAACCCACTTCTCTTTCTGGGTTTTTGTTGGTGAAGCCGATCAAAACGAACTGACCCCGGGTTCTTTTCCTTTCTCTCTCTCCACAGCACCAGATGGATCCCTCCAGTAATTTCTACAACTACAGAACGGCGCTCAGAGGGGCCACGCAGAGGTCCATCACTGCCAACAGCAGCAGAGAGAAGGTGAGTCCGGCGGCGGCCCGCCACTCGGCTGCGGGATGGCGTTCCGCGCACATCACCTGCCCACGGGACACGGCGCCGTGCCTCCATTCGTTTTCGCGTTGCGAGTGCGCGCTGACCTCGGCGTCTTTCCGCCCGGCCTGCCAGCGGTTCGGCTCCCGTCTGAGCGCCGCCGCGGACCTGAGGGGGGAACTTGAAAGCCGCACGCCGACGTTCAAAGTGCAGCTACATGACAGGATGGGACTCCAACAACCGGTGGAGAAATTAAGGTCGAAGTCTTCGGACGAATGAGCCTTGTTTTATTTATGAACCCTCCCTCAGAAGAAGAGTCTGAGCTGCTGGGCTCATTACTCTGGTGTTCACTTCCTGCATTAGGCAGAAACCAGCAGCCAGAGCCACTTTGTGTGTGTGTGTGTGTGTGTGTGTGTGTGTGTGTGTGTGTGTGTGTGTGTGTGTGTGTGTGTGTGTGTGTGTGTGGAGGGGGGGGCTCTGACGGTGTTTGTCTAAGACCACTCGACCACTGCGGTGACCTTTCACCTTCAAAATAAGAGCTCCGACCCCCCCCCCTGCGGTGGGGACGCTCTGTGCAGAATACTGTTACATAAAATGTTGAGATGGTTATCGTGCCGCCTTAATCTCCGTGCAAAGACAGGAAAGAAACGCCTGATGTTGAGGGAAAACGGGGAAGAAAAAGCAGTGCGCAGTCAACGTTGTTGTTGTTGTTGTTGTTGTTGTTGTTGTTATCATCATCCCCCACGCGTTCCCACCTTGTTTACAACATCGGCGGCCTCCCAATTGGCAGACTTGGACGCGGGACAGAGGTTGCGTAACGGAGGGGACGCGCGGGTCGGGTAATAAGTGGGTCAAGGCATGAGGAGAGTCTGGGTTTCCTCCTCGTCAAACATGCTGCGGAGTGGGGGGGGGGCAGAAAGAAAACATGGCCGCCTGCCAGATCACATAGCGTTCTCTGCTGCCTGTCGGAGCCGCCCGCCCCGACCGAGCCCGTCTGAAACCAGCGCGGAGCTCGTGGGCTGCCAGGCATTAGCGGTTAGCCCCGCTTCACGTCATCACATCTTGAATGAGTGTTTGTTTTGTTTTTGATGGAGACAGAGTGTACTGTCAAGGAAGGATCTGGCTCCCTCCGCTTTTTTTATTCTTATTTTTTTTATTATTTTTTATGGGAGCTCAGAAATGCAAACATACCCGGACAAGAGGTCTGGGGGTCGCGAAACGGAAAGTTCCCAAGAAAGAAAGTCTGGTATGTTCCCGCTCCTGTGACCTCTCCTTTTGGGGGGGGGGGGGGGTGCTGTTTATGATCTCCTCCAGGCGTTATCCCCCCCAAACACCCCCACCCCCACCACCACCCTCCGGCCCACCCCAGCGCTGTTGACTTTGGTCAGAGGATCAACAAAGGCCAAACTTAAGCTTCGTTCTCGATCAAAGATTCAAATTTTCCGAAACAGTTTCTCCCCCATTGATTCGTTTTTGCTTGAAACAAGAGAAATGACTGACGACTGACTGAATTGATTGGTTCTTGATTGTCCAATAATAGTGCAGGTTTCGCTTATTTACTCAAACGGCCAAAGCTTCAGGCCGAGAAACAGTTAGCGAGACAGATATTTAGATGCTCAATAGTCAATAATTGTTTACAGTTCAAAAGCCAGAACCAGTAAATTCCGCATGGAAAAAAAAAGGGCTTAAAGATTGATTATTGACACTATTGGCAATCAATTTTCTGCTGAGCTACTCGGCTACTTCTCTCAAATCTAAAAAAAGACAACTCAGTTCTGCCGTTATAAATCTCTCCTGACAAGGACAAAGCCGATACATTTTGTACATATATATATATATATATATATATATATATATATATATATATATATATGTGTATATGTATATATATATATATGTATATATATATATATATATATATATATATATATGTGTATATGTATATGTATATGTCATCTTGGGGCTTCACAGAGGCTGTCACGCTGCCCCCCCAAACTTTTATTTTGAAGGATGCTGTGGAGACACAGTTTCACAAGCTTGACATGCAAGTCAGCAAAGAAGAAGGTTTTTTTAATTTTAATTAGAACAAAAAAAAGAGAGCGAGAGACAGGACTGGATTCACTGGCTCGGCAAAGCAAACCATCTTCTGGAAAGAACCGAAAAACACAAGGAGAGAGGGGAGTGGGCGGCTTATTCAGGAACGGCCTCTGGCACCGTCCGACCGCCTTTGGCTCGGAGACGTCGGATACGGAGCCCAGCGTCCTGCCCTCCCTCCCTCCGCCGTCTCGGCTTGTAAAAGGCCGCGGTTATATTTGACGGCTCACTGTGCCAGATCCCGTCATCTCTGGATGCTGACAAAGTCACGTCTCGTGTTAGTTTGTTAGCGTGTTTGTTTGTTTGTTTGTTTGTCAGCCGTAGCAACCGGCGAACACCAGATCCGCCCTGATGTTTGCTTCTCTACCAGTGACCGAAAAAGAAGAAAACAACAAAAAACCCAACAGTTTAAAATCGACGCTTATGTGAATGGAGTCTGGTGTTTTTGTATTTTTTTCTGCCCCTCGCCCTGCTCCTCTGTCAGCATCTGCATTAGCGCGCGCGAGCGCACACACAATCTCACACACACACACACACACACACACACACACACAGACAGACAGACACACACACACACACACACACACACACACACACACACGTGCAGTGACCTGAATCATTGGGCGGTAGCGGGGAAAATGAATTATTGAAACGGACCTTTTAAAGGGGGAATAACTCTTCTCTGGGAATCGCCCCTTTTTACTCCGTCTTACTTTTCCCGTTCATGGTCGGAGGAATCCTTCCTGGGAAACTTTCCTTCTTTATTTATTTATTTTTTTGTAGGCTAATGAGGTTTGCGTGTGGCGGAGAGCTAGCGGATGAAAACGTTGATCTGTTTGGCAACAGGTCCTCTTTCTCTGTCATTTGTAATCCCTCCTCCTTTTTGATAATCTATGTTGATAACGATCACACTCGCGTGTCATGTGGACACCCCCCCCCCCCCCACACACACACACACACAGCCTCTGGTTGAGCTTCAACCTCTCTCTCTCTCTCTCTCTCTCCTGTCGCCCTGCAGATCGTCATCCCTTTCTTCAGCCTGCTCATAAAAGACATCTACTTCCTGAACGAGGGCTGTGCCAACCGGCTGCAGAGCGGACACATCAACTTTGAGGTGAGCTGAGTCTAAAACAAAAACAAGAAAAACAAACCGTTTGAAACGTTGCTGTATTTACTACGCGAGGCCGGGGCGGATCTGTTTTACCACCCCCCCCCCCGGAGAAAGGAGAAGCTGGGACACGACGAGCCCGGCTTCGTTTTTTCTAAGTGATAAATGATTTCTGCTGCTCTTTGCCTCGCGGCGTCAGCGGAACCGGAGGCTATTTTAAGCGTTAATCCTTCCCCCGGAAAACGCTGCTGAACTAATTTTGTTTTTTTTCTTTTTTCCCTGTCCCGCCCTGTTATGACGTTCACACATTCGAACACATTAACACTTCAGAGCAGCTGATTCGCTCCGTGGTGCAGCGCTCGAGCACAATAAAGAGCCTGGCTGAGAGGCAGCCGGCCACCATTAGTTTTACGCTCTGGCCGGTTCTTTGGAACCACGGCGTATAGAAGCGATAGTTTATTCTGCGCCTGTAAACCTGGCAACCGATGATTGACTTTTTTTTTATTTTGCGTGTGGTTTCATTCCAGAAATTCTGGGAACTGGCCAAACAGGTGAGCGAATTCATGACCTGGAAGAAGGTGGAGTGTCCGTTCGAGAAGGATCGGAGGATCCTGCAGTACCTGCTGACGGCGCCGGTGTTCACGGAAGATGGTGAGTCAGGGGGGGTGGTGGTGCCTCAGCACCGGGTCCACGTGTCTACAGCGGAAACAGTGGTCGAGTAAGATTCGGGTTCAAACGCAGTGTTTTGGACTCATGGTAAATTAGAGCAGAAACAAACCGCCGCCATGTTGGCTCTACACTGTCCTGGGTTAAAAGAAGGCAGGCCACCCACACACACACACACACACACACACACACACACACACACACACACACACACACACACACACACACACACACACACACACACACACACACACAAACACTCACTTTGTTATCACCTCTCATGCTCGAGCTGACACTGATAGTTTTGGTCTCTTTAATCCACATCAGAGTCCCGTGTCACTGGCTCCGGGTCTTATCGCCGTTTTATCGCCAGAGACAGCAACGTCTGTAAAATCTGACCAATGGGCTGTGACTGCTTCTCGACCCCCCCGCCCCCCCAGCTCTCCAAAACCAGCCCCCACTCTTATATATTCTCCTGGCTGATAGTGAACGTCCTCCTTTCCACCAATCAGAGTCTGCAGGGGAAGCGGGTTGATTTGATCTAGGACTGATTTTTAATAAGGAGCCTTTAAACTGCTTTAAGGCTCCAAATAAAGTTTAATTTGTCAGGAGCATCAAGTAACGTCGGTGCGTCTTTGTTTGATTTGTTTTCGAGAATGTTTATGAGTGAGTACAGAAGGCAAAGAGGTCATAGGTCGCTCATGAAAAGCGTGGGAGGAAAAAAAAAAGCGAGAAAAAACCCCGATTGTGCCGTTTTAATGTAGGAAAAGTCACAATAAAAGAACCTATGATGTAACTATAAGAAACTGTAATAGGAGCTGGACCGTGGCCGAGTCAACATCATGTAAATCCAACACAAAATATAAAGTAGAAACTCTGTTTTTGAAGTTTACCATGAAATTTTTAGGCAGCTTCCATCATGCTGGTCTCAGTCAAACCTCCAACTTTATATAGCGACTAACACAAGGTTATTTGGTCTTAAGGAAAAATAATGAAACGTCTCAAACACAAGTATTCAGTAGCATTAACAACAGCATAGAGTTGTACAGTATTATATCATGAAATTGTTTCTTTTTATGGCTCTTTTGTTTTCTGCAGAAAATAAAGTTCTGCAGGACGACCAGATTAGTTCAAACTGATTTTTCGTTTTATCTGTTTTATTTCCCAAAGAAAAGTCTAATTATTGTCTAATTTTTTAAATTTTTTTTATTTTTTGCAGCCTTGTATCTGGCATCGTACGAGAGCGAAGGGCCTGAGAACAACATGGAGAAGGACAGATGGAAGTCTCTGAGGTGTGTATGACCCCCCCCCCTTCACACACTCACCCTGCGGGGTTTTTGAGTCTTTCAGTAGCCCCCCCCCGCCCCCCTAGAGCGATGTAGGTCACACTCTGGCGCTGACCTGCATGCTATTCAATAAATAAATGCATCAAACACACAAACACACACACAAAGGCGCTCATCACTCTTCCTGGTTACAGCGTCGCTTGTGAGGACATCAGTCAAAATTACATCTTATGTACACACAACCCCCATAATAACATGGCATCCCTGTGTGTGTGAGTGAGAGAGAAGATGGATGAGGGGGTAGCGTGTCTCGTTCAGTCAGCTCCAACTCGCTGAGGAAAAGCCCCAGAGAGCTGACGGGGGATATTTTCCTCTCTCTTCAGCATCACAAGCTGACGTTTAATTGACAAAAACTGAGTCGGGGACATTTCGGTTCCTCTGGGACAAGGTGGGCATGGGGGGGTGGTGTCGTCCAGTGCTTTCTAATCATATATCAGATCATACGTTTTTAAAACTCAAAAAAATAAATCTTCCGATGCTCACAAAAACGCTGAATATGTGAAGACGTGGTGCTACGGTGGCAGACGGTCGTCGCAGACTGCAGATCTGATCCAAAACGGATGACGAGAGTCACATTTGGCCAATAAAATAAAAAGCTTTGGTCTTAATATGGTTCAATATTAATATATTGATCACTAAACTTTCTCTGGTCCACAGTGAAAAATGAGAGAACAGCCCAGTTCTGTAATAGTCCAACACTATTACAAACAACTAATGTTTATTTAGCCAATAAATTAAAGGTTCGATGTCGAAATCTTTTGCCCCTAGTGGCAAAATATACAGCTGTTAGAGTAAATGTGACTTTGAGCATATTTTTTTAAAAACAATTTTTAAAAAAGTAATGTAGAATATCTTCAAGCTGCTTTCGTTATAAATCTATAAACAAATCATTTTGTATAAAATGTGTATGTGAACCTGGATTGAGATCCGTTTAAAATGATTACATTTTTTTTTCTTTAGAAAGACCTAAATCCTACTGCGAAGCAAAACAGAAAACCGCAAAAAAAGCGTTCGACGGGAACATGAAGAAACACGAGCCGTGATAAATCACAGCCAGTGTTTATGGACAGTGAAGGCATGATTCAGAGCTGACAGTCAGGCTTCATGCCCCCCCCCAACCGCCCAACCGCCCCCATCCGCCCCCATCCAGACGTATGAATCAGCTCTGTGGGCAGGGGTCAAAGGTGAGAGCGGGTTCTGGATCCAGAGTCCTTATGAGGGTTGGGTTGAGTCCAGCAAGGGGTGAATCCGCTCATCCGTGTGTGTGTCTGTGTGTCTGTGATCACGCCCCCCCCCCCCAGCGACACACGATCTGTCGCTTTATTCCAGCCGAGCCGTGTCAGCAGAACGCGACGCTTGGCTCAGAGAACGGACCCCGTTCAGCAGGATGGGGGGGGGGGCAGATTCAGCCTCTCTGAGCACATCAACCCCAACAAAATCCAATAAAGAAACCGTGGCGGCAACTTAGAAAAACCCAGTTTAAAAAGCAAAATGTAACCGTGAAGCCTCCAAGAAATCCGACCGAAGTCTGTTGTTCTTTAAAAATCCTCGCTGGAGGGAACAAGCGATGATTTCTTGGCGGTTCTCCAGGATGTTAAACATCGGGTACAAACTGGGTAGAACTGTCAAAAAAAAAATGAAATGAAATAAAATAAAATACACGGCTGAGAAATCTCAGTGTCAAACCCGACTTTAAACAACCTGCAGCAGCAAAACGAACATGGATGAAACTTGTTCACGTTCACTTAACGGACTCCGGCTCATCCGTCTCCTCTCTTCTCTCCACAGATCCACTCTGCTAAGCAGGGTCTAAACCGTCGGAACCGAAGAAACCAGACCGAAGACAACCCCACCCCAACCCCCCCACCCGACAAGTCGTTGTTGTGGTTGTTGTTGTCCAGACTAAGTATTCCCTGTTGGGAAGGGAAACGACGATCCTCGCGTCGGCTGGCGAGGAACCACTTTTCCGGGTTCCCCCCCAGCTGCTGGGTTCTACCGAGCCCCGCTCTTCCTCGCTCTCCTGGTCTCCGTGGCTGTACATTTCAGGACGGCTGATTTTTCATCTTTGTACGACTTTGTAGGGTCTTTTTTTACAAAGAAGAAGAAAAAAACCCACCACCACCACCACAGACCTTCACAATAAAAGCCAAGGGAGGTGCTTTTTTTCCCCTTGTCTGAAAGATTTTGCCCTGTTAAACTTCCTGGGAGCTTCGACGGAGACATTGGGGTTGTTTGCCCCCCCCACCCCCCACCCATGCAGGTTTAAAACATTTTATTCCCCTGGGACTACAAAGTTAGCAGTTAGCTGCTGGTTGGCTAATGCAACAAAAACGCTAACCCCGACCCCCCCACCCCTTCTCTGGTTCCACAAGCCAGCACTCTGTACTGAGAAGCTCAACCTTAACCTTAACACTGTTGTGTATCGTTAAGCTATTACGTTACGTGTAAGTTTTGTTTGGTCTCTTTTTCTTTTGTGCGACACCCGAGTATCTTCATGTTTCCGGAGCTTTCGTTCATCGTGATGTGTAAGAGAGAAATGCACTGGATGCATTTTAAAGATGATGTTATTAATTGTTTTGTTTTGTTTTGTGTTGTATAAAGTTGTGTTATTTACTCAAAACCGGAAGCGACACACTTCTTCGTTTTTATTTTTTGTTTGCTCACCCTTCATCTTTTTGGGGGGGGGGCAGTTTAAGATGCTGTGAGATGCTGGGACTGGTGCTTTGATTGAGGCCTAGCGAGGCCTGTCAGCGGTGAACTTCAGTGGAAGGTGTGATGATGATGATGATGATGATGATGATGATGTCTGCCCCCTGTAATCGGTGTTTTCAAAAAATAAAAAAGATAAAGCTCCACTGCTGCTGAATTGAACCAAGGCCGCGGGCCGACACTCAGACCCCCCCCCTTTCTTTTGCTCTTCCATCTTCTACCTACTAATGTAGAAAACGAGTGTGTGGTTGTGCTGCCCCCTGGTGGTTGAGTCAGGGGGGAAGCGAATGGATTTGTGTGGTTGAATAAAAGTGAACTGAGGATTTCTGATTTCTGTTTAAATTCCCCCCCGAAAAAACCCAAAAACCCTAAATGATATCCTGTATTATTTTTCATGTCATCAAAAAAAAAAAAGAATCACCCCCCCCACCTGTTTGATTTTATTTATAAATTTGTATGTGTAGTCACATTTATGTCCTCTTGCCAATATTTACTATAATTTTATTGTTATTTAATTTTGTACTAGGTACATAACTCGCAGAAGTAGTCCTCAGATATTGGCTTGATTCATATTTTTTTATATGAGTTTGTATGAGACACTTATTTTTCGAGGCACCAGCTCGGATCATGAAGTCGAACGCGCTTGACTGACGTCGGCTTTGCCTCGTTGACGACTCCTCTCCCACCACAGAGTGCAGTTGTGTGTTTGTTGTGTACAGACCATATGTTTATTTTTATTTCTTTTTTTTCCTCCCCCCTTTGCTGTGTTCATCCATTTGTATTTGGGCTGTTTAAAATGGAATAGAGAAACCGTTTATAATTGGATTAGTTGTGTTTGAAAGAGAAAGCTAATAAAATGTTAAAAAATTATCCGTTGATTTCCTGTTTTTTCCAGTGTCTCTTTAATACAAAACAGAACATGTGGCCGATACCATCTAAGCTCAAAGGCCAACTTACCAGATATTTTTTTTGAAGCTTTCAGCCTCATCTCACAAACTTCTTCGGGAGTTGAGTTAAACTATTTTTCATGTATCACAGATTCATAGTTTGGCTGCACAGTGAACGATAAGAAGTAAATAACTTTGAAAATAACAACCTGATTACATGCACTTATCGTTCATTCGAATCCAGTTAAGTTTCTTTTTAGTTTGTCTGAATTATTTTATCTAAAGGATGAAATATGACCGTTTTTATCTTCGGTTTTTCAACTTGCACATAAAAATGTTTATCAGAAAGATGGGAAACTTAGAGTGAACTCACACTACACCGGATCAGTGAGCTGGGAGGAGACCCTCGGATTTGAGGCACTACAGAAAAATTACGAATTGTTCCGTTAAGGGTTTATTTCCATGGTGTAATTTTAGTTGCTGCCAGTCCTGAGCTGGGTAATACCGAACATCGCTGGCTCCTCTGACTAGTAGAACCACACCAGACAAGGATTTGTAATTTACTGTTGATCATATCTTAAAGGTACATATGGTAGTAAACAGTTATTACCACTCAGTGAATTGTTTAATGTACAATGATCAGCAACTATCAGGTAGCACAGTTTATTTAATGCACCACAAACAAAAGTTATGACTTCTACTGTCCAGATGCATTCATTGCTCTTAAGGTATCACACTTACTCATTTAGCAAAGCGTCTTAAAATCGATGAATCTTTATGGTTCAGCGTATTTTGCCCGAGGACACTTCAGGCGCGTGGACGGAATAGAGCCGGAGAATCGAAAGCCGGCGACCCAGCGACTGGTGGAAAGGCCCCTGGTCCCTCTGATGAACATCACACATCAGTTTCCGACATCCAGGAACTGCCTGCATGAAAAGAAAAAAAAAGAAAAAATTAAACTCCCAATCAATGGACTTGACTGATTCTAATGAGCCAGAGGATGGAACCTAGTGGACGAAAGGGCTTCTCTGACTTCATAACAGGAAAATAATTTAAAATCATCCATAAAAAGCTACTTTAAGTTTCTCCTAATGTACTTTACAGGTGTTTTTAATGGGTTTAACAAGTTTTTAAGGCAAAAATCACAAATATATGGGGGTTGATATGTTGTAAAATGCTGTGTATGATTAAATATTTGATGGAGCCATTGAGGAGAGACAGAGGTAATGTGATTGCGCCATCTGCTGGTCACGGAGTTGAACTTCACATAAAGAAGCAGCTAATAAAAATACACATTTGTCTCCACCTAGTGGTCATATATAGTTAATACAGCTGTTGGAGTTCAAGTGGCATTAGAACTGATTTGTTTCCAGAATTGATTATATGGTATAGATTGAAAAAAAAGCCAACTACAAACTATCAGGTTCAACGTTGTTCTAATATCTGTAACAAAAGAACCCTACAAACATTCTGCTTTATTCTAGAAAACGACATCAGGCAGTTCTATGGCATGAAACATGTTTTACTGACACTGTGTGATGTCACGGGACACGTACCGCGGCGTCAGCCCTCGGCTCGAACGCGTTCGCTCGGAAGATTCGTCCTCAGATCCTCTGCCAGGTTCTCTCCAGGTCCCCTCGGGTCCGGGTCGGGGGTCGTGACCTGGATCGCTGTTTCCGAGCGGCCGGATGGATCGGGCCTGGCCGCCTGCCACCGTCGGTCCCCGAGCCCGTCGATGGGATCCGCTGCAGGGCCCCGGCTCGCTGCCGAACGCACACACTGGGGAAAACCGATTAATCAGCTCTGGGTGTGAAGGACCACGGCCTCTGGTCTAGACTCTGGTGCGTCCGGGAAACAGTAAACGCATCATGTGAAGCGTGAAAAACGACCACGTGATGTCAAAGTCGGGATTAATGAGATGGTTTATCAGGTTAACAGACATGTTAGACCCTGAACTCACAGCGAACTCTCTCCACTTATGCCTCTATTTCTATCTTTTTATCGGCCCTAGTCAATATTTTATACCAAATGACCGTCTTCGGTTTTAAGAGACAAGCAGACTCCCCCTCGGCTCTATCAGCCGTTTCACCGTCTTTCAGCACATTGTTTCGTTTTTTTACTTAAAAATGCGCCGTAGCTTTACGGTTCCAGTTTGCTCGCCACCGACCGCCGCCGCCGCCCGCCACCCACCCGACGCCGTCAGATACCAGCTGGTGAACATAGTGGAATGTTCAGCAGCCAAAGAGACAGATGTTTCCCTAGGCGGGGCGGTGGAGACCAAAAACAGAGCTAAAACGAGAGCGATTATTAGGCTTCTGGCCCAGTTATGCGGCTGCACAGACTCTGAATTAATGATAAAAGTGCTCTGTCTGCTGGATGTGTAAGGGGCAACATGTTGGCCAACACGTTGCCGTAACGACTTTAATACTTCATGGTTACGTCTATTTTTTCCCTGTCGCTCGACTGCCCTGAAGTGGCCGGGAAGATGAACGCTGAGGTAGAAAGTGTTATTTTTCTAGTTTCATACTCTCATGATAATAGAAGCTAGCGTTAGCGTTTCTAATCTTTTTGCTAAAGTAGCCGTTAAACTACAGGCTTGAAGTGGGACTGAGGGACTGGTCAGTTATTTTACGTTGTCATCCCTATGTTGTTTCCTCCTCCTTTCCATCATATCTTCTACACGACTGTGTTAATAATGTAATTCAAAATGTTATAACGTATTTGATCATTAATCATAGCGTTTTGAAATTTTATTTTTTTCTCTTATCTCGTCGTTACTCCTGCTCATCTTGTCCAGATCAGGATCTGAAAAAAATTTAGTCTTAAATGAGGTTTTTGTGATCAAAACAATAAAAGGTCAATGACATAGAATAAAAATGTTGGAGTTTATCTTTAAGTTTATCTGGATCCAAAACTTATTTAATATAAGAAATTTACACTTATTTAGTCTCATTGTGACATGAATAATTTTTTTTGTAGAGTTTAACCAAACACATGATCACAGGGATAATTCTTCAATAAACGCTTTAGAAAAAATGAATAAATAAACGCGGTCGTCGCTCGCACCTGACCCGCCGATCGCGCGAGGTCGGCGCGCAGACGGGAGCGCGCACCGCCGGACCCGGGGGGGGGGGGTCGAGCGAGGGAGGGAGAGTGAGACAGAGAGAGACGGAGGCAGGACACGATGCCGCCGCGGCTCCCGTCGGGAGGAGTCGGTCCGCCGCCGCTCGGACGTGCGAACAGGTCGTTTCTCCCCCCGCATCGTCCTCGAGGCGTCGCGTGACGGACGAGAAGTGGATCAGGTGAGGACCGAGACCGAGTCACGCGCGGACTCACTGAGGAAGAATGACGAGGCGTGGGGGGGGGGCAGGTGCACCGTCATGGAGGGAGGCTCGTAAACATTTAAATTGTCGACTCCTCTCAGGTTGGTTTCAAATTCTTCTTCGTCACCTGAAGATACAACAGATGAATGAAACGTTCGTCTGATCTGACTCAGGATCAGGGTCCGGTCGACGGGGAGACGTGCGGCGAACTGCCCGTAACGGTCAGGTCATCGGGATCCTGCAGGATAAAGCGCACACACACTCACACGCTCTCACACACTCACACGCTCTCACACACTCACACACTCACACGCTCTCACACACTCACACACTCTCACACTCATACACACTCACACTCTCACACTCTCACACTCACACACTCACACTCTCACACACTCACACACTCACACACTCACACTCTCACACTCTCACACACTCACACACTCTCACACTCATACACACTCACACTCTCACACTCTCACACTCACACACACACACACACACACACACACTCTCACACTCTCACACACTCTCACACTCACACACTCTCACACACTCACACTCACACTCACACACACACACAGGTCCGCTCACAGCGTCTCCCGGGCAGGAATGTTATGAATGAAGTCCACTGTGGTGATGAGTGGGCGCCGGCCCCCACACGACAAACACAGGAATCCTCTGACATTCCCCAGCTCGGCTCACACGCTCTTACTATGTGCGGAGAGACGCTCGGCGTCTTTGGCCTTTTTCACTCATTAGCTATGATTTTCTTCTTTTCTTTTCTAACGGCTTCCAGGGCGACGTCTCCGTCGCCGCTGCCACCAGAGCAGATGGGGAGTGACTCTGGATGTAATGTAATACTTCCTGCCTTCTGAATAATAAATGAAGACACACTCACTGACCATTACACGCTGATTCTCTCTCCCTCTCCCTCCTCCGTCTTCAGTTCTTCTCCCGGCGTCAGCTCTTTTGTCGGAGACCTTTTTCCCTGCTAAATGTCACCGCGCCGCCGGGAAAAGCTTCAGGGGTCCTCGAGAACTTCTTGATCCTCCCGGTAACTGTCGACGCTCAGTCCCCGGTCTCCTCGGGTGAGAAGCATGGGGAACGGCTCGATGAAATCCAGGCGCTACAAGCGGGACGGCGCCTCCAACGGCCGAGCCCACGGAGACCGCGGCGGCGGGTGCAAGGACCCGCCCCTGGACTCCCTGAGGGCCCGGCTGGAGGAGCTGGAGCGGGACGGCAAGCGGAAGGACGAGGAGCTCGGCGCCAAAGAGCAGCAGATCCGGGGCCTGCAGGAGCAGCTGGCCCGGCAGACCCGGGCCCTGGCCGAGCTGAGCGAGGAGCTGAAGAGCAAGTGCGCACAGCTCGGCAGGCTGCAGGACGCGGTGAGGGGCCCGGCCGGCGTCGCGGTCGGCCCGGCGTCGCGGCCTCCGTCCGTCAAGGCCGGCGGGAAGGGAAGCCCCAACCTCAGCGTGCGTATCAAGGAAACCCTCAACCGGAGGAAAGGGGCCAAGGCCGGGGTGTCGGCCGAGCCCACGTCCAGGACCTACGACTCCGGCGGCCTGCCCAGGTTCTCCTTCGAGAACGCGCGGGTTCCGAAGGACGCCAGGTGAGGCTTTGTCTCTTTTCCGTTTCTTTTTTTGTTTTTTTTTTTAGCGGAAGGTTTAAAACACAAGGAAAAAGAAAGAAGGCCAGACAGCAGGTGGCGAAAGGTTCGTGACACCCTCGGGTCAGTTCATCTCGGCCCAGTGGTTCAGGTTTAAAGATGCAGGCAGCAGCAGGGGGCTGTGGGGGGGGGGGGGGTAGAAAGCGGGCAAAAGGCAAAGGTTTCAGCGTTGATGATGTTAAAAAGAAACCAGTTTTTTTAGCTGCTGGTCAGTGACTTTAAACGAGGACGGATTAAGAAAATAAACAATATTTGACATATATTCGATATTATGTCCACAGTTAAACTGTTTCTTCCGTTTAAACAGTTTACTGGTGCAAAACACAGCCTAAAGTATCTGGACAACCCCTTTCTTTATGGTACGAGTGTGGCGCTAATTCTTGGCTCTAATAGTTCCAATAAAGTGAAAACCCAGTGCCACAGTAATGCAGTGGATTTTAGCCATCACCCGTCGTTGGGCCAGTGGTTGGTGCTTTGGCCCTTCGCTGCTCCAACCTGAAAATGCCCCATGGACAAAAGCAGCTCCAGAGAGAAACTGGTTTTTCCCAGTTTGGTTGGGAAGACCATGACCTGGGCTGGGACACAGACTGTGAACCGGACCTCATGGTCCAACCCTTCATTGATGCCCCCGGGTCTGAATGGGGGGGGGGCTCCCTGCAGCCTGGTTCAACAAACGCTGAGACCAGAAGAGAGTGGAGGTATTAAATGCCAAGGAGTTTGGAATAACATGCTCAAATCCCTCATGTAGGTGTAATAGTTGAGTGTCCACTTACTTTTGGCCATAAGATGCAAGTTTGCTACTTATTCGTAATAATATAACCTTATTCACACAAAAGCCTTTTTGTATATTCACAACCTACAACGCTGTGATTATCTTTGAACCAGACAAACCAAAAATCATTTCCAATAAAACAGGAGATTCACCCCACCCTTATAACAAGATTACATTTCTCCTGTTATTTGATTGATCCCCCCCCCACACACACACACACTCTCTGTTACTGTACGCCCCACCCCGACAGAAAGTTTATCAAATTAAGGAAGTAAGTTGATCTCAAAATGCTGCGTCACGTTAAGGATCATCGAGACCGAGGAGAGGAAGTATCTAAACCAATCAGGACGCTCCATGTGAGTGGTGGGCCCCCTCCACGGGGGCCCTGGACAGCTCAGTGGTCTACGGTGTGTTGTTTATCTGCTGTGTGTTGTTTGTCCGCTGTGTGTTGTTTATCTGCTGTGTGTTGTTTGTCCGCTGTGTGTTGTTTATCGACTGTGTGTTGTTTGTCTGCTCTGCGTTGTTTATCCGCTGTTTGTTGTTGGTCTGTCGTGTGTTGTTTATCTGTGTGTCGGATGCTCAGGCCTCTAATTCTTTACTCTAAACACACTTAAAACCAACCAGGCTGCTGAAGCTCTTCACTAAAACAGGATCTCAATCCCCAAACATGCACGACGAAAATCTGTCGCCATGTTAAGAGTTAATATTGTATTTTTAAGTTATTTAGAAGAAAAGCTTTTTTTGAGATGCACTGTTTTCTCTGCCCATTTCGTTCCGTTTAAGTCGTATCTGTTCTCAAATTCAAAGAGAGGGAGAAGAAAGAGACGTTCTAGGAAACATCCAGAACCGTGTCTCATATTATCTGATCTAATCTAACCCTGAAAGGTTTCCACTCAACAGCTCCCCTGAGCTTTCAGCCACATCTCACGCGCTTTGCTGCGAAGACCCAAGTGTAGAACTTCGGTCGCGCCGTTGAACAAGCGTTTTTTTCTGAAAAGATTCTGAGCTCGAGGCTCCGTGTCTCAGTCGAGGCGACTGGACCGAGGGGCTCGGCGCCGGTGAAGCGTCCGGCGTCATAGGTCAAGTCAGTTTTATTTATGTACACGCAAAAAAAAAAAAAAATCCCTGATGGAGTTTTTAAAATCCACGCAAGATAATCCACCCCCCAACCCCCTACCCCCCCACCCACCACCGCCCTCATGTGACATGATGTAGAGCTCTCACCACTAACTCAATCGGACAAGAAACAAACACAAAGCGCTATTTAATGAGAGCAGTGCGTCCTGTCGTATTTTCCGACATGAAAGCCACATTAGTTTATGCCACAGCAAATTGCTCTGCCCATTGTCCGACGCCGACCGCAGCCCTCTGAAGCAGAGGCAGTAAAAGCTGGCGTGGAGGAGCTTCCTCCCTCAATCCGATCCGCATGTCGCTAAACGAGCCCAGCGCCGCTTATGTAACCAGCAACGAATGGAGATGAGGCGGGCCGGCGCTCTCGTGGCAACTTGGGAAGAAAAAAGAACTCGCCGAGACTCGCAGAGTAACGACGTGTCCAGTCGAAGGGGGGGGGCTGAAAAGTAAAAGGACTGGGTGTCATCCTCCCTCGTTTTATGAAGCCTGAAGTGATCATTTATCACACACGATAAAGGTGGATAAACAGACCACCCACCACCCAAACCGCTCGCATCGCTGAGAGGAGACCAGGTCTCATGATCTATGGTCGGCACCCAGTCGGGCAGGTGGGGTGGGGTGGGGGGGGCTCTTAACCTCTTTGATTTACTGCTCTGCGGAGGAAGTGATGTCTTCTTCTTATTATTATTCCTATGGGCCCCGTCGCCACAGCTGTCAATAAAAAATGCACAGTGGCGAGACTTTTCTGAAAAAGCTCCTGGCAGGTTCGTACCTGCCCCCGCGGGGCCTTGCGGGGGCCTCGCGGGGCCCCGCTGTTTGGCACCAGAGGCGGCGAACGCTCAGAGATGTGCCGCAAACATGGAAACAACGGTGGGAGAAGTGTTTAAGAGGGTATTACAGTAGTTTGCTGAAGGAAGACTATCAGTAAGATGTTGGAACAACATGAAAGTAATTAAATTCTTGTAATTCTACTACTTGTTTCTTGCAAATGTCCAATATAAAAAATTTGACTTAAGTAAACATGAAGAAGTAATAGTATCAGAAGTAAAAGTGCTCATGGTGGAAAAGACCGTTCTCATCTTGTGTGAAAAACATTTCTCTGGGTTTTTTTGGGACGGGGGGTTTCAGAGCCGTCTTCAAAGAAGGAAATTAAGGAAAGAAGGAAGGAGAGGAATCATTAAAGATAGTAAAGTAAAATAGAGGGAATAATTACTTACTATAACTGAATTTAAAAACTCTTGAAAGTAACATGCGTCTATGACTGTCAGATAAATGTAGTGGAGCAAAAGTAATCACAGAGGATGGAAATGCTCAGGTCACAGTAGTTAATCTAAGCACGGCACTTGATTGAATATTTCTAGTCGCCTTCACTTCAGCCTATAAATCTCTGTTTGGTTTTAAAATGTCCATAAACCTCAGTGTCCTCACTCGTCTCTTGACTCACCTCAGTCCCAAAAAAACCTGCAGAAAGAACAAAGAGAAAACCAAAAGCAATCGTAGAAAGAGGAACTGAACAATCTGATCCTCGATAACGAGACTTTTTCTTCACGGTGAAAGTCTGGTTTTCTCCTCCCTCCCCCGTCGGTGCCGACAGCGTGAAGAAGCTGCTGACGGACGCCCTGAACAAGAACCAGTACCTGAAGAGGCTGGAGCTGCAGCAGATCAAAGACATGGTGGAGTGCATGTACGAGCGCACCTACCAGCAGGGAGAGTACGTCATCAAGCAGGGGGAACCCGGGAACCATCTGTTCGTCCTGGCAGGTGGGTCCAGTCCCGTTTGATCCTCCTTCATCCTCCTCTTCTCCGTCTGTAAAATAAAATCAGGAAAGAGTCTGAGAGTTTAACTTTTCCCTCAGGCCTCCGCCTCCCGCTGATTGCACGACTTTTAATGTCCAATAAAGGGGCGGAAGCAGCGTCCGACAGGGTCGCCGCGATCTGCGGTTCCACCTCCGGGCGGAGGGTCAATCGGTGAGTCCCGTGTGGACGGAAAACCACCGGACTTGTCGGCTCTCGATCGGCCAAAAGTTGCACGTCTTGTCAAAAAGGTCCTGGGTTTCTCCAGACCCCGCGTCTCAGTTCACGGTTTTTATCCACCGTTCCCTTGATTTTTCCGCCAACTCCGGATGCGTCCGCTTCAGCCATTAACGATATCCGGTTCCTCTAGCGCCGTCCTCCTGGCTGCTGACAAACCGGAGCAGAGATAGACATGTGCTAACGTGACGCGTGGGGAAAAAAAATCCGTAGATGGACAAGATGTCCGGGGTGTAACGGCGTCCTCGTCGGCCTCTTTTCCTCGATTTAACTGTCAGAACCTCTTTCCGGGTGGTTCGGTCTCAGATCCCAGGTCCAGGTCCCGCTGAGGACCGAGGTTGGATTTGTCGGATTTGTCCTCGGCTACTCCACACAGCTGGAATAATGTGGACGAGGCCTGGTGTAAATGACCAGACCGGGCCTGCAGCAGAACATAAACACATTTACTTTGCTAATTATGTATATTTAGTTTTAGTGTCACGGCTGAGTATCCGCAGGTGTAAACCTCTGCTTTGACAAACGGTGCTGAGGAAGAAGTTTGTCTTTCTGGTGCCACGAGTGGGTTACTTCCTTTTTTCTTCTTTCTCCTTCTCAGACACCGGTATGAGGTTTGATGACTGTATGAGGAGTTGGAGAACATGCTGCTTTTTGAAAAATGCACTTGCAGTTTTGAACGTATTCTCAAAACACCGGGGCCTTGGGTTTATATCCATTCATCAAAGAAATGGAGAGAAAAACCGAAAATCAACCTGAGGATTTATTTTTCATCCCTTTACCCCCCCGTTTGTGTGTGTTAGTGGTTTACATTTGGCTACATCATAAGTGACCGGTGACTGCTGACTGCAGGGCTGGAAGGTCTGAAATTAACAGCTAAAAAATCTGAAACTGGCAGAAGAATCCCAGTCACTCGCCCACAGCGACCTGTAGTGTTCTGGGACGGTTGTTTTTGGACTCGGCGGCGTTCTCGGGCTTTGCCCCACGCTGGCTGTCGTCCAGGCCTGTCGGACCGCGAGCCAATCAAATCAAAGCTGAACGGCACTTCTGCGTAAGCAAGTTTTCGATTGCTTCGGCTACTTAATAGCAACAAGATTAATTCGCTTAATTTTATACTTTGAAAAATTTAGATTTTAATGATTATTTTGGCCCGTGAAAAGTAAAGTGATCTTGGTTGGTATAAACAGTATAAAATTCCTCTGGATGAAGTTATATAAATCCTTTTCACATATTTATTTACTTCCTTATTCATTTAGCAAAGTTCCAACTTTGGTTGAAGTTTTTTTCTACTTCACTAAGTTTAATGGTTATTTGGCTGTTTTTTAGTTGAAGTGCGTCCCAAACTTCCCTGGCAGCTCTCTCAAAGTAACAAGGCCTTTTTTTAGATGTTATTTAGATGATCACACGGCCTCCAAACAATGGCTGGTCATCTGCCAGTGTGGTTGGTGGGGAAATTTGCTGTTCACAGACAAAATGTCCTTGTATTTGTTCTGCTCTTCGCTGTGTTACGGTTGTTTCTCACCCTGGACAGCAAAATGCATTTAGTTGGTACTGTAGATACTGTAATACAGTGTCATGGTAATAAAGTCATCCTCAGAAAGTCAGATATTTCCAAATATGACCAACTCTAGTCTTAGAAAATCATAAATTACATGTATTTTTTCAAAAAGATAATTAATTAAGCAGTATATTTAAAATACAGGTAATGGTGATGCAACTAAAAGGGTAAAAGCAACAGTGAATCTCTGACATTTTACCACCAAAACAGACACAGCTTTTGCTTTTATAATGTTTCCATGATGATAACTTAGTTATTAAAACTGCTCAAAAAAATAACTGTCCTTGTCTCACATTTACAGAGGGGAAGCTGGACGTGTTTCAACATAACAAGCTGCTCACGTCGATAGCGGTGTGGACCACTTTCGGGGAATTAGCGATTCTGTACAACTGCACACGGACGGCATCCGTGAGAGGTAAAGATTATTTACATACGTCTGCACGGCTCAGACCAAAGCAACCACGGTGCCGAAGTACGTCTTGGTCTGATTATAGTTTTAAATCTGAGCCATCAGGCGGAAACTGTTCTCCAGACTGGCTGAACATTACGGAGCAGTCAGTCAATCAGTCGGTCAGCGCGTCCTCGACGGCTGACGACGGAAACGCTGAATTACCGCTTAGGGTCATTTAATCTGCGACCTTGTGGCGGAGGCGTCACCTCGTATTTTTTCCCTCAGCCCCCCCCAGACTGCGTATTCACATGTAATTCAGTGGCGTCCTCCGATCATAAGTCTGCCGGGAGGTTACACATGATCCGTGGCACAAACTGGGAGCCTGGAAGCTCGGTAAGAAATCAGCGGTCGAGATGGATTTCGGTGCCTGATACTTTTTGTGTCCATTTAAATAATTTTTTTTGTCAATCATAAGAACAGCTATTACCTCATTGGTTGTGTGTTGGGAGGTCACCAACAGACAAGGTCAGAATTGAAAATGGTTGAGGTGAAGTTTAAAAATCCAGGGTTCTGTGTCTCATTTTAAATACATGGGAAAACAATGGTGCCAAGAGATTCTTCCACATGACCACATCTGTAGAGCGCTGTGGTTTAGCCAAAACCTTTTCCCCTGTACAAGTGACATTCTCTCAAATGGGTCAAGTCAAAGGATAAACAGCAGCAAGAGTAACTTAATATTAAACAGGCCCAATTGGCCACATCTGTTGGTGGGAAGCCAGTGAGGGATTCTTGTCCCTGTTGTCGCGTTGGCAGATTCTGCTGGTGCGAAAATGGGGTCAAAATTATATAAAATGATGACTGGAAGAAGCAAAATAATAATTCATGGTTGTGTAGATGTTGTAGATTTTAATTTTTCGTAAAGTTAAGCTGCATTTGCTAAACTTCACCTGAGGGTGAATCAGCTACGGGCCGCCAGCCCACAGAGTTCTAGCAGTGGCTGATGCTAAAAGATGCTAATGTCATCACATCTTGTCATATTATTGACCAGCGCGTGATGAAAATGTCCTGCGTACCGAAATCTCCCATCCTGACCAGCCCCCTTAAACGTCCTATTCCCTGCTTAAACCCTGAACATAGCCCTGACTCCTGAAGGTAACCCGACTCCTCGCTGACCTCCGCCGGAGTGGCGGTGACTCCTCAAAGCTGAGGTTTCGCCAGATAGCGAGGGCAGGGAACCAGATAGGTCATTAGACCGAGGTAAACAAGCCTTTGCCCGGTCGTGTTGACAAAGGCTTTCCATGATATCCACGGCTTTGCATTCCTGTTGGGTTTTTCACCTGCTTGGCATTTAGGAAGTGCACACCATGTACTATGTGAGCGCTCTTTGTCCGGGGTTGTGTATTTAACCAAGTAATTGACTGGTGGCCCTTGGGGGGAGGGGGGGCATGGTGTTGACCTCAATATTAAGGGTGAACTAGAGAAACCGTGACAGTTGGACAGGTCTCTTTGAGTGGGTTCTTACTCAATAACAGATGGAGTGGATGAAAGGAAACTCTTTGCTTTGCTACCGGTTCATGTCGAGGTTTCATGGCCACTTCTTTCTTTGTTCTAACCGAGGCCTGTTTAAGAGCATCCACAGATCTTCTGTGACTCACCGCTGAGACAGATTACAGTGTTTTCCTCGCCTCCTTTGTCCCTTTGACAAAACAAAACAGTACGTCCTTTCTTTGCGGTGGTGGAAGGGCTTTAATTAAACCAGAAAATGGGAAGAAAGATAAGTGAGGAGAAAAGAAACTGTTAATCATTCTGTTTTCACTCACCATCTCTCCATGCTATTATCAGTCTACAAGTTTTTCTCGACACTCTGCTATTAAAAACATCTGCGGCCCCTTTGGTATCTACTAATCAGGGGCACAGGGCCTAACTGATTTCTGTGTTGAAAGGTTTAGAGCCTGGTCCGTGTTCCGCTCTCTGACGGATTTTGACTCTGCTTTCACAGCGGTGAACAAAGTGTGGACGTGGGCTCTGGATCGGGAGGTGTTCCAGAACATCATGAGGAGGACGGCTGAGACGCGACACGAGCAGTACCGCAACTTCCTCCGAAGGTTAGCCCCAGGTCCAGATAAGCTAGCGCCAACGCTTATGGTTCTTGCAAGTGGTACTTTGGCAGTTTATCCCTGTGAAAATCAATTTGACTTGTAATATGCAGTTAAATAGTTGGGTCAAGTTTCCTGATTAGAATAGCCCCAAAACAAAAAGATGAAAGTCTAACATTTGGTCTCCTTTAGCTGTAGCTGAGTCTAATTGGGACGATCGTCCACCAATTCCTGACAAAAAAAGATATAATAATCTTTAGCTGCCGCACAGATGTTCCCATTTCGCACTAGCTAACCATTTACTTGGGTGTGCTACCGATCTGAGTAAGTGGCACGCGATCGCACCGGAATTAGCTACGAAACTGTCGGCTGGGAACAAAAAAAGATGACCTAAAAGAGGCTGAAGGTAGCAGGTGGGCTGAAGGAGCGGAATCGTGAGAACAGACTAGAAAAAGTGCATCAAATTATTAATACTTGTACCATCAAAAAAAGAATGAGTACCTGGACCCAACGTAAGATTTTAACTAATTGAACAATTTGGGCGATTGCGCTGTTCAAAACCACAGTTCTGCTCAAGAATGTCCCTGGCATCATGCATAAAGTAATTTGTGTCACAATGTCTGCACAGAAATTAATGTTCATCACCTGTGTCCCCCCCAACCCCCTCTCCTGTCAGCGTTTCACTCTTGGCCAGCCTGCCGGAGGACAAGCTAAGCAAAATAGTGGACTGCCTGGAGGTGGTAAGTTATGCCGTCAAACTACGATTCCGCCTGAGGGACGATTGGACTTTTCATTGTGTTACCCGGGTGTTGCTCAACCCTCTGGCAGCCCGCGGGAGCCCCGGCGTTGCAGATAGCTGCTGTCAAAATATCATTACCATTTGGCCATATACCATTACTGCGTGTCAGCATATTCGCTCTACCTCCAGTTGGCGAGACCTCACAAATTACCTTGTTGATGAACAGAGCCGATGTTATTCCTGTCATCGCCGGGGCGCTGTATATTGTTACCATAATTATTTTACCAAGGCCCCAGAAAGTGTTTATTCAAACTGGGGGGTGGGGGGGTTAGACGAGTGATTTCTCAAAGATGTGCGAGTGACGGGCTTTTGGTCTGAGAAACATGCAAGTGTGCGAAAAGTTAATGTGTTCGTTTGCAAGTTTCTTGTGTGTTGTGTATGTGTGTGTGTGGGTGTGTGTGTGTGTGTGTGTGTTGAAAAACGCCTAATTTCCACGAGCGCCGTGTTTCAGCAGCGACGGAGCAAACGTAGCGGAGCTCGTCGGCTTCGGGGTCGAGAAAAACAACAACAACAATAAGACAAACAAGAAAACTCCCGAAAAACAAAAATGCTTTTCTCATCTTTTTTCACAATGAAAAACTTCAAGGACGTTTTCGCCTGCGATCGTCGGGTCGTCCCTCTACTTTCCATCGCGGGAGAATTTTTCCTTATTCAGTCATATCTGATGGAGTTGGGGGGGTGTGGGGGGTGTGGGGGGGGTTATGGGGGGCAGCTGTAACCTAATATTGGTGCAGATGTTCATCGAGAACCTGCCAGATAATATTGAAGCTTCTTGTCAAACACTGGGGGAACGGAATTTAGTGTGTCCGCGTGTGTGTGTGTGTGTGTGTCTGTTTGTTTCTATGTGTGTGTGTGTGTGTGTGTGTGTGTGTTTGTTTCTGTGTGTGTGTGTGTGTGTGTGTGTGTGTTTGTTTCTGTGTGTTTGTTTGTGTGTGTGTGTGTGTGTGTGTGTGTGTGTGTTTGTTTCTGTGTGTGTGTGTGTGTGTGTGTGTGGGGGGGTCTGAGCACCTTCAGGTATTCATCCTGATTTTGCAGATTTGGAATTTCGAACTGCTCTGTTGAAAGTAGAGATAAAAATAAATGATCTCTTCATTCACTCGCGATCCTGGCGTGTAGCGTCTCAGTGATTTCATGCATTAGCCTCCCCAAAGAGCTGTGGGGGGGGGTAGCTTGAAGTTAATGACATTCTCATTGCATTATTCATTGCACTTATTAGAAAAGGAACTCCTACACGCAGAGCCTCCCTTATATAATCTATAATTCAATGCCCCAATCTGCCTGAACTGCATAACTTGCTAACATCAGGAAGATGTAGAGCTATGAGACACACACGCAGAGGTTGTAAGGGCAAAGATGAATATTTCTGTTGTGACACTGTGACAAACGGGGGAACTCGGGTAACGACATTAAAGGCCGACGCCGCCGCCGCCGCCACCGCCACGTCGCCGTCGTCCATCCGCCGCTGCCGCATTAGGCAGCCCAGCGCAACAGGACGGAGGAACAGTGTGACAGGGAGCATGACAGCAGGTTTGGCTAAGCACCATCGTGAATATTGTTTATTGGCCGCGAGCGGATATTCGAACTCCAAGTTTCTTTCGGTCGACGCGTCCGTGTTTACAGCCCTCTCGCCTCCAGCTGCTGCCAGAAAGCTCCCCATTTTCATTTTCTTTTCCTGATGCGCCGCCAACGGAGGAGAACGGAAGACAAAATCTTTCAGCAGTCCTGGTTCCAAGCAAACACACATACAAATCAAAGGTTCTTCCAGAGCCCATTCAGAACAGAATTCCATCTTTTTTTTTTGTTTTGGTTTTTTTTTTTAATCTCCCTTGACGGCGTTTCTGTGCCGAGGTCGTCACGAAGGGACGGTCACACAAAAGTAGGGGATTTCGTGCGGAGACTGTAATTTTGCGAGATGCCTGCGAGACCGGCCGCGTCTGCTCGACCGCTGAAGCCTCATATTAACTTCAGATTAACTCTGGAATGTGTTTTTACACGGAGGACTGTGGATTTTTCACTCCTATAAACTTAAGCCGGGAACAGATTTGAGAGAGGGATCACTTGATGACCGGAATGAGCATCGGGGGGGTCAGTCTGACCCTTCAACGTCTCCTTATACGACGCACGTAGAATTAGACCAACAATAAAACGGATCATTTCAAGTTCAGGTCACGAATGTTGCTTGGTTAATTTTGGGGAAGATTTCCGCCGCGGTTGGAAGAAGCCAACGTTCACAGCTGGCTGAAGATGTGTCGAAGTAAAAAAAACCCACAAACCTTCCACACCCAAACCCAAACTACATTAAACAACATCGCACGTCTCCTGCGTTTGCTACTTATCGACCTCAACCATTGTCTGTAGGAGGTGTAAAAATGGCGATTTTAAGAGTCGAGGACCTCAGGACGTCGCCGGTCCCGGACGTCGCTGTCAGAATATTCTCTATATCATATATATTCTCATAACACAAACGTACAGACGCGCAGAGCATTGTTTCACTCACAGCTACGTGGGTAACATTTGCATAATGGACCATGTAAAGTAAATGTTGTTCATCTGAATAAAATACCAGTATATTGTAATTCATAATTTCAAAATTACGGTTAAAAAGCTCACTTTTAAAAGTTGTTCTTTACATGGCTCTCTGCCCATAAATATCACTTCTCCGCAAGAAATTCAGGAGGCCTGAAAGTAGCAACTGTTACCGCCGTATTTTACCCGCTTTTAAAATCACTCATGCGTGGCGGTGTCAGAGACGATATTTCAACAGCTCCCCGAAGGCAGCGCGATGCTTTCAGGGAGCTGCGCAGGACAGCCGGTCCCACCTGGGGGCCCCGGCCCCGGCCGGGGGGGGGGGGCTAAAAATAGGTTCAGTCCTTCCTCTAGCTTTAGCGTCTCCTTGCCACCAGGAGCAGGGGGAGACGGGCGGGTTGAATATGTGCCGTGACCGGTGGATTGACGGTCGCTGAAAGTAGGAAGAACTGTGGCCGGACCCCACACACACACACACACACACACACAGCATAAGTGGCTCTAACACTGTTAGAGCAAGTTGATGGCAGAGATGAGTCAGATGGGGGATGTATGTGATTGTTGAGGGTCTGTGTACTTGAAATATTTTAAGCAGAGACGAGCTCTTCAGCGTTTTAGTGAAATGTCCCTCTTTCTTTGTCGAAAAGATAAACGTTGGGCTCCAGTTCCGGATTCAAACAAACCAACCCCCCCTGCACAGCCACTGTATCATCCAGACAGTCCTTATAAACACAACCTTGGCACCCTTGTCTCCGCCGCCACGGACGGGTGTCAGACCGGGGGCTCCCCTGAAGCGTAAAGGGGACGTAAACAGGCCTGGGACGCTCAAGGAAAATGCCACTCGTGTCAAGAGTTTTGACAGTAAACACCGGGGGATAGTTTACGCGTGGTTGCCCTGATGTGTTTGTTCGCCTCCCGCCGCCGTCCTCCACGGTCGGGCGGGTTACAGCCGCGAGCTGTTCGTCTCGGCCTCGGGAATCTGGCACCGGTCCCAGAGAACGGAAGGCGTCCGGGACGGCGTGTTCTCTCCCCGTCAAAAAAAAAAAAAAAAAAGGTTCAAAAATCGGAAGGCGATCCGGCGGCTGGCGGCCGGCTGACTCGGCGGCCCCGGTCGGGTTCTGTGCGTCCGACAGTGTGGAGACGAGGTTGGAGGCAAACGACCTCGACGGGCCTGAGCGAACGCCGTCGGTTCATACCGCAGCCGTAGAACCTGCCCAGAAGGCGCCTGTGATGATCAGATCAAAACCTCTTAACCTTTCTGGATCAATGTGAAAGATTCTATATGTTTAATCTGACCGTAACCCCGCGAAGTAGCTGATGCCTCCGGCTGTTACCAGTTAACTCTGACTGGAGAAACTAACGCCAGACAAACTTAAATAAATGGATGATGATTTCGAGCACCTGGATATTTAATTTTATACCAAGGTGACCAAGAAATCTCGATTCCTATTGGCTGCCATTAACTTCCAGTAATGGACGGTAGAACTGGAAAACAGGAACTGGTGCTTGTTTCCTAAAACTTATATGTATTATTATTTAATAAACTAGTATTGAGAGTGATGGATGGGGTGGGGGGCGGGGGGGGTGGGGTCCACACTGCTGTACATGTTGTGTAGCCCTTTGAGACAAATTTATGATATACGATACTGGGCTTTATAAATAAAATGGACTTATAAATAAAATGGACAAGTACTGATTAGTTGATTAATTGAACTGCTGATCCACAATGATTTTAGTCTTTATTTTAATGGTTTTGTTAAACTATCAAGTTAAACCAACATTGGCAGGATTCTTTGCCTCTTTTTCTCTTCATTAGTATAATTTGGGCCAAACTAAATCATTTGAGGCCGTCGCTGTGAAAAAATGTGCGATGGGTGTGTTTGTATTTCACGAAATGGATCGATGAAAACAATAGAGTAGTTATTATAATCGAGAAATGAATAACCTCAGTCCATTTTGAGACTCACTTAGATCAACATTGGCACTGACCGAAGAGTCAAACATAAATATTGACCACTATTGCTATTACAGACATCATAAAAATATCATAAACATGTACTTTTGGCCCCTATTTCACGTTTCATTAACCCCATGAGCCCTAACAGCCCCCCCCCCCCGATGACGCTCTTGATCAGCAGGTTGAGAAACTCTGAATGACAGATCGTCATTAACGGCCGGACTCCAGCTCTCAATCCCGCAGGGGACCGGCTACCAGGAATCAGACCGAGCCGGGTCGATGGTTGGATCAATGTAACCCTTCAGTTCTGATTGTTGTGCCCCCCCCCATCTCTCCCCCTGCCTATTAGGAATACTACGACAAGGGGGAGTACGTCATCCGGGAGGGAGAGGAGGGAAGCACCTTCTACATCATCGCCCAGGGAAAGGTAACGCACTTCCTTTTTCTCAGGCTCTAGCAGGCGACAAGGACACGCACCGCGGTTCGGTTTCAGACTCACGTGGATGCAGACTAACCTGATAGTCTGAGGTTTCCCTAAAAGTGCTAACAACTGTCTGAATATCTCAGTGGGGGAACACATAGACCACCGCAGAACAAAGTCTCCAATGAGGCCTTAATAAATTAAAATTCTTCTCTGGGTAGCACCTCTTGAATAGGGCATTGTCTTTAATATATGACCACCTTAAAATGAAGAATTCTTCATTTGAAAAAGAAGAGAGATAATAGTCCAATTCAGTGACTAAGCCCAGCTGTAAACAGGGAGGGATCTTTATTGAAACAGCTGCTCTGCAGAGATTGCCGAGGCCTGTCTTTTTTCAGGCTCTGCGGCAGTGACACTCATTTGGTGCCGGAGACACGAGCCATAATCCTGTCTTCACGGCAACAGAACAAATCCCCCAGCGCCGGGGCGAGACAATGCTGCGCGATGTCTCTATCGCGCCGCCTCAGTCTGCCAGACCGCCAGACTGGCTTTTCTCGCCGGGTCGGCGTGAGCGCTGGGTGGCGGCAGGAGCGCCGCTGGTCCCGCAAAAGTCCTGCAGGACCCTGAACGGCTCTGGGACCCTTTTTCTGCCCCTGCCCCCCCCCCCCATATGGTTATTGACATGAGCATAAACAAACTCAATGTAACAATGAAAGCGGCAGGTACGTCCTCTTGGAGGTAAACCTGCAACACAATTAACTCATTGCTTTGATCCCTTTTTTAGGGGCTAGTGAACATTTTTGCATAACTGACCCCATTGTCTGAAATCATGGTTGAAGTTTGTCATAAACAATTGAAATAATTTGTCCAAAATGTTAGTTATTATACCAAAAAAGAGGAATGTTTTCCTCAAACAACAAAACAGCTTTGGGCCAAATCTCCAACAAAACAATAGGGTGGTCAAATTTTGAGTCAGTCTGGGAGATGTGGGACGCCCGAACCCCCCCCCCCCCCCACCCGCCGCCATCCCGTCTGTCCGTCTGATAAATCAGCAACCTGACACCGGGGAGCGAGGGGAGATGGAGAGGGGCCGGGGCTGGCCCCCAGGGGACCCTCAAAATGCCATTATGAGCCGATGCGAGACAGCAGCTCCTCAGCGCTAAGCTAACCCGGACCAGCGAGCGACACATGTTGTTTTGTGAGGAAGGGGGCTAATGCAGGAAATGGCTCCACTACACCCCCTTCTACCCCCCCCCCCTTCAAGGGAGGGAATAAACTCTGAGGGCGCCTGCCACCAGGAAAAACAACAGGGGAAGTGAAGGTCACAGGGGTCAAATGGGACACTTGGTTAGCACGCACCCCGGCCGCTACGTCATGGGGGCATTTTATTCGACAGGATGTTGCCATGAGTGGGAAGTCTGACCTCTACCCGGGCAGGGTGGGGGGGGGTGGTGTGTGTGGGGGGGGCTGGTAAAGCCTTAAAAATTACAGACCAGTTCCATAACATCGTAGCTGCTGCATTGTTTTCACTCTCGAGATTCCACCTGATCACTTACAACCCATCGTGTTCCAATTACTGTAATTGACTATGTTGATTAATTCAACCAAAATTTTTTCGACAACGCGTGTGAAAATGTTTGGAGACGATTGAAAGCACCTGTAAAAGCTGAAGCCGTGAGGCGGAGACGGCGTGTGAAGGAGCGAGAGGCGCTCTAGGAGTCGAACCAACCGCATTGTGTCGCGCAGGTGAAGGTGACCCAGTCCACCGAGGCCCACAAGGTGCCGCAGGTCATCAACACCCTGCAGAAGGGGGACTACTTCGGGGAGAAAGCCCTCATAAGGTAAAAGAACGGAGGCGATCGTCTGCTTGTTTTTGAACTTCTGATGTGTCCCCAGAGAGAAACGTTGTTCTTAGTCTGTGCGTCTGTGTTCCAGCGACGACGTCAGGTCGGCCAACATCGTCGCCGAGGAGAACGGGGTCGAGTGCCTCGTCATCGACAGAGAGTGAGTTTTTCCAACGCCGGAGGGTTCGGTTTATCGGGCTGGAAAATTAACTCAAAGACTTTCTCTGGTGATCCAAAGCGAAACCTGAATAACGTCAGCCTCGCGGTGCGATGTGATCTCCCTCAGAAAACATAGTACGGTGTATTTTGGAATCTAAGAGATCTGTCAACCTTTTCTCTTGGCCTGATTTTTTTTTCTTTTCCTGTAAAAAAAATAAAAAAATAAGCCTTTATCTCCGTGGGACGACTCAGTAAAATCAAAGTGGCGGTTATGAAGCCCATCAGCCAACATTCCAGTGGTTCTATTGTTGATGTGCAGTTTTTGTTTTTTCTTGTCTTCCCAGGACATTTGATCAGACAGTGGGAACCTTCAACGAGCTGCAGAAGTACCTCCAAGGCTACGTGGCAACACTCGATCGTGACGACAAGAAGAGACATGCCAGGTAGGCACGGTGCCGGGCGCTCGGGCCAGAAACGCGAACCCCCCCCCCCAAAAAAAGAAAAAGAAGGGACTAAACGGGGTCACGCCGTGAGACTCGCGGTGAGAGAACAAGCTACTGAGTGATGCTGGCAGAATAAAAGTGGCCGAAATCCCGTCCAGGCACATTTGATCCTTTGAATGATTCATCTCAGTATCGGTCAACAGCCCTTCGAGCATTTCTTGTATAATATTAGCAGGTCTGTTATGGTTTGGGATGGAAATGGATGAAGGGACGTATCTGCTCAAACAATTGATCAATGCTTCAGAGTTTTTGGGGTTTTTTTCTGTTTCATTATATGAGTGTTAAAAGTGGAAATAGACTCAAAACACACCTGTCTTTGACATATGCGGGATTCCAGCCTCCTCCTTAGTCGGACTAAACCCGGACCCCCTCTTTCCGCCTCCTTCTCCATCCAGGAGGTCGGTGTCGCGCCACCAGAGTCAGCCGCTGCCTCCGGACGTCATCCAGCTGAAGGACATGGTGTCGGTCTTCTCTCCGTCCAGGCCCTTCGACCACCTGGAAATCATCGCTACACTTGGGGTCGGCGGCTTCGGGCGAGTAGAACTGGTAAGACCTGAAACTATGTATTAATATAGAGTAAAAGTTTAGTCTGTGACTGACACTATTTATCTATAATCTATCTATCCCTCTATCTATCCACGTACAGAATTTGTTGCTATGTAAATCCTTAACCCGCTAGAACTAGCGACCATAGTGCAATGGGATCACATCAGCCCGCTCGTCAACATGTCGACATCCTGACACATAAGCTCAGTAGTTCTGGGGCTTCAGTTTGAATTTAAAAACCTTCGCTCTGTTTTGGAACCTTAAAAACCGAACCAGACCTCCGTAGACAAGTCCTCATCTCTGTTTGAGGTTAAGGGCTCGAGGCTTCGTTAGCTGGTACCAGCTAACACATCTCAATCTGACGGACCTGTCAGTGGTGGACTTGCATTGTGGGTAGTGTAGGCGCTAGGTTTTGATAAAAAAGGAGAATGGGTGAAATACAAAAACAATGACATTTTTCTGGTGCTGCTGCATTGAATTTGACTCTTTTTTTTATTTGTATGTTGTGAATCCTATGTCAGTAAAGTATTCTTATCTTTTGATATCCCACCCTGTTATTTCCATCTGCAGGTGAAGGTGAAGGGCAAGGACATCACCTTCGCGCTGAAGGTCATCAAGAAGAAGCACGTTGTGGACAACAGGCAGGAGGAGCACATCCACTCCGAGAGGAAGATCCTCGCCGAGGCTCGCTCGCCTTTTGTTGTCAAGTCAGTCTTTACTGCTCAGCCCCCGAACGTGTTTCCATTTTTTAATCCAACACAACGAAACCCAGCTCCATTAGTCTGGGAAAACAGCGCTGCGCTTATTGGTTTTTGATGAGATCACAGTCGAGGCCTCGAGCAGATTTCATCCTGTTAATGAGGTAGAATGGCCGGGGATATCGAGACGTCTGCTATGAAAATGTAGTTATTTGAAATATTGCAGCGGTAGATTTTTCTTTGCATTTTGTGCGATTACTGATGATCCAATTTCACTGAATAAAGTGGAACAGACTCAGATATTAAAGCCATTCTTCAAATTCTGAAACGCTCAGACCTCCTCCTCATAAACTATATATCTATTTGACCCTTTTTTGTATATTTTTCATATTATCTCTACATATTTCTAACCTGTTTTCAAGACTGATGTGAGGGGATCTAAGATCAGGTGCAGGGTGTAGGTTGATAACGAGCGTGATATCGAATCTGTACACGCTCCTTGTCGCTACTGACAATTTGCTCCGAAAGTATCATCACGAGGATCAAAAATTATGCTGAAACTGGTGCGTATATTTTATCCCACTGCAGTAGGCTGAAATGATCATCTGGGCGGGTGAGTATTAACTGTGTCTGCTCTCTCTTCATTTCACAGTGATTATTAAATTAAACAGAAATGAATTTGAGAGAAAAAAAATTCTCCTCACTCGGTTTTTACAATCAGGAAAACCGTCTTGTGTTAGACCAGACAGTTTTAGTTTTGGTTTTGATTAAAGCCTGAAAATTAAAAAAAAAAACAACCCAGCAACCTAAAATGTAGCTGATTATGAATAATGGAGCAGCATGGATATTTTTTCTGTTTTCACAAAGGTCAAACCTTTTATTGCGAAGCTTAACTAAACTCTTTCTCCTCTTGCTCTTCTTCCTCCAGACTGTATTGTACATTCAAGGACAACAAATACGTGTACATGCTGCTGGAGGCCTGTCTGGGTGGAGAGATTTGGAGTCTGCTCAGAGACAGGTAGGAGACAAGCAACCCCTGACTGATGCCACGTTTCTTAAAAAAATAATTTTGAAAAACCACATCATTCCACCGGTATTGTCAGTCCGCTGCTGGCTCGTTGCAAAAACGGATGGCAGCACTGCGAGGTTACCATCTAATGAGGGAAGTCAGAGTTACCCCGTCTCGCCATAAGGCCTCTCGGGTCCAGCTGTCATGGATCGAGGGCTGCCCCCGAGCGGGTTCAGGTGCATTCACGTAATGAGGCCACTTCTCCTGCTTCTCTCCTGCCTGCTAAGTGGAGCGTCTGACCCGCTCGTCAGCAGAAAGCTTTAAATCTGGCCGTCTTGTCTGCAGGGGGAGTTTTGATGAGCCCACTGCCAAATTCTGCGTTGGATGCGTCACGGAGGCCTTCGACTACCTCCATCGCAAAGGTGTCCTCTACAGAGACCTGAAGCCTGAGAATCTCATGCTGGATGCTGAGGGGTACATCAAACTGGTGAGCGTGTTGCCAGCGACTGAACATATTCTGTCCTGAAAACATGAAATAACAGCAAGCACAGTTTCTGGGATGTTTTTCTTGAATTCTTTTTACATCTTCATTGTAAAGCGTTTGATCTCTCATGATGACTTGTTCTTTTCTAGTACTAGCTTTTGTCAAGTCTAGTCAAAATTTGCAAAGAGCCACTGGTTGACAATAATGGGACTCTCATGCCTTAACGTCACAAGGCTCAAAAGTTCTCTCTCTCTGGCCCTTGTATTATTTTATATTTAAATTTCTTAACCTTACACTGACTGCAATGTTTACTGTAGTAAAATTATGAAGATAAAACTACATACTCATCAAGGGGTCACGAGGCAACTCAGTGTTTCTCAATAAAAATACTGGTTTCTAAGGTTCTTCAAAGTTACCAGTCATTTTGAATTTATTACGTTTTTTATGGTTAAGTTCCACAGTTGACTTGGAGAGTTGATCAACTCTTCTTTCCCAGGTTGATTTTGGGTTTGCCAAGAAAATCAGATGTGGCCAAAAGACCTGGACCTTCTGTGGGACACCAGAGTATGTGGCGCCAGAGATCATCCTCAACAAAGGCCACAACTTCAGTGTGGACTTCTGGTCTCTGGGCATCCTGGTGTTTGAGCTCCTCACTGGCAGGTTAGTGCATCCGTTCGTCCAATCTTCAGGCGAGGTTTCGTTTGAGTTTGAGTTCGTCTGAGCTTCGATTGAGCACCTTGTTATCATCCTTCCTCTAGTTATCACTTCTGTCTTCTCGCTGATTAGCAATAAAGTATTGTTCATGCCATGAAAAGAGTACATGGTCAAAAGCCTCCTCAAAGGCTGAAATAACTGAAATACATTCTTTTGGTCTCCCTCCCACAGTCCTCCATTCTCAGGTAGCGACCAAATGATGACGTACACTTTCATCTTGAAAGGTATCGAGAAGATGGACTTCCCCAAGAAGATCATGAAGAGGCCTGAGGACCTCATACGCAAACTGTGCAGGTACAACATCACACAGAGAGCAGAGCATCGTTCAAAAATGAAACTAGGAATCTACTTGTGCTCAGCCACCAGATTTTTTCAGAACAGAACCCGATGATGGACCATGACCTGACAAAATGTAGAGATGAACACTTGACAGTCCAGGTACCCAGTTTGGGCTTAACAATGTGATCCAGTCAAACATTGTTCAGCCTTTGAGCATTGCATTCCACTGAAAGCCAGATTTGCAACTAAATAAAGACGAGGCACTGTCCTCAAATGTCTTAGCAGCTGGAATTTACCTGAAAAACAAAACAGCAATTAGAAATATTGACGTCCAGTATTTGGCAAGAAATATTACAGGAAAGAGAAACTCCAAGTGTCCTTGGGTCAAAATACTGTTTTGGTAATTTTCCCACTCTGGTGAACTCCACAGGCGAAATCCCTCAGAGCGACTGGGCAACCTCAAAAATGGAATAACCGATATCAAGAAGCACAGGTAAGCAGGGAGCCGACTCATGCTGTCGCTGATCTCAATGGAGCGAGTGGCTGCGCAAATTAGCACTAACTGAACATTATTAATGCGGGCCAGTGGTTTATGACCTCGGCAATTAGATAATCACTGACCACACTGCATGAGAGCAGCAGGCTGCAAAACATATTCAAAAGACTTATTACGTTATTGGATTTGATACAGTCTTATTACAGAGACACAGTAGGGTCGGTAGATTACTGCTCAGTGGGACTGAGTAAGTTGTTTTCAATGTGTTGAGGACCTCAGGCCATCGAACTGATCAGGGCTCTTCTTGTATTGGACACCATTTCAGCTACCCCATGGAAAAGGGTTGAAATTAATGTGAAATTTGATCACATAGGTTCCTTTTCACAGAATGAATGACACTATAACATCTAAGGGGGCGGTTGGTCGGGGAAATCACTGGTGCCACCCTTTGATTTCAAACATTCGTCTCTCGTGTTCGGGCTGGCAGAGTCAAACTCGTGACTGTACTGACCGAAAGAGACAAAGATTCACTTTGACATGTTTTTATATGCTCTCAATAATGTGTCTGAAGGTGGTTTAACGGTTTCAACTGGGAGGGATTGAAGGCGAGGACTTTACCGTCTCCGCTGAAAAGAGAAGTAAGTACAGATATTCATCCAGATTTGTAAATCTAGGAGTTTTTGCAAATCTAATGACAGAAAAACACAGATAGAGATTTAACCTTGTTTTACCTGTGAAAATGTCAAGGGTTTTAGTGAGAAATGGTAATAAACTACATGTATATGAATTTAAACCATTAAAATACCACAAATTATTTTATTAAATTATTTTATTGAGGTTTTAAGTTCTGTATTAGTGTGTCATGGACCAGGAAGCTATTACATCATTTCCTGTTCACGTACTTTTGGGTTTACAACAAATACATGTGGAAAGGAGGTGGAAAACAGACTCATGTGTCAGCTAGGCTCTACTTTGCTCATGTCTAGAAGGGCAGCATGTGCAGGAGTGGACCCCTGATAGTTGATTTCTAGTGCTTCTCAAGGTCAGTCAGAAGCTGTCAGCTGAACCTTATCCTAATGAGAAGGAGAAACCAAAGGAATTGGCTTTGAAAAACTGTCACTTTGAGTTAAGTTGCTCCAACAGTGGCCTTCTCCAAAACAGAGTCAGTTACTCAGAAGGTATCTTGTGAAATAACTCCCTCACCCTTTCCTCCGTCCTTGTCTTCCTCTACACTACAGCTCACAGGACCGGCGGATCACAGCTACTTCGACAGCTACCCTCCTGATGAGGACAGTCCTCCTGAGGAACTGTCTGGCTGGGACATGGACTTCTAAGACCTTCTGCTCCATCCTTCTTGTTTTTTTTCCTCGCCATTTTCCTTCAATCTCACACCCGCCCACCAAAACCTTAATGGGCAAAGTGGTTTTTGAGGCGACCTTACATCACCTCTGGCATCACCTCTGAGAAATGTCGCGCCTTTGTGTTGCGATGGATGAACACTCACCCAAATCAAAGCCAGGTGGGAGCGTCTGTGGATGGGAAGCCGGTGGGGGTTCGAGTCAGTGGTGCTGCATTTTTGACCCTGGTAGGGTTGGGGCACCTGTGGGAAATGAAGCAGACATAACATCTGTGTGCGTTACTTTGGAGTCGGGTAACGAAAAATTTGCTTTTTCAACTCTGCAATTTCGAATTCCAAAAGATAACTTCTCCGTGGCGAGGTTTGGACTTATTATGCTTTAGCCTACGGATCCAGTTTGTCAATTCATGCATTAACATTCGTGTAAAGTGTTCAGAATGTGGCGGACCAGAGCAGGCACTTATAAAGGGTCGCACAAAAGAAATACCAATGTTGTGCATTTAAATCACCGAAGTGACAAAGTCCTAAGTCATTGACATCTTCCTCACACTGCGCCAAAGACAGAGTGAAGCATCTTCAGAAATGCAGCATCAGATGCTTTGTTATCTTGGCTGTACTTGCTAAAGTGGGTGAAATTACAGGTTAGAGCTTTAGCTTTTGCTAAATTAGCCTGTGGGTAAGGAAACTGTGACCGTGTCCAAGATAACTAAGCTGGCCTTCTCGAGCTTCATCTCATATTGCTTCGGAGGGACTAGGCCTCTTAGTAAGTAAGAGTCACAGTATTATGTTTTTACATTCCTTAATCAATCTACACCCATATAATAATCTTTTACAGAAACCTCTAAATGTTTTTTTTTCTTCCTCTCTCTGGGCCCTCATGAAGGCTCCAGATGTGGTTGGAAGGGAAATTTGGGATGCAGCTGCAAAGTCTTTATTTCTTGCAGATGAGGAGCTGAGGGGAATCTGTGATTAGATGTTTGCAGTTTTGATTATGGCCGTAGAGGAATCGAGGTGCGCCGGGAGGAGACATGCGTGGAGAACAAACACATACTTGGGAGAAGAGAATTTTCCACTAAGCCGCCTGGGACGGCGTCTAACCACGACATGCCACCATCCCAAACATGAAATGAATTCTTGCGCTGAGAGGCATCAAGAGCTCCGTGCGCCAACAGTGCGAACCCCCACGGTTCCTCCACTGCCCCGAAACTACGCTCGAAAAACAGGAACACCTTCTCCACTTAAGTTATAGAGTGTGAGCATCAAACAGCAGGGTGCCCGACCCAAGGAAATGTTTACCTTTATTTGAGGCCAAGGCAACTCTGGGGTTCCCAGGTCCTAAAGCTGGGGGGGGGCAAGTCCGTTCAGGCTGAGGCGTTGACGATGTGAAGAGGAGGAAGCAAAGAGGCCAAACCGAGCAGAAAACCTCCAGGGTTTTACTATGAGGGGATTTTCAGAAGCGCAGGGTTAAAAAAAATAAAAAAGACATGTATTTTTTATTTTTAAACATTTGAGGCTTACAGGAAACGGACTGTGTACCAAGTTTCTATGTAAATACATCACTGTATACTGTAAAGCACAATCATCGTCTCTCTACTTGTTCCTTTATATGTAAACCTTGAAAACTGGTTGAGTGAATTTTATATATATTCATATATATAGTATGTACTTATACATTTACTGGAAAATGTGTGTGTATAGTTTGTACAGTAGGTAATAATGTCTGTGTATGGAGGCACCTGAAATTCTTAGATGAGCTGTGGTTTAAGACAAAGACTGATTTCAGGATACAGCTGTGATCGTTAATATTTTGCCAGTTTCTGTTTTGTTTGTTGTTTTTTTTAAAAACATTTTTCATAATCTACAACCAGGCTGACCATGACCCCCGCTACTGAGCATTCTGGCTTACAAGCTACCCAAATAAAACACCCATCATTAATATCGTCACACTAGCTTCACTGCAATGGCAGGTCAAAATGTCGGCCAAGGGAATGGCGTGTTGTTGAATTTGCGTGGATCCATGACTGAGGTGTACCTCAAAATGAAGTTTTACAGAAACAGAAATGTAGGCAAACTGTTTAAAGCCTAGTGATGTATTTAGACCACATGTTCGCTGAGCATTGTCAGCTGTGGAAGATATCAAATGTAGTCCGAGCCTATGTTTAGGCACCGGGGTTAAAAATCTCAAAAACTGGGTAGTTACATGATTTTAAAAGCAAGAAAACATTAGTAAAATGCAGTGGTCTGCCCACATTTTAGGCTGTTACAACACATATATTGCATTTTCTAGCGCACTCTTACAAAATATGTACGTCCTTTTAACATTAAATGCAAATATTTACTTTTTTGAGCAGTAAGTAAAAGCTGCAGAGGTGACCAACATTTACCTATATGGAGGTTTGCATCCAAGTTTTGCTACCAGAGACACTGACCTTTTACAGTATGGAGAATGGAACCAAGGGAGAGATACAGGAAATAAAATTTTGAGTATTTTGCTTTGTTTTCGTGCTGTTTTGTGCGACTTTCCTTCCAAACGTTCAGGATTAGAAACCACAAAAAAAGAAAAAAAAAAAAAGGATAGATCTGAGTCTTGCATACTTTTATTCATTTCTTCGAATGCTTTGTAAGGAGGGTCAGAGCTCGGAGGGGGGAGACCGTTAAACAGTTCACCACACCTTCACATCAGTAGTGACAAAATGTCCATCACAGATATAAAGACCATCAACACGTCAGGGCTTCGGTCTCCCTGTCCCAGACCACACCTCCACGAGATATGCAACAACAGAAAATAAATAGATGCATGTTAAAGGTCATTTCCATATACAAATATATTTTATGAAGCTTATTGTACAAGCATTTCTTTTTTTTATTTTACCTACAGCATAACATTTACAAGATAGGATTGAACAGTGAAGTAGAATAACCTCTGATATAAACTGATGATATACTGTTCTGTATATACGTGCGTGTCTTTGATACCTGCGCTCCAAAAAGATGTTTCTGAAGTTTAGACCTAGGTTGGGTCTCAAACGCAGCAAAAGCAGAAACCTCCCTCCCCCAAAAAAAACCCCAAAAAAAACGACTCGTCAGCAGTCGTCATCTCTGCAGTGTTGCACTGGCACAACCAGAGGAGGCTGCTCCGATCTACTGCTAAAATCCTGGCACCAGATGAGGAAGCAAAAGTGTCAGTACAAAATATATAAAGTTAAACAATCTGCCCTTAGCTATTGACACAAAATAATTGTCTCTGACATATCAAAATAGTGAATCATTTGAAATACATTTGAGAATAAATTCCACCGATGGTCTTCCATATCAAAAGTATATGCAGTATGTTCACTCACTGTAGAGTATTTTGTACCATAAAAAAAGTAATCTCAGCTGCTTGCTTTGACTTCAGCTTCATTGTAAACTGAGCCCGGTTCTCTGAACCACCGGGCCCCTCTGACCAGGTGATGAATCACATCAAACTTCTGAAAAGCAGAAATCCACCCATTCAAAAGGCACTTCTATCTCAAAGAGACAATAGACTGTCATCGACATATAGATGAGCTATATACAAAAAAACCCAATGTACAAGTCTATAGAAAAAAAAGACTGCTGCTATATTTCAGTCTGTTTGCTCCGAATAAATATTTGGTTTTATGAACTCTGACAATAATGCACAACCCGAGGCGACGTTTACGTGTTGACATGATCGTCCAGGTTTGCCTGTTGTTCAAAGTTGACCTGACGCAAAGTACGTGTGATGTACCCTAACGATTTATTTAAAACCCACTCTGTACAGTAATATCAAAGGCTTATGCGACCCAGGAAAACAGATCAGCTCTCCCTGATCATTCAATATATTATATGTATTGCTCATCATATTTGGTTATTACTTCTAAAAAAGAGGAAAAATCTGGTGAAAATGGAGGTTTAAAATCTCTGCAGCTCAATTTTTTGCAACTTTAATGGACTCCGGTGCACAATGCACAGCTCATTTCTGTTCCTTCCTCATTTTTTAATTGCAGATGCAATTTCTAAGGCTTCCTTACCCCCAGACAAACCGACTTTGTTTTTTTTGTTTGAGCTTAACATCCAGGTGAAGGTAAGATTTTTGATGTATCTCAATCTTTAAAAAAATCACTGAAAACAGTTGTAACCAAAAATGATGAGCTTTTGTGATATGTAAGGCAAAACTGATCCCAGACCAGCACTGTTTATTGACTCGATAGAATTTCTTTGATATCTTAGCTGATAAAAAATATTTTTTGAAGAAGCATTCTAGTTTATAATTGATTTTCTTCATAAAAGTCATTCTATGCTGTAAATATGATACATAATTTTAAACATTATGTAATGACAACAAATTCTGAACTTAATCAATGGCAAAAAAAAAAAAAAAAAGTTCAGCCTGATATCAGGCTCGTTGAAACCACTGGTAATAATCCTGGATGCCTGATAAGTACCATGACTTATTTGATTTCTTATCGGGTCCAACAGGTTTTACAAAACTTCCAATCAAGCATCAAGTGGCTTTTAGAGTCCTGTGGTTTTACACTTGTGATAAGCACATGGTGACGAGCACTTGATCGATGTAGCAGTTTCCTTAATTTCTATGCAGCGTGATTCATCCCTTTATCTTTCTCATAAATCTCATAAAGCTTGGATTTTTTTTCCTGGCAAACCAAATGTATTAGGGGTCTCCTCAAAACACAAACCAACAAACAAACAAGAAAACTCCCCTTCCCAACTATTGATGAAGACCACAATGAAAAGTAGCTTACTCTTCCAAATATAATAAACTCTTAAAATGTGGGTTCTGTACAACGAGGGAGCAGTGATCTAAGCACAAATATGTAAGGCTATCTACCGGCTACATCACAATTCTGGCTTTGGAACCTAATATATCTCTCTATAGCAGCCAAGCCAATAATTATACAATAACTTCTTGTATAGTGAATAACACAGTGATAGTACAGACATAAATACATACACATAGTAACAAAAACCATGCAAGTGCGAGCAGAGGTGACTTTGTGGTAATGACCAAAGACAACTTCAAGCTGTGAAGAAGAGAAAGATGAGAATGAACCCCCCCCACACACACACACTCAGAAGTATCAGTTCAAACTGAGATCGTTTTTCCTGAAAAGTGATTCTTCCTTCAGTTTTTCTCTCTTATGCCTGTAAACCTGGATGGTGAGTTTGTGACCGCCTTCACCCTGCTAGCGCCCAAACCGTGCAGCGGTGATGAAGACCTGACGATACACAGTGGTGCCGGGGGTGAAATCGGAGCGCGGAGATTCGGCTTTTCCGTTCCAGTTAACTTCTGCGAGGACAACTCGCGCGATCCGTTCCTTCCCGTGAACGGACCGGTCTCCTCTTCACCTGGAACAACAGGCAGTTCTCTCCTCCAGTGCAAAAGGGGAAGTTGTGTCCGATGGGTGCTTGTGATAATGAGTGAGTGTGTGACTAAAGGAAACAGGAGGAGAGAGTGTCGTTTGGCTGCGTGTGTTGACTTTTTTTTTTTTCTTTTCTGCGTGACATTAGTTTTCTGTGAACGGGCTTTGAAGGGAAAAGAAAAGAAAAAAAAAACTATCTACAGGCGCAGGAATCTACAGTCATGTTGGGGTAGACTTTCAGCACCACGTTCTTGTCCTCGTCGAAGAAGAGGATGCTGAGGGAGGACATCTTCTCCGGGACGCAGCACGGCTCCGGGATGCCTGGGACGACACCCACTGCCCGCACTATGCTCTGGATGGTGGCGTGGTTCGACGGCTTCAGAGCCTAATAGCAAAAAGGGACAAAAAGGACGAATTAATTTTAAAAACGTACCCAGAAAGAACATGCCCGTATTGCAGGGTTCTGTTCTATTCCTGAATTTTTTTTTCATGGAAGAATGGTTTTCCAAATTGTTTGAAAAAAGGGGAGGGTTTTATAACGACTTGGGTCTTATTTTCTTAGTATTGGCCACCATCCTCTCGCTGCAACACCAGGTTAATCGCCAGGATCAAAGAAAGCCCCATTTGGATGAAGAAAAGAGAGTGAAATAAAATTTTTTTAGTCTACATGTTCATTGTTAACATCTGTCACAGTTTACGGGTTGAGTTGCCATTCTACTTTGAACTACTGTTCTTGGCGTAGTTTTGCATGTGTATAGGTTTCTTGACAAATGAGGGATTGTTATGGACATTTCACTTTTGGTTTTACCTCAGATTAAGAGTCTGATCATCTGACTGCTAACTTGATGCCTTGTTTGACTTTGCTGTAGTGATGCTGTTACCTTGGCGACTGCTTTCGTGAGCACGGTGTTGTCAAAACCAAGAAATGAGGACCAAAGCTGCAGTTAACCAGAATTTTGTCCTTGAGAGCCCTGGACAGCGTCTTTCGCAGAATTCTTTTCCTTACTCCAACAACATCTATCTTTGTGCTCACGCAGCAAACAACTTTCACGGTTCGCTCGTCACTTTGGCCTACCCATCATTCAGCACTCAATTAACAGGGTATTGTTCGGTGCCTCCAATGTGCAGCTGCAGACAGATCAAAGTCCAGGAGGCCTGAGTTGTGGCCCTGGACCGAGCAGTTCCCACGCGCGCATCACCTCGATGAGTCGCTTCGCGTCTTAGCAGGATCCCGTCAGTGACAGGGCTCTTCACACAAGTCACAATAACCGAGACAGAGCACCTTTTAATAGCAGCTATTTAGCGCCTTTAAAGCTTTGACCTGACAAAGGAGCAGTAACATCACAGGATCACAGGCCTGTCTAACTGAGCAGCAAACCTTTAGGATGGGGGTGGGGGGGGTTGCCTCAGGCCCCTAGGCTCTACTTCTGGGACTAATTACATCCAACTACAAAGGCCAGTGACTTCGAGGTAATGAATTAAGTGGATGGAACCCGTGCATTCCGGCCATGTTTAAAATACCTGTGATGTTATCTTGTCACCAGGGGGCCGTGAGCTACGAGGGTCGGGGGGTGGGGGGCTGATGTTTAACATCAGCTGAAGCACCAGTTTCTTAGTTTCTCTCACATCTTTTTAAGGTCTGTCAGGTGTGTTTACCATGTGTTATGCTGCCCGTATCTTAAGGGAAACATTCAGGAATAGCGCGGATCACTCGAGCTGCCTCCTCCAAGGTCATTACTCGTTCTACCTCAAGCATGATAATAAAGTTTTTTATTGATTTATTGATTTTTTATTGATTTTTGATGTGGGGGTCGGTCACCTGCTCTTCGAGAGGTTTTACATTGGAGCAGGAGCTGTTTGTTAGAAACCGTTTTAGATTACATCATCTGGAGTTTGACCACTTGAACTGCACATTCAGTACAGCAGACCTTCAACTTGGACCAATAATTTACTTTATTAAATTATGTAAATTTAGCTCGGATGCACATCCTTTAAGATAAAAGCATGAATAAGAGCTTTTAGCGGTGCCACCGCTGGATCTAGTTTAGCTTGCAGATGGCATACATCAGTCATTATCATCTATAATGTAAGACAGATAGGCTCCAGGGTTTTCTGATACTATCATAATACAGAGCGGTAACAGCAAAAGTAAAGAAGGCACTGATGGATGCGCTGATAGCTCAACCTGTCCTATTCGTTTAATGTATACCATACGACATTAAAGAAAATGCACAAAAAATGAAATCAGGCCTTTTGCTCACAAACCCCTTGGCCTTCAATTTTTAAACTTTTGGCAGGGAAGGCACAAAACCAGGTTACGAGATGTTTTGGTAAAGGCCTGAAGAGTAACCCAGTGGTGCTGTGGTTCGAAACCCTTTTGCCAGTGTCAGCTTGTAAACCATTGTTACAAGTTGTACGTCTGTGGGTTATGACCAGGTCGACCGAAGAGTATATTTTTACATCCTGTTTTATTTGAATAAGATTTAAAAGCCTGAAAAAAGTAAAATAATCCAGAAATTCTGGAGGAACACCTAGAGAAATAAATAGAATTTTGTGCAGAGTTACTGCTTCGACCCCAAAGGTTTGTCTTGAAAGCTCTTGTGGTGTCCGGAATCACTGCGGTGGTGCACTACAAGACTCGGAGTCTCACCTTTGGCATGGGGAACTGGCAGGACCCTGAGCAGTAGTAGGCATCAAACGACTTGGGCGATATAATCCATTCGCTCCAACCAATGTCAGCAAAGTCCACTTTCAGGTACCTCCGTGCGCAGTTCCTGGGCTCGTTCCACTGCTTCTTTCGCGCCTTTTTAATCGTCTGCTCATCGAACTGCAGTAAGGGCATCTTGTGCCGCTGATTCTTGCGCATCTTTTTGCGTGGCCGACGGGCCTGCTTGTTTTCAAAAGGTTCGTACGGACTCGTCTCGTCCCAACCGGTCGTCTCGTACGGATACTCTGGCCCGGGAAGCTCATTGTTTTGCAACGGCAGCAGAACGTTCACCGAGCGCTTATGCCTTGGCCGTGGCTGCTCTTGCTTGGTGCTGTTTCGCTCGCGCAGTCCCAGTTTGTGGAAGCCGTGTGAAACCGAGCCCTCCCCTCCCACCGAATGGTGTCTCTGGAGGGTGGCTACCACACTTTCCGGTTCCGAAATGGCAGAGTCGTTGGCGTAGACCAAGATGTAAGGCGAGCGATCTGACAGGAGCTTCTTCCACGGCTGAGGCCCTTGCGAGGCCACGTCGATCCCGATGAGCAGCTCGTCGTGGTGCTTGGCCTGGTTGACCACGCGAGTTATGTCCTTCCACTGCCAGGATATGAAGTCCCTGTAGAGGGTGGACACATTGATCCGAACATGTCCGAGAGTCCTCATCTTGTTATCCACGGAGGCGAAGCTCCAGATGACCATGTGGATGTGGCTGTGCCTGCGGGGGCCGTGGCGGCCACAGCTTTTGGACGTGGAGCAGCCCTGGGTGGTGTTTTGAAGGTCTCCAATGTAATAATGGAGAGTGGCCGACAGGACGTCTTCTGACTTGGTGAGGGAGGTGAGGTTGAAAATCTGCAGCTGCTTCTTGTTTATAGTACCTGTGCAGAAAAATGATTAATGCTATTAACACAGTACCAAGGCCTTGCCTGGATTAATTGAATACACAGAAATGACAAAGACATTAATAATAATAATAATAATAATAATAATAGTGAGAATTCTAATGATGATGTATATGTATATATGTATTTAAATACATTTCCAGACTGATCCAATGACTTATCCTAAAAAGTTTTTTCAATCCTGGTTATAAGATGTGTGTCTAAGATTTTTGTAACTTTCAGGAGCAGAAGGAATTTTGCTTTGTGGTTCTAAACGAAATTTTAAAAAATATAGGTATAAAAACTTATTTTTCCCGAAACTTTGTCCCTTTTGCTAAGAACAATCTGGACTTTCAGCAGCTTTAAGTGGGAGCCTTTTTTATGAGGACAGTAGTTCCTGTGAAAATCTTTCACAGAGAGGTCAGCGGATCATCCAAAGGAACCAGGTCACCGTTTCTGGGAACCGAGGTGTTGACTTTGTTTTAAGTAATATTTCAGGGCTTTGAGCAACACAATTTAATTTCCTCTTATCTCTGCTGTAATGGGGTGGGGGGCAGAAAAACTCAAAACATCTCAAAAAAGCCCCGGCCAAACAAAACCAAAAGCTATCTGCTAGGCAAGATACCTAATTAAAAAAATATGTGTGCAATTTGCGGTGAACTGACCCTTTATGTGCTGTGACTTACAGCTGCCAGGCGATAGGAGGCGGTATAATCTAACAAACTTTGACCCCCAGTGGAAACTGGTCGTCTTTAACAGGACCCGTGTCCATGTGATAATAACACAGCGACGCCTCTCAGTAATTTAGAGCTTTTAACAGGGAAGTTATTTAACAGTTCCCGGAGAGTAAATCATTTACCGAGGCACCTCAGACGCAGAAGCTCGGCTCAGTTTGGACCCCCCCCCCGCCTGTTGCGGGAGGGGGGCTGCCAGATGCTGGCTCCAGGGTAAATTTGTCCAGACTATCTGACGGTAAAATCTTCAGGCGTGAATACAGTTGTGTGCGGGGACGGGCCGTTTTCGGGGGTTAAATGCGGAGATCTGATGCGGAATCTCTGCTTCTGGCTCAGTGAGGGGGGGGGGGATAACAGGTTGATCACATTTCCATGACTGGATCAACAGGTGTATTTCAGTTTCAGCCCAGCCAGCACGCGAACGGCACCGATCTTCACGACTTCGTGACGATTTTTTGGTTTGTTTTAAAGCGAAATCGGGAGTATGAGCATTTTCCTACTTAAATAAAACGATGATCTTAAAATTATCCCGAAAGTGCGCACAGGCTCCGTGAAACACAAAGCTAGGTGCACTTGTGCGTTTAATTTCCAACTGAGAAAGGCAGAAGGAGACGTTATCTGATCCGGTTTACACTTCCAGTATTGACACGATAAAACAAGTATGTGTTCTCTCTCTAGGCTGGTAGAGTTCCTTGTTGTCAACATGCGTAAAACTTTGGATACGTACCCCAGTGCGCTTTGAAGCTGCGGACGGTGTTGCCGTCCTTGAAGGGAAATCCAGCCCGGTTGTACTTGGCGTAGAGCATCTGCATGTGCTCCGTCATTGTATCCTGCAAAAGCGAGTCCTGCTCTTCCTCCGCGGGGGGCTTTTTATCCACCGAATGCGTAAAATCCACCCGTCGCCTCTCGGGGATACTGTCTGTCTTCAGCATCGCGCAGTATCCAACGCACAGATAACTCCATCCGTAGAGCAGCACGACCACAAACCGGGAGTAGAGAGCCATGCTCGGGCCAAAGCGATGGGTAGCAACGAGAAATAATAATAATAATAATAATAATAATAATAATAATAATAATAATATTAAGAGCTGTGGGAAACCTAGCAACGTCTCCAGAAGCGGTCCCTATCTCCAAAAAGACACCATCACCCGAGGAGCGGCCCTCTGCGCGAAAATGACACCATCACCTCCGACACCGGTCGCGGCGAAATAACAGCGTCGTCCCGGTCGACTCTCCGCCTCGGATGAGTCGCGGGGGTCTGAGCGCGCTACAAGTCGGCAAAAAGGGTCAAAAGTCCCGGAGCGCGGCGGAAGGTGTCGGGGAGCAGATCGCGGGAGGAGTGCGCCGCCGAAACAGCGACGCTCTGGGTTTTGTATACGAGCTCTGAGCTGACTCCGGGTCCAGCAGTCAACCGTGCCCCCCGTCTCAGCTTTCATTGAAGGTAAAGCATGTTGTGCTTGGTATTATAGGGCTTGTGGGACCAGCTGGGTATTCCTCTATCACACACACACACACGCACACACACACACGCACACGGACGGACGGAGGGAGGGAGGGGGAGAGAGAGAGAGTGAGGTAGAGTGAGGTAGAGAGAGAGAGAGTTTCCTGTTCGAGATACTTTTACGCACAGTCAGGAGACAGATTATCTCATCTTATCAGGGGCTGAATGAGGCCGTTTTGCCCGTTGATTCGAGTGGGATTTTTCAGACATATTTTTATTGAGACATTCCATCGATGAACTGAACTGATTTCCCCACCTCACCGGCTGCGGCGGAGCGGAGCGGAACGGAGCGGATCGGCCCCCTCCGTGCGTAATTTCTGCTCGGCAGAGCTGTGCGTCTGGGCCGCGCCGCTGAATGCGGCGGCTTACTGGCGGCATTAAGGGCTCTCTCCCCTATTTAGCTTCGTTCAATGGAGTTAAGCACACACATCCTGTGCCATCGCGGTCCGATCCGGATGCTGCACCGTCCCCACCCCAACCCCCCAAAACGGCCCATCCAGGCGGGGTTTAAACCCCACCCCACCCTGCCGACCTCCACCACCCACCACCCGACCCCCCCGCAACCGGGCTTCTCTTTCAGGGGCACTCGGGAGGAAATGATTAGGGCATTTCCCCGCCCTTGGACATCTGATGGCAATAATATTAGCATGCCATGTCCTTCACAGCAGCCGAGCATCCATATAAACAATGGCAGCGGTAACGGGAGTGACGTCAGCCGGAGAATAATGTCAGTCAAATCAATCGGGGCACTTCGCCCCTTCACACCTGTGGTTCATGAGCAGAAATAAGATGGAGAGATACTATGAGACAGAATATGATTTTATGTCTTTTATAATATTCAGAATAAAGTCGGTATTATTGCTGCTGACAACTTATGGATGAAATTTAGATTTTGTTTTCATTCGTGAGTTAAGTGAGTTAACACTGTGACGCCGCATAACACGGAAAAGTTTACGCGGAAAATGCTGCCGATACTCATCGATGACAGAAGGAGCAGAGAAAAGGGGCCAACGGGCCAAAGGAGGCACCTCAAACTGCTGTTCGTCTCCGCTACCCTCAGAGTGGGTCCGAACATGAGGCCCGCGGCCCGGCGGGCACACGCCCGGAGGTCTGGGTCCGTCCCGGCGGAGGAGCGAATTCATCGACCGCACCGAGGCTCATCAACCTTCTCATTGTGAATCGCACGTCTTGCTTGTAGGCTGATGTCATTCGGGTTTCTTAAAAAGTCTTTACAAAACAACCAATACAAACAAAATAACCTTTCCAGCTCTTCTTTTTCTGAATGGAGCAAACCACACGAGATGAGACTAACTGGAGCATATACTGAGTTTAAGTTCAGAGCTGCTACCGTGTCCCTATTAAAAGATGGTCGTGAGCGTGAATGGGACCGGCTGCTGAAGTGTAATACAAGCAGCCTTTTATCAGTGCCCTGTTGAAAAAGTCAAATTAAACAACGCGAATGATGGTAAGTTTGTCCAAACGTGTTGAATTAATTCTCATATCAGTTTTATGAATTTTTTTTCACGTTTTACATTCAGAATTTATCATTATATTGTCTGGGCAGCCTCATTGTGAGCAGCCATCATAGGTCAATATGTGTAGGTTCACGGGGCATTCGTCATCATCCACAAGCTAATAAAGAGGTGTTTTAATCTACATCATGTTAATCTGGTACCAACTACATCAAAAGAGGCTCAGTTTGCTCCACGTTTACATTTAGACCTGTGAATTTCCACCATAGTGTCCCATGCAAATTCATCTACATCTCAAACGTTCCTGGAGATTCAAATGTCAAATACTGAATGATGAATCAGCACCAAAAGAGCTCCCCCGCCCAAAAAAAAATAGTAGTGCCTGCGCTATCTAGGGCCTGGTTCAATTCCAGATCCACCTCTTTACCTCATGTCGTGTATATTAGGGGGCGAGTCTGGCCTCAAGCTAATAAAACCACGCTTCAGTTAAAACCCCAACAGCTTAAAAGCCCAGTAAAAGAAATGAAGAAGGATATAGCCATTTAAATGAGGCTTTATTGTGAAATCGTTAGTGTTTACAGACACATGATCTGCCTGGGTGAGCTCTACTAACCCTGTTTTTTGTGTTTTTTTTTTAGGTCTGGTCTTTCACATAGGTGAGGCACAGAAAAGTGGCCCGTGCCACCGGTACATTAAATTGCCTGTTCTGCATGAGAACATCTGCACACTTTAGATCGGTGGTGTTTTTTTCATTTGGTTGAGGTTTTTTTGGAACAACCGGTTGCCACTTTTTCAGGGACACGGACGAATCGGAGCGGGCGGTTCCGTTGGTGTCACCGGTCCACTCACGAATGAGCTGTGACCTGTAAAACCTGAACAGCCCTAGACTCGGGGGGGGGGGTAGTATTCCTTTGCCACCCAGACCAGTTTCAGTTTCCTATTTCCAACCCACAAACACACAAACACAAACGAGAAAAAGCAGGGCTGATAGTGAGATAGTCAGGGGGACGGGGTCGTTGATTGTGACAGTCCTCGCCTTCAGGTCAAATCTTGGCTTTTACAAAGAGGTCAAGGAAGACATGACTTTCCCGACGCAATCCTTCTGTCAAATCTGAATGTGCCACTAATCCTCTGTTAGTCAAATTTGTTTTGCTGAAACAATAGCAAAGACAAACCAGATTTTCCAGAGCACTTTTAACGTGGAAACAGGTGAAAATATAAATTCAAAAATATATGTCGGGACATATAACAACCCATTTGGAGGAAAGTAAAAGAGAAAATACATTAAAAGAAAACCTCCTTTACATCCAATCAATCATGTTTGTTTGTTTTTTTAACTCCTTAAGACTTTTTACAAACTTTGTTTTTCATCATCAGCTCAAACCGGGCCCAGAACTGACATCTTAAAAAAGAGGGGGGGGGTAACAGAGAAAACATAAAACCCACTTACTATGAAAACCCAAAACCAAATCCTTGCTTTTACAGACCCAGAGCCCATGTCCACATATTGTTTCAATGAGGCCAACAGGGTCCAGTTCAGTCAAAACAGACAAACAGACAAACAGATGCAGTCGGTGGGAATCTGCTCCGCTATTGGGTCGGCGAAGACACATCACAGTGTTTTGCAAAAGAGAACTAATTCAGTTAGACCTTGTAACTCTCAGAAAATTAGCGTCAGCACAACGGATTCAGGGGAAAGGAACACATGTGAATGCCACTATGTCAGTTTAAAGGAACAGTTCAAAATATGCGTTTTTTTTTCTCTCTTGTGGAGAGTTGGATGAAAAAAATAACAATGCCAATCTGATTTTTGTGCATAAAAAATTAAGCTATAGCCAGGTGACAGTTAGCATAGCTTATTGTGAAGCCTGGATTCAGTAGTAAACAGCTAGCCTGGCTCTGTAAATTTAAAATATTAACTGGTGGCTTGGTAGATGGATCCCCCTCGTTTCCAGTCTTTATGCTATGCTAAGCTAACCCTCTGCTTGCTGTAGCTTCATTTTTTGCAGTAAATAATAAGCACATTTCCCCAAAAATAATGTCAAACTAATTTTATAAAGACTATTAGTTTTCAAATGAAGGGTGATATTTGTTTTCGATTATGCTGTTTTTACAAGTGGATGCCATCATAAGAAAACAAATATTTGCAACTGAAAATCAACACAGGACCATCTTGAAAACCTACATTTTACATTTTCATTTAACAGGGTACTGGGGAGTAATTGAGAAAAAAAGTGGGACTAGTGCCTTGTCGAGTAAAATGACATTCATATAAAAGTGGATTCTATGCTCCAAAGTTAAAACTGTACTTAAATGCATCCAACCAACGGGTACATGTGCAGGATGTTTCTTAGCAACTAGATGGAAAAAAGTTTTTTCTATGTGTCTTGTCAGTGCACGGAAGATTAATTTATGAACAACAAGGGTCCTGTAATTAGTTAGCTGATAGACAGCGAAAAAATTACTTGTGGCAGAACAGATTCCCACCATGTGTTTCAAAAACAAGAGCAGAAACACAAAAACAAATCCAGAAAATAAAAGGGAACGAGCTGCTTAAAGTTCTCTGTACTTCCTGAATAATCTCTAAATAAGCAGAACTGTAGAGTCGTCCCCCCATTAAAAAAAATGTCTCAGTGAATGACTAATATGTAAATGATAGAGCACTTTGATGTCCTGTAAAGTGTGCCTTGCATCTGGGAACATGCGGAATGCTTTAAGCCCATTACCCATTCTTCCAGTCCAACTGGAGCTACCGCAGCCTGGGGGAGGACATAAAAGCCACCCCCATCATCTTTCAAAGCTCTTACGCCTTTAATTTGTTTAGACAAACAGCCCAAAACATGCCAGGCCAAAAACCCTGGAACGAGCCCGGGGTCCTCGAGCAAGTTCCTGCCCCCTACTCAGACCGCTGCTCAGGGAACGCCAAACAGACTGGGCCAAACTGGGCCATGGTCTCCACTAATGGCGCGGAACACAAAGAAGAATTTGGGGCCAACTCTATAATAAGATTTTTTTGTAATGTAACAGGACTATCTCATCACAAAATCTGAAGTAACATCTAAAAATCTCAGGTTATGTGGCAAGGAAACATCCAATTTGTCTCACTAGTCTACTCACGTCTTCATCTGGGATCCTCAGCATAAAGCCAGTTTTTTTGTTTGTTTTGTTTTGTTTTTTTATGGCAGCACCTCCACCCAGATGGCATGCATGATACGGAGGGGGAACAGTTTGTAAATGATGGTGCAACAACTGCAGCAACACAGTCAAATTAGAGGTTTCCAGTTCCCCTTCAATATGTGCCATATGTACGAACATATTGGCAGCAGTGGCCGTGGCAGCACTGGTGGTGGCGGCGGCTGCCCCTCAGACTGTCCTGGTGTTGTGGTCGTAGATGACGACGTGGATGTAGAGGTCCGACTGTAGGAACGTCCTGCTGGAGTCCTCACCAGGCCCAGACTGGAACCCGGCAAAGAGGCAGAGCAGTTACCCGGGCTTGTTTGGACAGCGTTAGCCAGTTTATAATGGTGCATTCAGACTAAATGCTTCATTCTTGTAAAATCAGCGTTCTTACTTCAACAGTTTCAACTTGGACTGATCTCAAACCTTTGCAAGGAGTCAAGTCCTTTTATGTGATTTTGCCACAGTTTCTTTGCTTTTTCCTTTTTTTGGGAACATTTTTGCTTTAGCTAACATTTTCAGGCCACGGCACCACTCGTGACTTTCCATTTACATTAGCACTTCCTCTACAATCTGCTTAGTCTGAACACAACGTCATGTGAGGTTTGTTAAATCAGCATTAAGCTAATTTTCTCTAGAGCAATTAAACTCCTAATATATGAACAGCTTTTTGAGTTGTTCAACAAGTTCACAAATTCCCTACTTAAAGCTGCAAAATGCTTCTCTTAGCTGCATATAGGTCCATGAGGGTTGTCAATTGATGTTCCACGGCTGTTTCTTATGTACTTGTATTAGTGGCCATCAGGGTCCAAAATTAACACCCGCCAAGCACTGAACACAGAAGGGTTTCCTGGTTTGGCGAATAAATGTTTGTATATATAGTTGTAAAACACTGTCCTACTAGCCTAATGCTAACAATAACAGTAGCTATCATCAATCCAGCAGTAGTGCTTCTCAGGATGGTGTTTTGATGTTAGCTAGCTAAGATAACATTAGCTAGCTGACTAGGTTAACATTATGTTTGTCTCAGAGAACAGAAGCAGTGGATCCAAAAGACAAAATGTGAAGCAGACTCTCAGGACAGTGTTTTTTGACAATCTGGTGTAAACTTTTACCCCCCTGTGTGGCGGATGGTCTTCTGGGATTCACTCAGCAAACGGGGAATACACCCACATTTGGCACTTGAAGAATGTTAATTTGATAGGTAAGAACGTAGCCATCGAATCAACCAGTTAAGCTCACCTCATGCACAGGTCTGCATGACTCATTGTGGAGATTTTGGGGTCGTGCTCATTGGCCCCTGTCCGAGTCTCTATGACCCTTTTTTATATATGATTGCAATGATGTTTACCTATATTGTCTGAGAAGCCTAATTCCATCTTTCCTAGATGGAGCACGATAGCAATTAGACAGATATCCTGGGCACATCTCTTCATAATACCGGGTAAAGGGGGGGCCAAAAATCAGAATAATTTGACAGTGACTATAAGTGTCCAATTTCGAAGATGTTATGTGTTGCTTTCAATGTTCAAACTGACATGGCCCCACCACTAAGATGTGAGGCCACTACCAGCTGGGAGCATTTATTTAAGACTAAGTGTGTCAAAAGCCTCCAGTGGGAGTGGATCCATGGCCAACCATTACACTCAATTTACACTTTTACCTCAAACACACTTGTGGGTGTCCTAATAAGCGAGGCGGTCTTCTTTTGCAAGTTTCAAAGAGCGTCAATAAAAATAGACCAATAAAAAAAAAAAATTACCTCATAGACACATTAAGAGAAAATGGGAAATGCTGGTTGGGACTAAATGATAAGCATCTATTTTTTACAGAAACCAAAATGTGTCATTAACACTCACGTCATTTAAGTAGCTCACTCTGTTCTTCAAACATCAATTTCAATAAACTTTTTTATTTTTTTTTAACTTTTGCTCAGATTGAATTAAGCCATTGTCATAACTGAAATATGACAATGCCCCCCCCCCCAACCCACTCTTTTGGCTAGGACAGAAAAAGTGGTCACGGTATGACAAAGGCAGAAAAACAAACAAACCACCCAAAATAAGTCGATGCGAGCCGAGATTTTGGAAGGTTCCCCTGCGGATCTGTGGCCACATGAGCAGCTAGTGAGCTCATGGTGGCTTAAGAGCCGGATGGTTCTGCGCTGCTCCATGCCGAGCCAACGTGGGCTGAGCCGAGCTGAGCTGGGCTCTGGGCACAGGGGCGGTTTTGCTGCGTCTGGCTTTCCTGTGCCTCCTCTTGTGTTTTTAATAGACAGCCTGGTCGGGGCGGTGCTCGACCGCAGCTAGAACACTGTGCTGCCATTTTGGCGATCGGCCTCAAAAACGCAGTCCCCACAGCTCCGTCGGCAATTTCAAAATAGTTCAGCCCCACCAACTACTCCCCTGCCCCCCCCCCCCCGACCCCACCCCCAGCAAAGAGAGACTGGAGAGAAAAAAAACCCCACTGTCAGTCGTTATTCCTCCGGGGCCCCTGGCGAACTGTTAATGTGGAGGAAGCACCTGTCTCAACCCAATGATCCTCAACCCTTTGTGCAGGTGGAAAGCGAGTATCTCTCTCTCACAGTGATTTTCTTTCTTTCTCTTCTTCTTCTTTCTTCTCTCTGCAAGTGATTCTCAGTGCAGGTTCCCTCTGGAAACGACTGTCTGATGATAATGGAGACTCGCTAAAGACTAGGTAATTAGCAAAGTCGGTAGAGCGGTGAAAAATAACAATTTTAAGCCTGCGACAAGAGGTCAGGGGTCATATTAAACAAACAGGATGTTTTGGGTATGCGGTAAGTTAGTCATCTGAGCCATAGGACAACGAAATTAGTTTTTAAAGTTGTTCCTGGGACTTGAAAAGAGTTGTTGTTTTTTTAACCCCATAGCCTTTTTGCTTTCCTAGGACCTTTTTACTGCAGTGGAACAGGTGAACTGATCTAATTAGCAGGACCATTTGTCTCAATGGGGCTTGAAAACAAAGCAGGGGAACAACAACAACAACAACAACAACAACAACAACAACAACAACAAGACCTACCAAGGGGTCCACGTTCAGGATCTTCTTGTCCCTCTTATTCCTAAAGAGGAGGCCGTTGGGGTCATCGTAAACCACCTGAAAGTTGGGGCTCGAGTTGGATGTGGACACTTGTGTCTTCCAGTTATAGTAGCTGTAGAAGAAAAAAAAAGAGGAGGTAAAAGTAATCGTTAGATGACTGAAGTCTTAAGATTTTGTCAAACAGCGAGAGGTTGGCGCTTCCTCGACGCTCGCCATCCGAAAGCTCCTTGAGTGATGAAACTTTGTTGGAGCAAAGTCATTTGGGAAGACTTATTTTGAAAGATTGCATTTTGATATTTTTTAAAACTCCTAGAAGCTACCCAGTAGTGCTGCGCTGCGCTGCACTGGCGGCGTTGCCCTGGCGGCGTTGCCCTGCCATTTGGTTGACTTTTTTTTGCTATTTCTGGGCCCATGCGGACATTTCTTAGGAGAGGGACACTTTTGAAAACCCGTGGATTTCAAAGAGAGGATGCAACCCATAGAATTCGGGCAGGGTGGGGGAGCGCCGCTGCGGCGTAGTTATATTTTTTTTGTTGTCAAATAAAAAACGTTAAAAATAGGTCGGCCTTAGATGAGATGCCATGTGAACCGAGAGAACCAATCTGTGTTGTAGCTTACTTTGCATTCTGCCTTGCCTCTTGCCCTATGTTGCGATGCACCTGGCATCTTCAGAGCTCCTCAGGTTTCACCCTCTCAACAGGGCCTTATATATGAAGTATGGCTGTAGGGTGAATAAATGGGAAAATAAACCCCACTTCCAGACGTTTGCAGCTAAATACCACGAAAGCGCTGTGAGTCAGAACACTCAAAAGTCACTGAATTTCACATGAAGCATCAACAGTTTTGTTTTGGGTCAGCCCGTGGACAGTGTGGTTCGGTTTTCCAGTCCTGAGCAGAAATGAAAGTCAAAATGATTGAACTTCAAAAGGTAAGCATGTGTTTTTAGTTTTCTTTTTTTTGGATTTCAAATGGGACTCGATGGCACTGGGTCTGCATTGCGTTTCAGCTCCACATGTTCACACGTAGCATAACAGTGACTGCAAATTTTTTTGAATGCAGCGTCTCTTCTCAAGATAAAGAAGATAATGAGGGAACAAGTGCAAGCAATGTGTTAGTTCTGACCATGTGTTGCTCCTGTTTTTTTTGGGACATATTCCTTTAGTCTCGTACAGCAGGAGGCTTTAAAGCACCACATGAGCACCACATTGAGGTCACGACTTAGCATGTTTCACGGAGGAAAGAAAACTTCATGGATTGTTATAGCATTACACAGCCTTTGTTATCGTATCAATACTCAACAGCGAGTCATAAAAGACCTTTGCTTTGCAGAAACGAAAGGAAAGCAACCTGCAGAGTAAAGTATCTTTCATAAGAGGGGGAAAAGGTACGTGTCTGTTTCCAATTTGATCTTAAGGGCGCTGTGTTGGAGTTCGCCAAGCCAGGCATTAGAGCAAAGCTGTGGGTAATAAGCAATTGAAACCAAAGAAAGGGTTGAATTCCAAAATAAATGCGCGATTAATTTACAGCATCCGATCGGATCCTGCTCTGCTTGCTGGGTTTTTTTTCCTGTTATTTTTCGTACAGCAGGGCAATGGTGCTCAAGTTTGTGACAGAGTCAAAGGGACAAAAATGTTTGGACACGCAGACTAACATTAATACCTCTAAAAGGAATCAATATGGGGATGTGATTTATTGACATTTTACTTTGATAGTGCAATTAGGGTTTTGGGTATCTTTGCCAAGTCACAGATCAAGAACAGATCCCTCGAGCAGTTTACTGAAGGCAGGCTGTTAGCTGTTAGCTGGAAAAAAAAAAGATCCATATCAATTTTACATTCCCGAGCCATAAATCTGGCAGATCTTCTCTATGTGTTGACGTGAATTACAATGAGGCTGGTCGGGATCTGAAAACATCTCATTATGGTAGTGTTGAATGGTGCATTGTTCCCATGTTAACGTTGGATTCGGCACAACCTTTCAGCTTAGTGGGGCCAGGAATGGAAATGAGAGGAAAAAAACAAAAAAAAAAAAACAAAAAAACCCCCAAAAAAACCAAGACACAAGTCCTGAAATTGGTTTAACTCTGTTAAAAAAAGAAAAAAGAATCAATATGAAATGAACCCTTAGTGCCACAGCTGATGTTAATTCATCAGATTAATTTGAAACATCTTTATGTACCAAACCACTTTTTCTTTTGTGTTGTACATATTGTTATAGTTAATTTATTGCTCTGAAACGTGATATATTTCTGTGAGGCACTGTGACACCTTGTTTTGAAAAGTGTTACACAAAAGCATGTTAGAGAAGTAACGCTTGTGTGTTATGGAGCTGCATGGCCCATTTTGAGTGGTTCTTATTAATGGCTCTTTACATCAGCAGTAACACAACTCCACATGTCGCACTCTGAGGCACTAAGGGTTGCGTTAGCGGGCCTCGGCTATTCCCCAGCTCCCCGGCAGCAGTTTGTGGTCCAAGAACGAAGTTGGACCTTGGGGAGGAAGCCCAGCGTAAATTTGGGAAGGTACATTGTGTTGTTGGGGGGGGGGGGGCTGCAGTGACTAGCTGTAAATATGGTATGGTAACATAATGGAGTGGTGCCAGTGTGCTGCAGGTTATGTGTCACTTGCTGAGATGCTTTACCGGAGCCAAAACATGATGAACAGCAGATATAAAGACGTAACGACCCAAACTGTGTAAAATACACCTCAAAATTTACATTTACATTGTGAGACCTCTGCAGTCTTTGAGATATTCCTGCTGTTTGGCTGGTTCCAAGATATTTTTTCTGCAGGATCCGTTTCAGAGGTAATCTCCAGTGGCAAATAAAAACTGTTTGCAAATACCCATTTGCATTTGGGCCATGAAAATATTTTCTGACGGCAACATATCAAGCATGCGTACTGTATAGTTCAAGCAATATAAAAACTTACCCATGTGGCCCTTCCAAAACCCACAGACCCCTACTATGCAATTTTGGGAAATGTAAATACATATTTTCTTGCAGAATAGCCTGTTTTTGAATAGCTATGAAAAGGGCCAGGTACTCCAGCCAATAACGAGAGCTACTGACTTTACTGCTGGCTTCTTGGCTTCCCTGGATTGATCACTTGTCATATTCTAAAAGACAGTTATTCAGAATGAGGGGAAAAGATCTATCTTCATATCGGCCTCTGGAGACTCATACTAAGACCGAATATCTTGACAAAGACCCAGATCCACCTTCTGGGAGAAAAATCCAGTCTGTCTGTTGACCACATTTCAAGACAACAAATGCAGAGCACTGAAAGTTCAGTTAGATTATTAAAATGAGTTAGATAAAAAAATTAAAAAAGAACGGCAACAGAAAAAAAGATGCAAATGTGGTCTGAAATTTGTAAAACAACATAAAAGCAGCGTCAAAAGAAATATGTTTGAAATGACATTTAAGTTTGAGTTTTTAAGACCTGAAAGACTCACATGTTATTGGTCATTTTCTTTTAAAGACTTTCTCTGACAAACTTAGGACTTGGACTTGTCTTGACTGTTTCTGACTCAAGACTCCTTTTACAGTTAAGGTCCATTGCGACAAGTCTAAAGTGAGTCTTGTGTCGTAGACTTGTCGCAATTGACTTTAACTTAAAACTGAATATAGACATGACTCAAATGGCTTGAGACTTGAAATTGTCGGGACTGACCTCGACTCTGACTTGTCCTGAATAACTTGACACTTGACTTGTCCCTGTCTCATCTGACTTTGACCTGAGAACTCACTTACGCTCGTCTTAAATTACTTGAAACTTTCCTTGAATCTTGCCTCCAATGACTTGAGACCTGACCTGGACTTGGGACCAATGACTTGTGACTTGGCTTGGGTTTGTCTCCAATGATTCAACGCCTGAACCATTGGGTTTTTCGCCCGCACCAGAGTTTGTTTGGCAGCTCTGACACCAGCCCAAAAAGAAACCAAACAGCACCGGTGAATGCACCACTGCATTAGGAAGGTTAAGTCTCAAAATCTTAAAATCAGTTCTGCAGTAACATTTACAATATTAGATAGTATATCACAATATATGAGTGTAGCAGAGAAACCCATGAACAGAATTACAAATTTTATCCATACTGTCCTCCTATATTAGGCTCTGCTGTATCTTTACACGACCATATAATGCGGTGCCTTTCGGGACATGTGACGGTGGATACCATCTGATCTCTCAGATATTATCCGTCAACCACCTCCCGACGGCTTTGAGAACGACCATCCGCTCCAGGAAACACATGCACCGGACGCCTCTGAACAGTGCAAAAACTGTGTGGGGAAATACACTGATGCATAAAATTATAAGGTATAATAGGATGGAGAGGTCTGGCATTTTTTTTTTTTCAAGTTGCCAACAGAGCTGAGTAAAGCGGGTTAAGAATAGACTGCTGCAATGCCCCAATTATGAAATACAAATTGAGGTTTTTTTCCCTTAAAACTCAGAGGAAAATTATATCGTCTGAGACTCACTCTCAGACACATGCATACTTCTTCTCTTTGTAAATTAGATCCGACAGTGTTTCAGTGGCTATTTATACCGAAATGCCATACAACAATTAACATTTTTCTGGTCAACCACTTTTATTCCAATGGCGAACCGCTTACTTCTGCTTGAGAAATAGGACAGATGTGAGATATTTTAACACTGAACATGAAAAAGACCGATGGAAAGTGTAGAAAAAAAAAATTTTTTTTTGAAGCAATGCCAAGAATTTCGTTCATACGTTTCTTGGATGTGTTTACTGGATCCACCTCCCTCGCCGTCCCATATGAACTGTCACCGGGGCGACTGGCTGCACGGTCGGTGCACATTCGGTCACAAAGCAAAAGCTCCTGCAGCTGGATGGCACCACACCCAGACACATGGACCAGTAAAAGTGTGAGAACCTGGATTTGGTGGAAACAATGACGGTGCTCCCAGCGTCGGGTCCCGGTTCCCTATGCATTTACCATGGCTGTTTGACACGTGCACCGTGTCCTTTCGCTTTCCACAGTTGCCGTGCTCGGCTCTATTGTTATCTCCAGGCGGTCATTTTCCAGGGTAATGTCAACAGTCTCATTATAGGGCTCTGAGGAGCTGGACTCCCTGCGCCGGACGATATATATCATAAAAGAGCAAATACCTCGCATGTGTATTCGTTCAGCTGTTTTTTTTTTTTTTTCTTCAGCGGCTGAAGAACACAGGTCCAGTTACTGTTTCTGAAGTTAATGTTTCCAGCGTAAATCAGGAAAAGGCCTCTTCGGCGTTGACAGGCAGAGTGCAATGGGTTGAATTTACGGTGAAGCCCAACGGGGCTGTACCATGGGCCTGATTCAACGACAAATCACCGATGAGCCATTTCCAGTTGATAACCCCATTAAAAAACCCTTACCCACCCACACACATCTTAATTTATTTTCCTGTTATTTTTGGTTTTGTCTGGAAATTTATTAATTTCAAAATACAAGTGAAGGGTACGTGTCTTTATTGGTTGTGAAAATTGATGTCAATGTTTTCCTAATGTTTCTGTTGTTGCCCCTTGTGTTGTGGTACAAAAATCCAACTCCAAATCAGACTGTAAAAATAACATTTAACGGGCTCTGCTGAATAACTATGAGCTTTAATGTGTTTTAGCCGCATTTTTCCCTCCCCTTTTGATTCCAGTACTTTCGGAGCCGAGTGCTGAAAAAAATGTGTAAACTATTCAGTTAGGAGAAAACAAATGTGTAAAAACATGGATAAAACAGCCTTCAATTGGTTTAATCGGGCAGAAATACCAAATATTATCTGGTCCAGCTTCTTAAGTGTGAGGATTTGCTGCTTCTTTATCTTAAATAATTTTAAACAGAATAGCTTTGGGTTATTAGAGTGTTGTCAGACCCGAAACAAAAAGGATTAATCAAACAATAACTGAAAGATTAATAAATGATTAAAAAAAAAAAAACAGTGGTTGAGTTTATATCAAAAACTGCAGTGATGAGTCTCTTCTACCAGCAGAAAACATTTTTTTTGGGCGAACAGAGACATTAAATCGAGGTGAGATTTGGGCGTAAAGCTGTACTACTTTAAAACTGTGTGGTTTTGGAAAATGGGTGCGAACTGAAAAAAATGACCAGTAAAGATAAATATTGTGTATCATTATACATTAAGGTCAACGTGGGGGTTAGGTTTTAATACTTTGTCGACAATCTAGAATATATATACACACACACACGCGAGCTGCTTATTTTGAGCACATTATTACTTATACTCACACCAATGTGGCACCATTTTACATATTACATGTTTTAGTACGTCTTCCATCAGGGCTACACACACACACAAACACACACGCACACACACACACACACACACACACACACACACACACACACACACACACACACACACAGACACACACACACACACACACACACACACACAGGCCAGAGCAGTTACATAACACACTGGGACAACAGGGTGTTATTCCGGATTCTGTTTGACTGGAACTCAAGAGGCTAATAGCATCTTAACAGAGGGAGGTGAGGGGGGTCAACCTCTGTTTGTTAAAACAGTCCCAAAAAGAAATTCAGGCCACCAGCCCAAACGCCTTCGCTCATGTTGAAAGAATGCTTGCTGATGACGACTTCTCCATCCAGTATGATAACACGCTGAGGAGGAAGATCCGTGGCCGTAGATAAGACTTTGTGTCATTTCACGGTCCTGTTCTATGTGCGGCAACTCCAGCCACTGTTGGATCTCGTTTACACGGCCGACACGGATCAAACGTGGCAGGAGGTCCAGGAGGTCCAGGAGGTCCGGGCGGGTGGAACGCTGAGCTAATCTATCAGACACAGTCCAAACAGTATCAGCACTGAGACGGGCGGGTGGAACGCTGAGCTAATCTATCAGACACAGTCCAAACAGTATCAGCACTGAGGACAAACAGGCCGACTGGATCCAACCCCTGAGGATCCAGCTGATAAAGTATGTGCCAAGTGTACATACTTTATTAAGATACAACACAGCAACAGAATATATCCCATCCCCACCCCATTAGAGCTTGGACACAATTCTCTGGGCAGAATCACCCAATCACCCTCTGGAGCTGGGACGGTTTCCCTTTTTTGTATTAAAAGTTAATAAAACAGGACAGCAGTGCAAATATTTTCACAGCAGAAAAAGCGAAGCCAGGCGAACAGGTGTGCTGCAGAGGCCAAACGTGGAGGCAATATGATTTTGGCTTCGGCGGGGGCATGCGCTGTGCCTCGGCCCCAGCGGATACTTCCGAGTTCAGCGTTTCCTGTCGCCAAAGGCGCTTCAGGGCAGAGCCCGGGTGCAGGAAAGCTTCACGCGACCCAGCTTTTCAAAAGAATTACAACCATTAATTAATCCAAAAACCCACAGCATTTGTATAGCACAGCAGCACATTAAGAGGATACAGAAATTTAAAAAAAAAAAAAAAAATCTACCACAACTATAGAAATCTACTTGCGAAAAAACCCGCATGTTGTTACAACGTAGGGAGGAAAAGAAATCGATTAGGGCGACGGTGTATATGAGATGCTGCCCGGGCCTCTTAAAAGTCTTTTGCTAAACACAGGGACTGAAGGGAAGAGGGAGAGATATGGGGGGGGGGGCTCAAGTGCATAAACAGATGGTCACTTTGCTGGGGAACATTAAATAGACATCAGAGATGCTGTAGGCACATCTGGAGTGGCAGGAAGCCGGGTACACGGAGCTGGAGATCTGTGGGATAATTAGATGAGGGTCAGGACTCTGGTGCGTGCACATTTGTGTGCGTGTGTGTGTGTGTGTGTGTGTGCTCTAATGTCGGAAGCTCACAGTAAAAAGCAACGCAGACAAAACTGTGATGATTTAGCCTTTGAACACATGACTTTGTATATTTTAAAGAGGTTTTTCTTTTTTTTCCCCCTACATGTGCAGAATCAGTGTCAGATTTTGCCCCGAAGATACTGGAACAGACCAGTTTCACACATGCAGCTGAAAGTTAACGTCTCTCTACGTGGTAACTTTATCAGTCAACATCACTTTATATTTATATATGTATATATATATATATATATATATATATATGAAGGTTTGTCAAGAAAAGCACATTTTTTATTAATATTAATACTAATATGACCTCTACTTTTATGTGGTTTTGTGTTATCAACAGCCTCTTGGCTCTAAACTTTTCACAAAAAGGAAAATTCTCTCATTGAATTTTGATGTCACCGATGCATGATTTTTTATTTATTTTATTTTTTTTTACTTTAACCAGGTTCTCCAGGAGGTCAGAGGCCTACAACATATGCCTTTACAAATGATGTTTATACGACCCACCCACCCAGTGTGCCTGCTAAAATAAATCAAGCCTGGCGTTCGACTGATTTTTTTTTTTTTACTGCTCCTATAGAGTTTGCTCGGATGCAAAGAGCCTAGAGCAGACTGGGAACGTAAAAGGTATGGAAAAAAAAAAACAACCAAAAATGAAAATAACACCGAAAAGAAAATCCGTAAGCGAGTCAAACAATGTCCAAATCGTCCAGATTAAAAGCTCAAGGAGCCATTTTCTTTGAGTTTTCTCATGAAGCAGACGACAAAACACAAAGGTCCATTAATGGCAAATGTTAAAAACTAACAGTCTTGAGAAAAAGGAAGAAAAAAAAGCTTTGGTTTCTATTTTTCCAGCTGACGTAAAATTTAGTGGATCTTGATATTGTCTTCCTTCCATAATTACACGCATCTTAAATTGGAACTGGAGGTCGAGGTTGGCGCAACATCCCGATCACGCCGTTGCAAGACTCTCAATGTTAAAAAGGAACGAATGAGGGATCATCTCAACGGAGGACATCTCGATTCGTTCGGTCTTCAGCGCCCGGTTACAGATTTGTTTTTCCACAACGTTCTAAAGAAGCTCGACTTTTTACGCGATCAATATTTTCTCCAAACACCTCCGACCGAATCATTCTTCTTCTTCTTGTCTTTTAAATTCATATACTTGACTCTAGGGAGATACTCTGCTACTGCTCTTTTTTTTTTCAGACTATGTATGTGAACCTATCCACCCTTCCTCGCTGGAGGTGGGAGGTAGAGGCCCGAGCTGGCGCTGGTGTCGCTACTCTGTGTTCTTTGTGGCTGAGGAGGAGGAGGAGGGACAGGATTCAGAGTCCTGCGGTGGGAGGTTTAGTGCACTGAGTGGGCAGCAGCTCCAGCATCTGCTCCCTCTTAGCGGCAACCACACTGGGTGTTATTGTTCCCGACAGAGATGAAAAAATGGGGTGGGGGGTGGAGTGGGAGGGGCGGAGGATGACATGGGGGGGAGAAAATGGAAGGAGGTAGCAGAGCGTGGAACGCGAGGTTAGAGGAGTTGAAAATAGAGACAGAGAGATTTGTAAATCTGATGAAGTGCGGCATTAAGTGGGTGAAAAAGGAGACAGAGGGGGAGTGTGAAGTCAGATGTCAGATGGAGGGAGGGCAGAGAGACCAGTTGGGGGGTGGGATGGGGGTTGGGTGCTCATAAAAGCGTCATTGGGGAGTAGGCCGTACCTCCAGGCATGCTCGCCCAATGACTCACACCTATAGCCTGTTGGGGCTTCCACTCGCCGGAGGAGAGGTCGGGGGTTCGGGGCCGCGAGCGGGGCCGCGAGCGGGGCCGCGAGCGGGGTCACGCGTCAGCACGCATGGCGAGGAACTGGATGAGGGGAGTGACGAGGCCTCGCGCCTTCTCAACCCCTGGTTCCAGAGAGAGGGAGAGGCCGCCTCCGAGAAGGAGACGTGGGCCGTCGCTCTCATCGCTAAACTGCCGTGGCAAAAAAAAAAAAAAAACCCAGCTTCCCGTAAAACCGGATACACCGCACTCTGAATATTAACATGTATCGCTGCGCTTATAAAACGTGGAATCTGGGATTTATTAATACATTAACATGCACATCGTGATTGTAAACCCGAGGACCTCTGTGATCTGTTATTTGAGAATTGCATTTAATGTCAAAGCAAAGCCATGAGTGGACGCAGGCAGTCAGGAATTATGCCCGAAGGCACCGTGAATCCAGGTGAATACGCATTTATGCAAGTTGAAAATGTTTTAACTCTGGAAAATAAATAAATAAATAAATTGTGCTTGCACAAGTACCTAAAAAAAGATTTCTGGCTGACGAACAGACATGGACTACAAAAACGCTCCAACTGACAATTCTGTGCGACGATAGCGAGACAGAAATTTGCTTCACGCTCTTGCTGGACACACGTTCAACAAAAGCAATACTAAAGAACAATAGTTGTGGCAAAAAAAAAAAAAAAAAAAATCTCAAATCAACTCAAGGGCTACTTACTAGCTTTCTCTAGAGTTTATAATTTCATCCTACTGTCTTCATCCCTAGCTGTCTGGTCTTTGCGCAGTTGTCACGGAGAATTACACGAACTCTATCCACTGATGAAGACCATGACATCCGGCTGACAGCCCTGAAGAAAAAAAAAATCTATCAGACGGCCCACGAGATTATTTTTTTGGTAAATCTTAAGAAAAATCTTGTCTTTTGTTTGTTTTACAAACTCAGTCTTACTTTTCCAGCCTCTGCCATTGTTCCGACCACAGGGAGCCACTCACACAGTCATGTGCGTAATTTGCTAGTTTAGCCTTGTTACGGTATGTAAACCACGGATTTTTGAAGTCAAAGCTGAAAGTTGGAAATTGTTGGGCAAACTCTCAACTGAAATAGCCATTTGTTTTTTGTTTTCTTTTTTTTTTGTTTTTTTCAGGCCTTCTACAGAGCTACTGTACTCGGCTCAGCTTTGACCCATCTATACTTACTGTAGCTCCACTGGCAGGCAGTTTTACAATGCTACGAAAAACCCCGATACAGCTCGTTTCAGGTATGTTCCGTACGTTATATACGGTATCATATTACCTTCCAAATAATTATCTAATATGATCGAACTGGGGCTTTGTTTAAAGCCTCTGTGACTGTGACCTAAAGGTCGCTGTGGTGAAGCAGGCCCTCTGATGCAGCCCTGTTGTCAGATTTCACGCATTAAGTCGGTAAGTACTGTATAAGCTCAAGTTATGCCTCGTAGGAAAGGACTAATTAGGAAAATACGACCCAGATCGTAAAAACAAAAAGAAAGAGAGAGAGAATAATATTCCTCGAAAACCTGTCGACGTTAGGACACCGGAGACCACGTCCTGCCCAGTGTCACCGAGGTTATACGGAGCCGCGTGCCATCTGGCTGAACCCTCAACAAAACCATGTAATACACATTCTCACCCTCATTCTCACCCCGGTCTGGTCGTGTTTGTCCCCGTGGGATTTCTCGCACGTATCTGAAATGTTGGTAATATGTTTCTATGCATGAGTATGTGGAATGTGGGGACGGTTTTGGCTCCGGTAAATCGCTGACAGCTCCCTGTTTGCACGGCTCCCCTGGTAGACGACGGATTGTAAAGATGCTACCTGTCCCGCTGTGGGACACAGGCTCGGTTTTTGCTGACACCCGCGAGGTCAGCAGTTCATTCGGGGCCTTTGCTGGAATCTGTTGGACCGGGCACTGATGCATGCGGTTGTTGCTGGTGCGTCTTGACTGAATATGCCAGATTTAAGCCACTTGAGAACTTTGGTTTCAAAAATTTGAAAGGAGATGTGTGAACATTTTTATGGGTCCATTGCATCTTTTCAATTATTTTGATGACATATGTTGTGTCTTTTTTTTTTGAAATTTCCAAAGGTACAATTTTCAGACTAACAATAACATTTTCCCATTACATTAAATATGTCGTGTCTGTCCGGTAAGAACTGTGCATCACCATATTTGGTGTTTTGATTGATGATTGGTTTTCAACCGTCTAAAAACCTCTTAACCTTCTAAAACTCCACTAACTTGTCTAGATTATGCATGGGGACTTATCCTAAAACCATGGTGGTTTTTCTTTTCTTTTAATTAACTCATTATATATACATATATGTTATCTTCAAATATTCAACAATCTCATTAATCTGATTAGATTGTGTAAAGTGTCTCCTTGGCAACATCAGCTGCTCACTATCTCTGATTTTGATCAAATGTAACCGGAGTAACCAGAGTAAGGAAAAACCCAACTACAGCTCTGTATAGCGCTAAGAGCAATAATAATTTCATTATCAATGAATCTGTCTATCAATTTCTGGGCACACTCTCAAATTATTTATTTTTGTCTGACCAACTGTCTAAATTCCAAGGATTGTCAGTTTAAAATAGTATTAAAAGCAAAAAAGAATGAAAAGTGCAACAAGTCATCACGTTTAAGAAGCTTGAACCAGGTCATGTTTGGTGTTTTTGTTTAAAACACAACTTCGGTGATTAAAAGATTCTCTGCACCGTTGCAGATTAATTTTCTGTTGGTTGATTTGTTGTTGTTTTTTTTCTTCTTCTTTCTCTCTAAAACTGACCTTTCCCGAAGGACCCGTCCTCAAGAAATCAGCAAGAAACAAAGACAAAAATTCAGGAATGTCACAGTTCTAACTTTGTCACCAAATGGTGTGTTAACATAGGACCCCTATGAGAAAAGTTTATTAAATAAATACATTTTCGGGATTTCTAAAAGTAGCTGATCTACTTATCCATTAGTGTCTCTGATCTTGAGATTATTAAATGTTTCACATTTATCTGTGATGACAAATTTACTTCACATTAAAAGAAGATCAAAATCTCATGGTTTAAACCTGCCATGATCCGGACTCTAATCGTGCCCGTCTTGCCCAGGCAGGCTCAGCACTTTGGCAGCTATACCCAGCTTTACTTTAGCAGTGTATTTTTATATTCCACATCCACGCTGAAGCCACAGCGGCTGGTGCTATACATACTAAGTACAGTGGCCCCTTGCACAGCTCCTTCCCAGCCTATATTGGTCTCTCATGTCAACTTGAATCTTTAATCCCAGATAATAAGATTTCCTTACTCTTCAAATCTTGTCAAATCCCACTCGAGTCAAGGCCTCCCCAACCAACACGGACATGTTACGATGGAGTACTTACCATAAATCCGAGCGCCCTGGCATGAGCCTCTTCTTTCCACTGAAATATGGTTGAAAATCTTGGGTCTTGAGTCTGTGGGCGTAGTCTATATAGCCAGATACTTCCTGTCCAAGAGTATTATGATCCCTTATGAAAATGACCGACTGTAAAAAAAAAAGAGGAGAAAAAGAAGGAAACCCTCTGTGTAAATAATCATGGCCACTAAACCTCCCCTGAGTATACGCTAGGGAGGCAAATGTCACTTGTTAAGGGGTGGACAGATAAATGGGATCCTTTCCAAATCGTCCTACTTTTGAAATACAAAGGCTCATCTTATACTTTTGGGTCTGGCTCAAATCCAACTTATGTCGCCCCTGCGGTGGCCCGAGCTCATCATGTAGGGCCGCTTACAGAATAACCTGCTCAGATAGATGCGTGGGACTCGAGCTGAATCCCAGAGGCCCATTTCCGTTCCAACACACCAACGTTTCTGGGCGAGGATGTAGCCTGTAATAACACAAAATTTGGAGTCCTTAAAACTTAATACTGTACGTTGTGTGAACAGTTAAGGGATCCCTATGAAAAGTTTAGCCCAAATGGAACCAGAACCTCTAGATTCAAATTCCCTTAAGTTATTCTCTTATGTTGTGCAGCTCACTCCTTTAGACAGTCCGCCTGTCTAGTCCTAACATAGTCGTTCTCTTTCTCCATATTATAACTCTACTACATCTTCTATAGAGTCTGTATATAAAATATTTATTGCATCTATTCACTGTGTCCATCCTGTAGAGGGACCCCTCCCTTGGAGGTTTTTCTTTGTACAAATTTATTGTCTAAGGATAGAAGTTGTCATGGTCTGTGGAAACTGTAAAATCACTTGACTTGACAAGTATCGGTTGAAAAATATATTAACGTTCATTTCAGTTATTAAAAAAAACCCATTTTCCTTAGTTTAACATATATTTAGTATAGTTTAGAAGTTATATTGAATGTTTTTCTTGTTTTTAAATGAAAACCATTTGGCACAAGCCAACTGTGACCCAATCACCAGTGTGATAGACCACTTGCCCTTCCAGGCTCGGATGTTGCTGTGACAGAAGCAGAACTAGTTTCCTCTTCACAAAACAAACTCAAACTAGTAAAAATTACAATGAAAGAATGAAAACGACAGACCGGTGCCTTGATGTTTAAGGTCTCTGAATTCGATCTGAAATGAAGCCATGGAAAAGCCACCTGAACCGGAGTTGCATTAACTTAATTTAAGAGAGATCCCATCTAAAAGACAAGTCCTTGAACTAAATGAAGGTCGCTTGTCCTTATCTTTGGATATGACTCATAGATGTGTGGCAGGCGTAACAGATCTTGATTGTCACGGTAACAATAATACCACCTGCAGGAGTGTGCCAGCAGTAGGTTTTTCGGACCTTCGTCTTCATGATAACAATAAGGAATGTGCGGTTCGGGTTGAGGAACGGTCACCGTTTGGTAAGATTTAGTAACAAAACTACTTGTTTAGGAAAAGGTTGTAGTTTGGGTTAAAGAAAGTTTGTCCTTAAAGTTATAGAAACCTACATCATCATGGTTCCACTAATGACCTTGAGGTTAAAGTTGTGGAATGGTCAAGGATAAAAGGAACAATGCTGATTATTGGTTTCACACGGGAAGTGAAAAGCATTCTCCAGCCCAAGGCTTTGTCGATACATCTTTACACTACACTACATCTTTACACTCTTTACATACATCTTTATACTACGTCACCTTTACAGGACACAAGTCTCAGAAAAAGGGGGCACAAAGATATGAGATCCTGAGAATAATTGGGCCTGATCCAAAACATGGCTGACCAGAACAGACTCCAACAGAGATCACGGACCCCCATGGAGATCACGGACCCCAAACGAGATCACATACCCCAACGGAGATCATGGACATCACATACCCCAAAGGAGATCATGGACATCACATACCCCAACGCAGATTACGGACATAACATACCCCAACGGAGATCATGGACCCCAATGGAGATCGAGGACCCCAACAGACATCACATACCCCAATGGGGATCATTGGCCCCAAAGTACATCACTGACCCCAACATAGATCATGCTGAACATTGACTGTAAAATGTTTTTAAGTGTACCGGAGGTGCAGTCACTCAATGATGCAAGGAAAATTTTCCATTTTCAATGGCAAGTAGATCCCTGTTTATCTCCAAATATTGCCCGGGATCATGGCTGAGCCTCTCCGAAATTGCTGAAAAACAATCCTGGATATTAGAGTGATACTCGAGCTCTTTATAGTCCAAATGCTGATTTCTGATTAGACCACAATGAGTAACAACAAAAAAGGTTTGGAATCTCCGATGCAACTAAAACAAATACATTTCACAGCTGCTCATCAGACGCCAGGTCTTTGAAGTGAGCTCAAACCAGACACACACAGAAGAAAAAAAAAAGGATGACAAATGGTTTTGTCACCTGAGTCAGACAAACCAATGAAAGGCAAGTTGTCCAGATCCCTCGGATGACAGCAGAACATGAAATGATCTATTCATGTCGATCTGATGGTCCAGATAAAACGTGATGACAATGGACGGGAAGAACTCTAAACAGAAAACACACTCAGGTGTGAAGAGGTTGTTTTGTCTGCCTTCACATAGATAAAAAGAGGAAAAAAAGCGGATTTTCTTTCTTTCTTTTCGACCTCACCTTGAGAAAGGAGGACTCCTTTTTTGTGTCTGACTTGTGTTGTTTACCCTGAGCATGAATGAGTCTCACTTGTCAGCCTACAGTAACACAGAAAGGGGATCCAAGCGGAATACCTCCGCCGGCGATATCACATTTGTATAACTGTCAGGACACGGGCCATCTGTGGATCGCTTTACTAAAAAGGCGTGAGATAACTAGCGCTCCAGAAGCCCAGAAGAAAAGAGGGGTCCTTTTCCCTCTGTCTCTCAAACGTTTAAAACAGATGCTATCGGGTTCACAGCTGGCTGGAGTCCTGGGCCAGATACCCTATCTACTGGCTTCTGTCCTCCCGCAGCCAGCCTTGAAAACACATTATCAGGTGGACCTGGCAAAAGAGGCCAGCAACATTTGGCAAGCGGTGATAAAAAAAATATGTATACATAATTGGTCAAATTTGTCTGCGGTGGATAAATCAATAAGATCAGTCCACTAAATGAGACGGGACCCATGTCACATTGTAAAAAGTTAGAGATCTCTCCTGATACTTTTTTTTTTTTTGGTCCTGGGCCATTTTCTGATTTTAGGGAAAATTTTTGGCTTCAGCGGCTTATTGTAAAACAGATGCTGCATCTAAGCCTTTCTTTCTGTATTAGCAGCCTGTTTGGCCTCGCCCCACATTTTCTGATAATTAAGCTCACACTTGCAGCAATATGGGGCAGCAGTGAATCACGAGAATAAAAGTGGGAGCACAGGCATAGTCAAAAAGTCAAAAATTCAAAAATCTGTATTCAAAATCAAATTAACATTGGAATTAAAAAAAAAATTATATGAAACTGTGTGTGAGTCAGATAATGCAAATCATCTGCAGTGTGTAACATGTTAATGATAGCAACAGTTTTTTTTAAGTCTTATTTTCATAGCTTTGGCCGTCATTTCCTGTGGTTAAGATGATGATGATGAAATCACCAAAGTAAAATGGCAATTCTGCTAAACAGTTTAGTCAATAGTTTAACCAGATTATGTAAACCATGTTATTTAAGTTAAAACCAAAATGTGTGCACCAATGTTGGCAATAATCCCTCATTGCACAAGGGAACTGTGTTTAAAGCTACCACAAGTACATAAGGTTAAAAATGAACCAACTATCAACTGTACAAACTTTATGACACTGATGCAAAAATCAAAGAAATCCTCATAGTCTTATATATGTTTAAAAGGCAAAAACACATGGCTGAAAACTTCTGGAAGAAAAAAAATACATATAACTTTTGTTTGACTAATTTGCCTGTGACAGGAAAAGCCAAAGTTCATTTCACTCTCAGGGAACTGGAGGAGCAGAACGATCGAGTCGGACTCAGCTATTTGCTGCAAACAAGCGGCAAGTTTCCAGTCTCGGCGTTGGAGGGAGCGGGGGGGGGGCTCCACCTTACACCATGGAAAACAAGTGGAGGCCTTACGTCACCTGCCAGCAATTACCAAGAACAGGTGCTGTGACCTCACAGGGCAGCAGGAGAGTGAGGCCCCCCGCTTTATGACAAACATATCAGCCCGGCTAGTGCCTGAGAAGCCGAGCGCCAAGCAGGTCCCAGGTAGACATTCTGTCCCTTTGTGACACTCAATATTCAGTTTTTCTGCTCTTTGAAACTCTTTTTTTTCCTCCTGTGTGTGCGCAGTTGAAATTTCAGCTGGCTGGAAGCAAAAACACCAATGACCTTAAGATGAAGGTTATGTAAACCCGTAAAAGAACAGTGGGCCGGGAGTTCCCTTTGAATCCATGATCCGCGCACTTAATAAACAAAACAATGCATCCCAAATCCTCCTGGGTACCCCACCCTCAAAAAAAAAAAAAATCCGCCATGAACATGTTTATGCGCTCGGAAACAAACAGTGAAACTTGAACAGTGTTGACAGTTGTAATTATTGAGGTCTGTGAATGGTGCGGCGGGATCCCCCTCCTCCTGACAATAAGTAAAACCCACGCAGATGTGAATTACCCCACAAACCTTTGGCTAATCTTTCAAAGGCCCATGGCTGAAAGAGAGGGATTTACAAATTCAAGGCAAACAGAAGCTGACAGCCGGCTGACACGTACTGTGCCCCTCCTTTGTGCTTTGACAATGTCCTACAGGTGAGGACACAATGGCCGGACCACCTGACATCCTGTGGCATGAGGAGTGTGCTTCTAAATGTGTGTGAGTGTGTGACAGTGGGTGTTTGTTTGTTTGGCGTGTGTGTGACAGCACAGAAAGAGCTAGCAACTAGGACTGAGGTATTCAACGAGAATTCTTCACTGGTAAAAAATAATAAAAAAAAAGAAGAAGAAATGTCGAGCATCATAAGCTGGGATCACTTAGGTAATCGCATTTACTTTTTCTTGTAACCTAGAGTTCTTGTTTGAAATTTTATGGAGTTCATTTCTAGAACTGAAATATTACAAAATATTCAACATCTGAGGAGCGGGCATCTTTTGTTTTAAACAGGTTTTTTTGTAAAACCATATTTACAATAAATGAAATATAAATGAACTGATTGAGAGGCTGGACACAGCGCTTTTGGTCAAAATAGGACACTGACACCAATCGACATTAAAAACCAACCGGTAACTGGTTTTAATGTCGCCGATCGGCTGATCTGCTGATCTGCATACAGGTGCCTCATAACTTGGATCAAACACAATAAATGAACCTGTGTACAGCTCTTGCTTCTCGTATTTTAACTACCCCTCACACACACACACATACACACACACACTCACACACACTAACACTGACACAACCAACCTGTCACCACCGCCCCCCCCATCCTCCAGCCCACCTCTGCCTGCACCAGCCCCCTCATCCCCCATCCCCATCCCCCACCCGGGTCCCTGGGAACAATCCTGCAGTGTCAGGGAGCCGTGCAGGTGTCTTGCGGTGTCAGCTGCCGCCGCACTGTTTATTATTGGTGGGCAGCGCTTCGGGAGGAATCCCGGGCCATCACCAACAACTGTGTAAATTTGTTGGGGTAAAGAAAACAGGGCCCGTGCTACAGGAATGTTTTTTAGGGGGGAGCCCCTTTTCTGGCAGGATTCACCCAGGTCCCCTCTCTGGATATCCGTTTGGGGCCAGTTTGTGTGCGTTCTTTGGGGGTTCGGGGGTGAGACGGGGAAGGGGGTCATTGCTCACTCTGCCTTGGAGCACCTTCCACCCGGCAATCTTGTGTAATACATGCGACGGCCGAAAGCATGCGTGGTGAGGTGGGGGGGCGGGGGGCGCGAAGGCGTCGCCCTGAGTTATGCTTCCTGTTGGACATTCGATCCCGAGCCAGGGCTCCCTCGCCGAGGGGCCGACTTTGAACGTCACAATGAGAACTCGGCACGTTCCTGGAAACCAGATCAGACTCCCGTTCGTCGGATGTATTGGCTTTTAATTGTGACAAATCATTATCGGTGTTGACTCGCCAGTCAACGATTACACGCCCGATAAAAACTGTGATTAATGCGGGAGTTTAATGTATGTCAGGTTGTCAACCTGGCTCAGAAAAAACCAGAACAAATTATCTACCGTAAATAGAAAGCAAAGGGGGAGAGATACTACTACAAGTAAAAGGAAAATCAATATGGTAAAGAGAATCTGACTGTGCGTCCTTCAAAATGTTCTGAAATCACAACTGAAAGGATGTATAAAAACGGCATAGAGAACCTGGCAGATGTAAATAAATGAAACACCTCATTTATAATCTGTTTTTTTTCCAATATATGAGGTGCCACTATTAGCAAGCGTCAGAAATACGTCACACATGTTACTTTCTGAGAGAAAAAAAGTGTTTTCGAATACACCACTGGACCGGATGTATGGCTAAGCTCAGGTTTAAACGAATCTGTCCTGTGGTGCATTTAAATTATCTGGAACATTTTCTTTGGTCATTGGGTTAAGTTACTTAAAATACCTTGTCTGTATAAATGTTAATCATGCCACCCTTACATTTAAAAAAATAAAATAACAATAATATGGCATCACTTTGAGGTTTAGACTGAAAGGTTGAGATGAAATATTCTCTGGATTAGCAAAAGCAAACATTCCCATCTGGTAATATACATATATGTACTGTGATTTTAATATACTAAGATTTTACTGTCCACTGAGAGCACCTTTGAAGACAAAAAAAACCAAAAAACAAAACAGTGTAGTTGTGGCTCGATCGATATTTGACTTCTGAGGCCAATATAGATTATTAAGCATTAGAAAAAATAATTCCTTGAAAACTGGCCTATTTATTTTTTTCCCTTGTACTGAAACACAAATTTGTACATTTAAAAGTCAGAAAGTACCCTTTTCAGTGCTTTCTGAACTAACTGCAACCAGCCCTGTTCAGCACTGCTACTTAAACCACGAATGTCTGGCACAAGCCATGTTAAGACAGACACACTACGATAACCACTACAGTTCCTTTTACGAACCAGCAGCTGAGCTCAGTCTGCATTAAAGCTCCGTGGGGAGACACTAAGCGATGAGCTATGCACAGATGCCCGACACAAAGATGTGCGTGGACTGCTCCTCCGGAGGGACGTGTCGCAGTGTGCCTCCTAGATAGAGGAGCAGGGTTGCGAGCTGTTTGCACAGCTCCGTGAGTCACCACAATCTGTTTGAGCGCCCTGCAATGCACCCTCTCATCATAGCCCTCCACATGGGCTGCTGATAGACTGTTGCCACCCTATCCCGGACCTCCCTACACCCTCCCCTGGCAAACACCGCCACTTTTCCGTCCGCCGGAAAAAAAAAAAAAAGTCCAAAAAAGCGAGTTTAATTTTAAAACAGGCCCGTATCTACGAAAATAAATAAAGACTCAGGGTTTTGATTGTTTCCATCCTGGAAAGAGATGAACCTTCTTCTCGGTTCTGCCCCCATGGATTCAGTGGCCTCCATGACTTCAAATTTCTGAGTGTATACAATGCAAAAAAACACGGTATTTTTAACCCCTCCGGTTCAGGGTTCCACCATGTCGCTGGGACACCCCGCTGCCATCTGGTTGGGGGAAAAAAAAAAACAAAAACAACATAAAATAAAAAATTCTGTCCAATTTCTACAGCTTCCTGTAGTAAGTGTCATAACAGGCCTGATTGTGCGCGCACGCAATAAGGATGGAAATAATCAAAAGACATTTCTTTTCCTTTCGTTTATAATTACAGGGTGTGTCACCAGACAGATGTCTTGGCACCGGATGCAAAAATGCACAAAGTGAACTGTTCAAATGGACTCCGTGCTCTACACTGTGGTTTAATGTTATATCTGTATTCTCTTAAAGCCCTGCACAAAGGCCGGCCAGGCCACACAAAAAGCTGCAGGGAAACCGTTTTTCTTTATTCTATGCAAGGCCCTGGATTAGAGGAATTTGGGTTTTTTCTTTTTGTTAAATTTTTTTTCCTTTGTTCGTTCCTTCTCAGACATGTGAGCTTATTCTGTTTAGGCCTGTTAATGATCTACTACAATGATAAATTACTTTACTATCGAATTTGCATTGGCTCTGTTCTGTTTGTCTTCTTCCCAGAGATCTGGGTTGTGGCAGCGCGTATGTGCGTGTGAGGCTTTTGCACATTAAATAAAGGGTGTGTTGGCGCAAGAGGTACTGTTGTTCAACTGTTTGCCATTTTATGTCCTCGACCACCACAAGTATTTCTCTGATTTGGGAAATTCTGGGAAACCTCTGAAGTATTCAATGGACAGAGCACCAGATAGGTCAGATGTCGCCCAGACACTGAGGCCCAGGTTAGGCCGCCATGCAACATACACAGAGCGTCTCCGAGTGGTGAACGAGGACGCCAGAATACGAGGACATTTTGGTTTCTGTTTAGCGGAAAAGGCAGATTTGCACATCTGTTTGTTGAGTGTTTGCTCCCCATCTGCACCCGTAGATGGACTTCATGGGAATTTTTTTTTTCAGCAAAAGGCAAAGCAAACGAGTCCAGAAGCAGGTGCCCTCCTACCGGGCTTTTCTAAGACACCCGACGACGGACAGCTACACCCGGTGAGGAGAGCTATGAGGGCAGGCCGGCTATGGCCAGATACCAAAGGGGAAGCGGCTCAATCAGCCAGTCAGCGATGGGGACGAGGCAGCTAAGCTCAACCCTCGGCTGCACTGGCCTCCGTCTTTTTTGGAGAACCCCGCCAGCAAAGCCACCGCCACAAAATAAGTGGCTTGAACCCACAGGTTTTAAATTACAGGGCGCTCGGAATCAGAAAATGCTATCCTGCTTTTCGCAATTGGTGTTTTAGAAATTCTATTAAAACCTCCTCAGCTTGGCCCGAGCAGCAGAGCTCTGCTGTTTTCCTGCGACTTCACATCGGCTGGACGAGCCATGCTTCGATTGGAGGATTTTCATTGTCCTCACGAACAACGTGCTTCGACGGTGTAACATGGATATGGCTGCATAAAAAAACAAACAAAAAAAACAAGACAAAACACTGCAGCTGGACAGAAAAAGCAGCAGCATGGTGTCTGACCTAGGAGTCACGGTTGTCTTTGGAAGACATCTTGGATGTGCCTATTAAACTGGAGCTCACTGGGAAATAGTAACACGGTCACACCATGCTCTTACTGTAGCGGTGCCAAAGCAACTTCATGCTGGAGCGCACGAATCAGTGAATGGGAACATGAAAACACGACCTGCACCAGTTTCCTTGACACCAAAAACTTCGAGTGTCTTTGCAGCGGCTGAATCTTTGTAAAACTGATTTTACTGTTCAGTTTTTTGTTCCACAGAGCCTGATCAAGTCAGACAGTCCCTAACATCACTTCTAGTTATTTTTGTTTTCCAGTCAATTATGGTGAAATATTAAAATGTGCATAAAAATGTAAATGTATCTGCAATAAATGGAGACTCGTGACGACAGAGCCACAGAGGTTCTTGTACGAGAGTTGTATCAGTAGACAGATCTAGATCTATATTTTTTTTTCTAGACCTGGTTGCCCCTGCTACCACTCCAACCAACTTAGGGTGTCCGAAGCTCACCGCTCAATTAACCAACAGAAAGACAACGCCATCAGGAAACTACTGGAATCGCAAGTATGCGGCCTGGTTAGTGAGCTAGAGGCCTGAAATCCCTGGCAGGTGGCAGACATTTTCCTGGTCCCCGCAACTGCAGTTGATAAAGACCTTCCCCACATGGGGAATAAGATGTCAAGTCTGACAGGTGGCATCACTTACAGAGCAGAGCCCTGTAACAGAAAAAGGGGGTAAAGCATCTGATCCCTGGAAAAAAAAAGGGAAAAAAAAATCCTGCCCCTACGGTAAATTAGTCGCATGCCAGAATTCAGGGAGGAATTACGGGTTGAGAATAGCAGGCGGGTCTGGCACATGTGGTCAAAACACAAATCAGTCAAACGCCATCTCAGCTACAGATTCTAGACACCAGAGTGACCGAGCGAGGCATATCTTTTCCCTCTTTTCCCTCCCCTCCACTCCTACAGTCATTTTCCACATTCCACTGGCTTTTAAATTACCAGTGGGAAGAGGAACACAAGTTTAGCCCAAAATATACGTGAAAGCCGTGCGGCAGAGTCGCCCGCCGAACCAGCGAGTTCAAGAGAGCTTTTCCGAAGAAAAGAAAAGAAAAAAAGGGGATTATGGTGTCATTAACTCTACGTGCACTTTAATCCTTTCTGTTGCATTTCCTGTCCTGTTTCGGGGGCCGGTCCTTTTTTATTTTAACGTGCAACCCTGAGGGCTAAACCTCGGCTCGGACGGTGCAGTTTCCAGCAACAGCCCACACGTGTGGACTTGGAAATATTACCAAACACTGACTTATATGTTGAGAAAATGATGCTGAGAGATCGAAAGAAAGAATTCTCAGTTCCCAGTTCAAAATGAAAGAGTGAGACGGATGGGCCGTGCCTTCGTTCCACACCTACGTCACATTAGCGAGTAGTTTCAGGTTCTACCTCCAAAATACAGGGCAGACTCCGACCACGATATTGCGACAAAGATTCAAACTTTCTCCAAAGCCATGGTTGCCACCTCGGGGTAATTTTGGATGTCCGAACACCAAGAAAAGTTTCACAGGCCGCGGGCTACAATTTGCCTCGGCAGTAACTCTATGCTATAGTGGATCTGGTGTCTTTATGGCCCAGCTGGAGGACCCACAGTGATAGACAGTGAGACGGGGAGAATAACATCAGCGTGGGCTTATTATTTTATTATTTTTTTTTTAATCTTCCTGAACCGCAGCACCATGGCTTACTGGATGTTAAATAGCCCATTTGTCGGACCAGGAAGAGTCTCTGACGGGGAATACTGCTGGAAGAGAGGTTCCTTCAGGGCTGGCATGTCGATCCTTTATTACTGTAATAGACGACTGCTTTGCTCACCAAATATATGTAGACGCCATAATTGTGTGGGATAATTAACTGTAACGTCAAATTGCTGGTTCTATTCATACTCCTGCGGCTATTTTTGACTTTACATTAGAGGAAGCCTAAGTTTTGGTTGCCAATATCAAATAACATTAAAACACTAAGAACCTTATATTCTATGAATATTTTGGAGTCATAACCTTGTTGGAGGGTTCTGCTGTGTTCTCTTCCTCCATTTCAAGGCAGCTCAGGCCTCAGCTTTGACAAAACACACTCTACACACGAACATACTTCGGTATTGTACAAACAAAAAGCCATCCTGCAAACTTGGGTCTTTTCTTTACTCTGGGAACAAAGTGTTATTTCAAAAAAGCCCTCCCTTAATAAAACAGGGCCTTTATTGCCTGCGGGACACAAAATTGGGTATAAGACCACTAACATAACATTTGTGAAATTCAGATCTAATATGTGTCAGATAGCAAAATTCTGATCTGATACTTGATGCATTGTAGCAGCGTAATGTTTGTTTAGAAGTGACATAGGTATATTTTGTTTTGTAGAAATGAGATGATTTGCATGTGAAGCTGCATCCCCACAGAGCATCTAAGCTGCATGTTTATGCAGGTTTTCCTATTTCGTTTTGTTGGAAGTAACGATTCCATGTGTTGAAATTTAATTTGGGGCAATCCCACAGAACTGTTACCACTACAAACATAAAACACTAAAATATGACAACCGGTTCCTTACCCTTGGCAGCCAAAAGGCTAATGACTAATGGCCTCATTAAGATAAAAAAGACTGGCTGTGGTCATTGGCAGAAAAATGGACATGACATGTAAAGAAGTACAAAATCATCTTGAGCACATCCAGAGAAAGTTGAACTCAACTCAACAACGATGGCGCCAAAGTCGTACACCAACATCGAGACCTTTACCGTAACTCCTACACCCTAGTCACTAGTTAACTCTTAAAACAGGGACTGAGAAAAACAATGATAAAGATAACGTACATCATTTGAGCCTTATATAGAATAAATATGAAATGTTATGAACCATTGAAATTAAGTTAAGTTGCAATCCGTGTTGCCTACATTTAATCGTTAACCCTAAATTGTCCTGTCTCCTCTCTTGATTGCATGTACAACGGGACAAGTGGACATGTATGCTGAGTGCGACAGGAAAAATCTCTTATCTGAAACCGGCCGCATTCAGCCGTCAAAAGCACAAAGGGCGAACACACCTAAACGTCGAAATGTTTACACCCAGACATGTGCTTGTGCAGGTGCATGAAAACCCGCAAGGGCTTGTGAGCTTTGCAAAGCAAACATCCATCAAGGTCCAAGTCCCTGAAAATTTGTTTGTGAATGTTTGGCATAAAAGTCCTGAGGTTTTCTTGGCTTTGCTCTTCAGTGGGGAGCTGCTTGGATTATAAGCTCTCGTGGGGGGGCAAAGACAAGAGCCTCAGGTAAATGTAGCTGTGTTGGGGATTTAATTTCTCATACATCTGTGTGAATGGGGGTTGGGGGGCACGCAAAACCATGTTACCATCTAAGGCAGATGCCATATCATGTGTGACAACTCAACACTGTGGAAGAGCAAGGTTGTTTTCACTGAAACCGATATGCTACAGAAGCAACACAGCGAAGTTTAGACTGTCAGTCTCCACTTTACCTTGCTGTCTGGAACAATACGTCCCGAAACGGGTCTCGGTCCATTTTGCAACTGGAATATCAAAGGAGCGGTTGAGGGCTTTACCATTCAAAACATGGCCAACTTGAGGATTACTGCACCCAGTCTGTGGACCGTGAGCCGTTCACGCATTTTTCAAACATTTTAACCAAACCCGCCATCTCTCCCTGACCCTGATTGGGCGGCCTAGACCTGAAAATATGTGGGACACATGTTGTGAGCCCGAGTTTCAGTATAACAGTCCATGACTTATCTGCTGTACTGGGATGTTAAACTTCCCAGATTGGAAGGGAAAAAAAAAGTTTATCCTTGAATGTGAAATTTCCTCCAAAAAATATGTGGAAACAAATTTGCAGTTTTTTGTAGGAGGCAGGATTGGTTTTACGACTACAAAGAGAAAAAAAACCCACCAAAAACTGGCAATATCCTGCAAAGTATGACAAAGTTCCATGCATTCTGATTTTGAACAGAATAATTATGAAGTTAATGTAAGTATACTGGACTCGTGCTGAAATGGAATTATATAGGGCTTTGATTTAGGAATGCCATTATCATTTAAAACAAAACTTTTAATACTTTTAATAATATTATTACTATTTGAAGGGATACTTGAGCCATGTCGCCATCATCTGAAATTTATTTCTGAGCTCTTGCAGCTGTGGTTAGCTTCACGAGAGACGGTAGCGTCCCGTGGCCGGATGTCGAACGGAGCCGAAGCGGAAACTCAGGTCGAGAGGCTCTAGCTTGCATGCGCGCGTGAACACCGCGTGCCGAGAGTGCGCTCGGGGTTGTTATGCGTGGTCAAACTGGGTCACAGCTGCAGTGCAAAGTGACTCCGTCTGCATAATGGACTTACTGCAGCGCAGGGGTGACATGCGGCACCGGAGGCTGAGCTGCACACTACAAACATCCTGCGAGTCGCTGGGCTGGAGACGGAAATGGATTCATCCTGGTGGGTCCAGACACTCGCTCGGATACTCAATCATTGTCGCCTCGGAGACAAATCATTATAATGTGGTCCAGATCACTGCACAGAGTTGCCCACAGTGCAGCCATGCAAAAATTACACAGTGCCCTTCGTTCTAAAGCGGGCACGAATGCGGCCGCCACAAACAACTTTATTTTTGAGTGCACTCCCTTCCTGTTATTTGAGACGGATGTTTTAACAGATTTTTGAGCGGAGGCGAGCACATGTTGCGCTGGTCGGCTGCATCTGCAGCTTCAACACGTACGGCGGGGCCCTGGGGGCTCACAAAGTTACTACTTTAGGCACAGATGACGGCTACGGTGACCACACGACGGCGATCCAGCAGTAGTAAACACATGCCAATCATGCACTGCGACACTAACCAGAATTCAAAAGAGCAGCTAGCACCTTCCACAGGGGGCGGCTGGTGTATCCGCGGGTTCACTTTAGACGGGATTCAGCTCTTGTTATGTGGTGAAAGTCTTATCTGAGTCAAACTTTCTGAGCTCTGGATTCAAGTTCTTGTCGAGGGAATTGTTAGTAAGTATGATGGTACAATAGACTAGACTACAATTGCATTCACCCAAAATACATGCACATAAATCAGTGATTTTCAAGTTTATCTGGGAGTAAGAAGCAACACAGTAGTGGCCTTTAACTGCATTATACTGATATTCACCTGAAACTAGATCCAGTATGTGTGATCTGATGTAACAGCAGCTTCTCTATTACATAAGCGATAATAGAATTAATATATTAGCAGTGGTTCTCTGAAAGAAAAGTAGAAAAATGACAACTCCCCTATTCAATTTGTTTAAGATATTATTTTTCCAGAATCCTACCAACAAAAAGATGTGAAATCTGGATTTTACTCAATAAGTCGCTGACACATGTTCTGAGATCAGTCAAGAAAGTCTGCATCTCACCACATGCAGTGCACAATGGTTTTAAATGGGTTTATTGCATGACCCCCCCCCCCGTTATAATGTTTCCACAGGATGCTTAGGTGTTGGGCCAGTCCGAGTCCCTCTCCTGGTCCCTTGCTCTGCGACTCAAGTCCCCTCATGCTTCCAAGATTAAAAGCAGAGGCCTGGCTAATGTAAAACCAACACGCATGTCTCTTCGAACGGTTGCGCCGAGGCCACCTTGCCGTGTCCGTCCGTCGGTCCTGTCCCATCGGTGCTGGAAGGGAGTGTCCATTCACAGCTTGTGACCTCCGACGTCATTGTGGAGCGGTGTGAGAAGGGGGAAAAAAAGGCCTGTTTACGTAAGAGATGTCCAATAACTGTACTTAAAATCAAAGTAACTTTGATGTGCCAGGAAGCCGTCACAGGTGTAAATCTTCACTTCGGGTCAGGTGTGGAAATCCGAAGGCGACGGAGAGAAGAAAAAACAAAACAAAACAAAACAAAAAAAACAAGGATGTTGAGAGGGAGTTGTCCTCTGAATTACCTCTGCGAAAACACACTGGCCAGAAAGCCCCTGAGACATAATTATTTTCCTTCTTTTCTTTGTCTTGGACAAAGTTTGGTCGAGCTTTTGTCAGATGAAGTGAGACTAAGGGGTTTAGTGTCTTTTTTTCCCACGTTTTTTACTGACTACATGTCTGTGTTGGGATCCAACCGCGGCGTGGATGTTTCATGGGTAAATGGGCTGCCTCTGTGTGTGTGTGTGTGTGTGCTCTATGTACACGGGTTGGGTTAGAATTGGCCGCTCTTGGGAACGCCATAAATCTAATGCAACACTGATCTGGCTATTCTTTAACCTGAGCCACCGCAATGTTCCTGCCATAGTATGTGTGAAACAAGTAAAACAAAAAGAGAAAAATGCCTGGGTATTTACAGGTGTGTGGCTTTAGGATCATCAGGAATCAAAAGCAGCGTGTTTTTACTTCTGCCAGACGCGGTGCCCTTTTGTCCGAACGCTGCTGATCCAGGATCTTGAAAAAAAATAAAAAATTTTAAAATTAAAAAAAAAAGAAAGAAAAAGGCCACATAACTCGAAACCATGACCAACCACATGAAGCTGTAAAAATCACTGAATCTCGGAGTCATTTCCTCAACATCTTGCATCCTGTGATACAGGAAGCCACATAGTAAATGCTTAGAAAGGTTCATCTTGATACGGTTTACCACAATCCAAACAACAAATCAACCCCCCCCCCATCACCTCCCCTGACACCTTTTCCGACCTCAGATTAGGGGGCGGGGCGTGTGTGTGTGTGTGTGTCGGGGGGGGGGGTCGTCTGTGTCTGAACATTTTATGTAATTTTGCAAAACTGGCAATCTTCCTTTCACACCTTTTCCATGCCAACACCGCTGTGGCCAGAGTCTTAGGATCTGGTTGTGACGAGTTGTAAACCGGATCTTGGTCACCGTTAAGCCACAATTTAGCTAAAACATCGTGACTGGCGTTTGTGCGAGTGGCCGACAGCGTGCAGGATTCTCCCCATGCAAGCAGTGCGCACTCTGAACTTTATTCTCTTGCAAGTAATCATCCAAGCAGTGAAGTGCAAGGATTTATTTAAAACACTTGTTTCTTTGTCGACTGCATTTCAGCTTTTAATGCTGGACATCTTTGCATTGAACCAGACTCTTAGATAAGAAGGTATCGGCTAAAAGCCTGAAATGCACACATTCAATTTATATTTGATATCAATAAGAGGCAAATGTTTCTTGGGAAACACAAGGAAAAGGTGGAAGAAAAACGAGAAATCAAGACTTTTTTTTTTTTTTTCAAGATTTAGATTTGTATTTGAATTCTTTGTTGCCGTTATACAGGCAACAATTTCCAAGCTTTCATAATCCTCATCTAAAAACAAAGGTAGAGAATGCACTCATGCACTCTATGCTTTATAATATACAGCATTTATATTTATATGCCATAACTATACTGCACAAGTCCTACAAAAAAAAAAATTCCTCCAAATATTTACGTAACATTCCAGCCTCCAACACCAAAATTAGAAGCAATCGGTAGCGGTGTGTGCAGAGGTTGCGGCCCCCAGCCACCGATGACACGGATCTGACAAAATATGTGGACCGACTTCAAAGCAATTATGCGTTTGCTTCGGATGGGGCAGATGACCCCCCCCCCCACCACCACCACCACCACCACACACACACACACACACACACACACCTCCTCCTCCCACAAGCCCCGCTCATGCCATCGCCCCCACTCTTTATGATTCGGCCTGAGCTGTCAATCCTCGGACAGAAAACAGACTTCAAAGTCCCTGGGTGGAGCACGATTTCCTCCTAAAACGTTCAGTCTGATCTTAGCAAGTCTACCAAAACGTAATTTGCTGACATGAAACAATTGCCACCCTGTTCAAAGCGGGAAGTGCCATGCATTATTACAAATCGTCTTCTGAGACACGTCAACAAATTTACGTCTCTGAGGATGCTCGATGTTAACATTTGCGGTGTGTATGTGTGTGTGTGTGTCTGTCACAGTGGGCTTCTCTGGGACAGTTTTTGAAGTGAACAGGCACTTTTCTAATTGTCAGCTCTTGCTCCCAGTGCACATTAATCTGACCAGTGCAGCCGGGGATTAGCTCCGAAACAGAGGGGGGAAGTCCCTGCCAGTTGATCTCACGCGGGACCACAATTACACACATAGGAACACACACACACAAGCGCACGCGCACACACAAACACTAAACTGAATGTGCCTATGCATGTGCGTGCAAGCACACGTGCAGACCAGAGCGTATGCGGCGTGCGTCGCCAAGCCCCGTCGCTCGCGCTCGCGGACGCACGCTCGTGATATTGACTCCAGTCCATGAGAAAATGGGAACCAGCTTTTCCTAACCGCTCGCTGCATGCGACATGATGGAGCGCCGACGTATTGAAGCCTGTTAACATTTAGGAATATAACCGAGTCGAGCTGGGAACCGCCACCAGCGCGCCAAAGGCGGCAGGGTGGCCCCGTGGTTACAGCAACCACCTCGTAACTGAAAGGTCACAGGCGTGATCCCTGCAATGGCCCCATATGTCCATCAAATTAAATTGAAGCCAAACCCTTTCATTCACCGTAGCGAGCTCCAAAATGTCAGCTGAACGCCAAATGTGCAGACGGCTCCTCCGGGACTTTGCTATACAGATGAAGCTCCGAGTTCAAGAGTCGGCCCGTTTGCTCTTTGCTGAGGTTCATACGAGACTGTGTGCAAAACGTTGCTGCTTGAATTCTGCATGTTCACGTGGGATTCAGGCGCAATTTAAAAATTTTAGAACTTGACATTTCAAGATTCTATATTCTCTCATTTTATAATTTGTTAATTATTTATATGAACCACCCAACCACCTTAAATGTGAAGTGGATTGCTCGTAGTGATGAACCCAAGGATGATCATCCCCCAGAATCACCCACTCAGAACTTTATAGCATCTATCATCTCCATTTTCTGTCTTTTGTTTTGATTTATGTTAAATAATGCGGACGAATAACTCTGCCGTTTGGTTTCACTAAACCTGTTTTTTTTTAAGTGAAAAAAATGGATGCTTAGTTAGATCAACTTCCTTATTCTAATATTCTAAAATAATTAAAAGCAGACATTTAGGCTGCATTTAAAAAAAAAAAAAACCTGAAAGTGCCGCAGCTGTGGGTTCCAGATGCTAACTGGAGGTAGCCATTAGGTCAACCCTTGCTGTAATAATGTCTTGCCAGCAAACTGCACGCAGCTCATTTATATCTAGCAGCCTGCACAATCTGTAATAACTATTATTAATGGATACTAAAGGGACCAGAACAATTGAATATCTTACATTTCTGACTCCTGCTTTCTCTGGCGCTGCCTTAATGTTCAAAACATTTCCTTAATTTTCTTCATGCATTTTAATTTATCGCTTTTGTGGATGTCCCAAAAAAACTGATGTAAATCTAGGAGACAGGCTGAATCTGTTGCATCTCGGACAGCGGGAACAGGCCTGCCGGAGCCCTGAGCTCTGATCTAGGCTGATTACACAGGTGCATTTTAACATAAGAATGCACTGAGGAGGGTTGATGGAGACCAAAGCGTATGAACGTTGCTCTCTGCCCCTCTTTATAAAAGATCATAATAATTTTTGTCTGTTTTGAAAGCCATAAGAAAGCCTTTCACCACTACATTCATTAATAAAACTTGCCTTCTCAAACTTCAAATAGGAACACTGCTTTTTTTTTTTTTTTGAGCTTTTGCAGCTGTATAAAGAATTATGTGCCTATGAACTGGAACTAACACACTCATAACTGCTCTAATAGCTCCGCTCATGGCATATTGATGAGTTGTTCCATGATTATTGTTTACCCTGCTTAAAATAACTCACGAAACAGGTGCAGCATTATCGGAGCCTCATATTTGCAGACACATACCCAGGCAGAGCGGGGCACAGGTGTAAGGCTTCGAGAGGGAAAGTGTACACAGCGCAATCAGCTCGTAAGACGGACAAATGACTGCCGGGGCACAGGCCGGGCAGAGCTCAGGGAAAATGTTTACACTGAACTCAATTTCTTTTGTTAGCGCAGTCAGCGTGGGCCATGTTTGTCAAAGGCAGATGCCCGTGGAGCGTCGCTGAGCCGAAGGCGAGAGCAATGGACCAGGTGATCCGTCGGGGTGGCGACACGTGCGGTGCCGGGCTGGTTTCCGACATGTGTAGACTTCAAACAGCAAGACTGGCCGACATCCCTTGTAATTAGGGCCCCGTTTCTTTTTAAACAAACTATCTGAAGGAGCGAATGGGGTGATGATGTGGCCAAAACTACCAGGAGGCATCAATGTGCCCCTATACTGCCGCTTTCTGTCAGAGGGACAGCACAGGAGGTTCGGCCTCCCAATTATATTTACATCCGTGTTTCCTCTAAAAAGAAAAAAAAATGTGGCAAGATTTTATTGGTGGCCAAACGGAAATAATAATTTCAGTGGTCAAACACTAACAAATGAAAGACCTTCAAGAGATTGATTTTCAGTTGGGTAATTAAAGGTTAAGCGGACAGAAATAAACACAGCAGACGAAGGTTATGATTAGGCCTTTGAAGATGCAGATAGGCTTCAGTTTGGAGATCTGCATGTGGTAATACAAGAGATATGCCTATAGAGCGATGGAATACTGTACTTCAAAGTTTATGGCTCCATACGATACGAGCGACTGGGCTGCGGACGTAGCCCTCTCAAGTGCAGTAATTGTTCAAAGATGTTCAGACCATACATCTGAATGACACTGCCGGTGCACAGATGATCCAGAGAACAAAGACCAAATGGTTCAACTGCAGCCGGCAAGTCCTCCAAACCAGGCGGTTTATTTTTTTATGGCCTTCCAAAAAATAAACCCACATTAGCCTTCTCCCGGCCAACACTGACGCCAATAACCCTTTCAAAAGATCATTCATGTGACCGTTTCTGGGTTCGCAATCCCCACGGTCCAGGTATGGTCAGGTTTAGGCACAGAAACCGTTCGGTCAAGGTTAAGGAAACATTGCGGCCTGAGTTACCAAGGGCATTCGGTTAAGGGTTAGGGAGCAATCATGGGCAAAAGAATGTTTTGGTTGAGGATAAGGGAAAGGACCATGTCTCGGTTAAAGGAAACCGACACTGGTAGGACACAGAATGTGATTAGCGGCTTTTCCAAGTCAAAGTCACACACTTTGGTAACTTATCCGTGCAGCCCAAGCTCCTCCCTGATTGGTCTGGCGGTTCCATGGCGAAGCCGTGCCACTTCTGCCTCTGGTTCCACTGAACTCATAGCTCACATAGCCACTAGAGGTCCTGCTTAGGTAAGTGTATTTTACAGTTTTACTGTTTGTCATTCATTTTTCGAGACAGACATCACCAGAGAAACTACAGCTTCATTTGCAACCGAAAATTTGTGAGTACATCTTTTTAATGACGATCGTCTTCTTTCAGATGCAAAGGCAGTAATAATGTGACACCATTTTACCGGTACAAAATATCTGACAATGCATGCAGACCTGCAAACTGCAGGTCAAAGCATCATCCGCCATTGACTGTCCTTTAGAAAGAAAAGAAAAAATTGCAGCCTTGCCTTGCGAGGCTCTGTTGCTTCATCTTGCATTGCCACTCGCAGAAACCAGACCTTTGTCTGATTTTTGTGTTTGCTGTTACAGCGCAGGAAATGCAGCTGGCTAACAGCTGATTCTGCTGAGACAAAAATGATGTGTTGCTTTCAAAAATCGAGTGAGATTGTGCAGCAGTTAAGCAGTTGTGTCTCGGCCCCCCGAGGGCCTGCGCGCGGGGTCAGGAGGAAAGTTGAGTTTTGATATCTGGGAGCACAGAGTGTGTGACGTCAACATGGAAGACGGCATTGTGTGTGTCCCGTCTCCACCCGGCAGCCCACCATTGGTTCCTTCAAACCATGGCCACATTCTTTTGGTTTTTGCTGCCTAAACTTAATCAAAAGTGAACCGCAGAGGTGGCAGATCATTAAAACACCCATGTATCATTTTGGAATAGTCATCAAGGTTTGTATTGGTTTGATTTTTCACTTTTGAACCTTCTTTTGGAGGCAAAAATGCTCTAAGGCCCTTTTCTTTTTTCTTTTTTTTTTCCTTTTTCACAATTTGTTACTGAATCGAAATTATAAAATTATAAAAAATCCAACATACATAACAAAGCATTCAGGACTTAATATAGAGCCAAGACACAAGTTAAGACTTCTGAAACAACCCACATGCTTCCTGTCCCTTAAAATCAATAAGCTAACAAGGCAAACAAGTGTCTTAGTAGTGGAGGCACAATACCCCAAAGCCTCGGTTTCAGCTAATCTGGAACTATGCTGAGTGTCCTTATGTGGGGAACAATAAGGGTGTGTGGTGGGAAGGGAAGGAAATCTTACACATACCAGGCAGGCCACGCAAAATTAACTGAAGTGTGTTTTTAAGAGTGGGAGGGATCCAAAATAAATCTTGAAAGACCTGACTATCATGCTCCTTGTCTGACTCTTATCCAAGTTTAGCCACGCACACAACTGGAGGTTAATTCTTTTGACCCGAGACAAACTCTTTCCACGTTATTAGGCATTTCTGCCGCTGACAGGAGCTTTCAGAGCCTGTTCGTTACAGACCAAACATGTCAGAGAAAGTGCCAGGAATGCCAACCATCTCAACGAGGCCGCGGCCTCCTGTTTGGTGGTCGAGATGAGTGAGCCGTTTTCGCAGGACCGTGAGCAACAATTAAAAGCAATTACTTGGTTTCTTTTTGAACTAGCGCCCTTATAGAGTTACAGTTACCTGGCGACAGGGTTTGTGTACAAGCATATATATTTAGATTTCTTTTAGGTATTGGTCTTTTGCTATTTTCACATTAATATTTAACACTGGACAATGGACTTTGGACAGACTCCCAAATCGGCTCAAACTCATTTTTCCCCTATATTTAAATTTTTTTTTCCCCTTTTGGTTCTATTTGTCACTTTCAAAGAGCCAAAGGGAGATGCAGTGATATGTCTGACGAGAGGGATTTACTTGTTAAATGGCCTTGGGCCTGTTTATCCACCAACACACAAACCAGTATTTTTGCAAATCCTAAGACCTACCATAAAAAAAAAAAATACATTCTCTACCTGTGGGAAATACCGATGTGTCATTAGAGGATTTCAGGTATCACAGCTGCTGCATTTTGAAGATCTTTACACATGAGAAAAATTGGATGATTGTGTCCTTTTAAGACCTAAAAAATACCCAATATCACATATTATGACAATATTACGTCCAATATCCTTCAGCGAAAAAACTTTAATTCACTTCAACTCATTCTTGAAATCTTCTGCTATCATAGCCATCTGCTGTCAGCCAAGCTGCCAAGTGCTGCCTCAGTCACACTGGAGTCCTCCGGGGCAGCTGGGATTAAGCACCTTGCTCAAGGGCAACTCGGTACCAATTAAAAGACGCCTTTGACTATCAGCCATTCACTTCTTCCCACCCACACAGATCTTTTTCAGCCCTTTGCATGGGGGTTTCATTCTGCTGGTCCTCTGGTCACAAGCCCACAGCTAACCTTTAGGCTACTGCTGTAATTACTCATCAGCACCTTTTTTTTCTGTGTTTATTTAGAGAAGTTCTTATTAGTTGTGTTTATCCTGGGCGAAGGTTAAAATGCTACATGCCTGGATGAACTCAATCCTAACACAAGTTTAAGTTCCAGCTATAAAACATTTCCACAACATTGTCCGGCTCTCAGAACTTAAAACCAATCAGTGTTTAGAGATTCGGATGACTTGTTTATCCTATGAGTGGTAAACAAGGAGGTGAAAGCTGTAAATCTAAACATTCAATGCACATGATACCCAACAGCTGAAGCTTTAGAACAGGGTCAAAAATGTCCAGAAGTGCGTCTTAGTTTAAGGGGTTCTTTTGAGACCATTATCTCCACATTATTTCGTTATCATTTTTCCAAAAAGTTATTAGCGGTTTTGCCCTGATTTGTTTTATAGTTCATGAAAATGGATCATTTTCTTTAGATTTAACTTTATACAGTTTCCACAGCTGTATGTATTAGACAACGTGTTTTAGACAGTGGGTCCATTTTTATTAACCGTGGAATACGGTGGAAACTCTTCACAGATGCACAGTCCACGGTTCAAACACTCAAGAGACGAATTACTGAACCTTCCTCTATCCAGCTCTACACCTGTAGATATAAATTTGTAGCAGAGGCACTTATATGTGCCCAGGTTTGGACGTACAACAAGCAGGTGTTTTTCCTCTCAAATTTTTTTTACACATAAAAAGATTCAGATCACATATTTACAACTTTTTTAGAGCATGATCTAATTTGAGTTTATCACAGATTTATCATATTGACATACATATATTTCTAATTGTAGTATATAAATGCAATTTAGAAGCAATTTCAATGTTACATAGTTTGTCCACCAACAAGTTTAATGTGCATTTGTAAAATGTTTTGTTTGGTACATATTTTGGTCACATTTATTAAAAGTACCTATAACCGTTTTTTTTTTTTTTTTGGGGGGGGGTTGTCTAATTGTGGGCAGTAGAACATGTCGTAAATGCAACAACAACATACAGTCAACTTACAAAAGATGTCAGAGTTTGCGTAACAGTTGTCTATTTCAAACCCGACAAATCCAAAGGCCGTTATTGACTCTCACTTTAGCTCTGTTTTGGTCTCCAACAACTCCGGAATCGTATCTGGCACTTTAGCAGTTTAATGCTCCCCCCACGTCCACCAGCTAGTGGCCTTCTCTGTCAGCCATTTGGTTCGGGGCAGGTAGTGGTCGGCGGAACTGATCGTAGCCTTTTCATTGAAAACAGCTGGCTACTGCAGCTGGAAAGGACTCTGATTAGAGCAGTGAGACTGAACCAAAACAGTGCAGTGGCAAGCCCCAGAAACCAAAACAATGAGCAGAATGATACCAAAATGCCATGTGGAGTTGAAGAGAATTGTAGAGTTGGGTGAAATTCATGTCAATACGAGCGAATAAAATCTCAAGTGTTGTGAATCCACATTGCTGTGCCACTCTCTCATATTATAGATGATTTTCTGAGATTGTTGAGGAATAATGAACCATTCAATAAATAATCTATCAACAGTATATGCCACAAAAGCAATTATAGGGGGAACTCTTCCAAGTCCGAGCGACAAACTGAATGAACGGCAGTCATAAATAAATAAATAAAGTTGGTCGAGCGTGTTGAGCTTGCATGGCTAATTGTCAGCGATAATGGGGTCAAGTGCCACGGGGTCCTCTAGAAAACAGCTCACACCTGTTGACCTTAAACGCTGGCTGCGCTGCGGCGACCACAACACTGTGACACAAAGCAGAGCGCCTCCACTCCTTGTAATTTGAAAGTTATTTTACAGAACCATTATCGTAAATTTCCCCTTTGCGAGCTCTTTCTTCAGCATCAGTTTATGATCTGTCAGTTGGGGGGGGGGGGGGGGGGCTGAACTTGCTTCATGCGAGCTAAGTGGCAGCTCAATGTGTCATGGGAAAGAAAACATGCCCCCCGCGGCTGGCTTCTTTAAGGTATCCTTTCAAAGGTTACCATCTTTCTTTAATGCCCACATCACAGGCTGGTCTGGCCCTGAGCCGGTGGCAAACAGGAAGTCTCTGCTAATCCTGGTCTTCCCTAATGACGCAGAGGAATTCTCAATATTCCCATTGTCTTCCTGGCCGAACTTCCTGTAGGCGCCCAGCTGAACCGCTTGGCTCTAAGTCTTTTCAAGAACTGTGACCTCTGTCCTCTTCAGTCCATATGGTTGAGGGTGGTGATGATGAAGTTGACATTGTGATAAATTCATCGAATTTTGGGTTATTTTGTTCCAGTCTTTGACTAAAACTGGTTAATGCAGCTCACCAAAGATCAGCCCATAATCAAATAGTAAAACTATTGCTGTCCACTCAAACAGTCCTGCAATAAATCCTCCTTCATGCAGGTTATAATGTTCAGTTTCTGTTGAAACTGTGTTAAAGCGCTATTGATTCAACTGTACGATCCGATCTGGAGAATGTAGCCTGTGGTGCTGTTGATCTTCATGGTGTCATGTTGGCAGGTGTCATGTTCCTATTATTTTGTCAGCCCCATTCAAATCAACGAGGTTTGGTTAAATAACAGACACACCTCTCTGTATAGAGCAATAAAGATCAACAGCACCATGAACCGCAGCCTTCAAAATGATCAAACGGTTGAAACAACAGCTCTTTAACACAGTTTCAACAAAGACTGAACTTTATAACTGTCATGAGGGAAGATATATTGCAGGACTGTTGCGTTAGACTGCATCAGTTTTAGGTGGGTGTTCCTAATAAACTGACAAGTCAGTGTATGAGGCTCTTTCTTCACCTGTTCAGCTTTTTATGGCTTTTGTTGCTCTTCAGGTTATTCCGCCTTCACCCGAACATCTTTCTCAGTATGTGATGGGTTTTTTTTTGTTTTGTTTTTTTACCTGACACTGGACGCTCAGAACGGCAACCGTAAGCCTTAAGGGGCAGCTGGTACAGGTTGGGTTGCCACCACTTTAAATCACTCGTTCAGACCGTCGATGCAAAATTAACCGCACAGTAACTTGAGTCCATGCAGCAGAGGCGTTGCGCCACTGCCTGGTGCGCTCTGAATGCCGACGCACAGATTTAAAGGCCGAGGTCCTTGCACGGGGGCGAACAGTCCGGTCCAGCCCAGCTTGGCTCCTATCAGCATTATTCTGAAGCACTCGGGCGTGGTGTCTGCCAAGAGGCCTGCTTCGGGGGCTCGGCCTCATCACCAGGAACATGTCCAAGTCAAATATTGTTGCCCTTGTGCACCGAAGGGGCAGCACCCTGTCACGGCTCCTCTTTAACCATAAGTCGATGTTTATGACAGCGCTCGGAAAATTGATGGCACTGTTTCCATGAAGGAGGAAGAGAAAAAAAAACGTGGGAGGTACCACATACCACACACACTTATGCACTTTGGATATGAGGCGGGGGGGGGGGGTGTTCCTCTTCTTTTTCTACATCACAACTTGACCAGGGTGTTATCGGCGGCACCAGAGATACGTCCGACGCCGTGCTCCAAAAAACTGAGATCAAAGTGGATGACATAAGCCAGCACAGCCTTCTGAGGAATAAGATAAATGTACAGAGCGGAGACTTTATCAAAGGCTTGCCTGTTTTAAGATCCTGATTAAAGCTTGCAGAGCCCCCAATCCCAGTGGAAATAGGTGTTCAAACATGATTCTGTTTTAGTTGGCCTACAGCTCTGCTGAGCCCCCCCCCCAGCTTGCCATGAGACTCCTGCAATCGCCGGCTGTCACACTGCAGCACAAGGAATTCACAGTGTTTTCACTGTGTTTTTCAAACCATGAAATGCACTTCAGTTGAGCCCTGCAAGAGAAAAAGAATAATAGAGAGCATGATTTTGTTTGATCTTGGATCTGAAATAAGTTAAAAAAGGGGGGGGGGGGTTGTGGTTTAAGACAACACTAATAGTGTCCGAAGCAATGAGAGCTACGCTATAACGTGTTTATCTTTTTTCACCCATTTTTCCATGCTGATAGATATTTTTTTTTTTCTGCTGAGACAAGATGAGCAGATTTTGTCTCACTACTTTTTCACAGGGGATAAGATAAACGGGGGGTTGGGGGTATCCATATTACAGCCAGCCCACCACTGGGATATCAGCCGGGCCAGATGGTGGCTGGAAATACATAGCTGATAAATAAAGTCGAGCACCAAGTGCTGTAAGAGAGTGCACAGCAAGAAAGATGGGAGGACAGGACAGAAAGTAAATACCGGGCCTCAGCTAAATACCGGGGAATTCTGGCCGTGGTTTGGAGGTTTATCGACAATATCGGCCCCTTTCTAGGTAACCGAAGAAAATAGTTAAGGCGGCACGTGATTGTTGGCCAGCCATGATGGTAACTGTGGCCAAAATGTGAGTTTGCATATGTGTGTTTGTTTGATTTGGAGTTGAGACAAAAAAAAAAAAAAAAAGCTACCATAAGCTCCCGTGAAATACAGTGTTATTTGGTAATATGTGAACCAAGTGGTTTCTGTGCTGGGCTCAAAACTGATTTCAAAATCAAAAGGTGAGCAGCGGAGCGATATGTTTTGTTCTCGTTATTTCCCCATGATCAACTGCGTCTTTAGGCAGATGTTCCTTATTCATTCGTTCAGCATAAATATTCAAGCTAATGTACAAGTTCCCTCTATTTATTCCAACCAAAGCGATGTCACTGCAGCCGGAAAATGCGGCACTTCCTGAGTATCCGTTCCCAGGGAAGAACCCTCTGACAGACTGTTTGGAACAACATGTAAACGCATCTGTCCGTGTGTTATTGGTACAGTTTACTGAAATAACGTCAGTTGCAAACCGGAGAGAAATTAGACAGTGTTTTGAGGGATTGGGCTGCTTTTCCGGAGTGACTTACCACATCGTTCTGCACAGGAGCAAAACTGAAACCCAAACCCAGACTGTCCTCGCGTCTTTGAGACTGACCAGGCTGACCCGCCAATTTTAAGAAACCCAAGCCCGACCCAGCGCCTGAGGCTTTATTTTTCTTCATTTCCTCCAATGCTGACCGTCAGCTCGTCAAATATAACAACCGAAAATAACAAGAAAATAACCAAACCTGGACTGGACAAAAACCATGAAAAAAAAAAAGCCCTAGATAACAGAACCCTGAAAAGAGCAGGAGAGGGGAACTGGAAAAATTACAGGTCTAAAACGAAACATCCTTCATATTCTCAAACTCTGTAACAAAAGCGGTGCCTCCGCATGAGACCACTTGGCTACGAAGTGATACGCGGCCACCCTGAATCATCGAAAACACATCACTAACAGGTCTCCGCGGCCCCGCTATCTGACATGAGATAAATAGGTAACATATTGCTTTTCGGACAAATATGGGCGTGCACATTTCACTCTTGTTTGCCCTCCAACCGAGAATCATTAAAGCAAATACCTTTATCAGTTTCAACACCTATATTTGTGATATTGCAGCCATAAGTGTCAGATAAAATGATTTATAGGGGCTGATTCATTTTGCATGAGTTGCAATAACTAGTGTTTGTTCATTCTTGTTTTGGGTAAGGCCCTGTATAATTGATGTGTGTGTCTTCTTCACTACATAAATAAAACTAAACAATGTTAACTTTTTAACATTGTTTATTTTGTGGCTTTTTTTAAACTCCTTGACACATTTACACTTTTCTAATTTTTAACTGTCTAATAGTAACATCTGGTTAGCGGCAGGTAGCTCAAATGTAACAGGTCTAAAATCCCTTATATTTGTTAACAGACTCAAACCATCTGCATTTCTCCTCTGGCAGGAGCCTCATACATGTGTTAATATGCATTACAATGACATGAAAATATGCTGAGAATTTGGCCTGTCTAGTTCTTAAAAAGCTTGAAAGTTAAACTCATGAGCTCAATTCTCTGGCATTTCAGTGGGACCATGTGTAGGAAACGGAGAGACACGCTGACATTGACCTGATGAGAAACTGTCCTTCAACAGCGGCCAGCCTCTCGGGGTACGGATCTAAAAAACACCAACTCCTGGACTTACACTCGGATAGCGGGAAAGGACGTGACCGTTACCGGGCCGGAGGACGAGGAATGAAAGGTGCACAGGGCTGAAGCCTGCGCCGGACGCCTCTGGAAGACATGTGCACGGCCCTGAGTCGGTGAGATGCCGTCCACTATTTACTCAGGTGGAATAATACACAGCCGAAGCGGTCCAGTGTGTAGTGATAAAACAAAGAACATTCTGGAGAATGTGCTCCATATGTCGCCGAATGCGGATAAGCATTAGCTGAATTCCCAGATTGAGTATCGGTGTTTTGACCATAAATGGATTAGTTCATCGCTTGTGGGGGCTACCTTTTCAGCCAAAATGATCACCCAGTGAACCTTAGTAGCGCTTAAAGCATTTACCACATCTTCTGAAAAAACGAGTTTGCACGTTAAGGCTGAATTTTCCAACTTTGAGGAAAAGGGAAGCCATACGTAGGGATTTCAGAGACTGATAAGTGGCATTGAAGGCTTGCTTCAAGATGTGTCCAAGGACTGGCTGGCCTACTTGTGTGGGCAGTTAATATGAGGTCCAAGAATGGACTTTATCTGTAAAGGCCTTCAGATGATTTGAAGCGAGTGAAAAGATGGATACACTAGATGGGGCTGCGGAGTTTTTTTGTTTTCTTTTAATGCAGTTGTACCTGAAAGAGTAGTCCACAGATACAGCAGTAAATTAAGGTGAAACAACACCAAGATCTGCTTGAGTTCACACACAAACTTGCGCCTTATTGTCAACATGAGCTGCTGTGGCGAAACAGACTTTTCTGTCCTACTGGAACAGCTCAGATTTAAATCTACCCCGTTAAGCCCTGTAGACTGGCTGATGCCTCGTACGCTCTCCTCCTTTAGATCAGATGATAATATGCATTGTCCTCTTTTAAAAATGGACACGGTGGAAATTTCTGACACATGCGCGCGCGCGCACGCACGCACACACACACAGACACACACACAGACACACTGCACCTGCATCCTCACAAAAACCAGATGAGTCTCACAAGCTGGGTCCAGACTGCGAGTAGCCCTTGGCTTCCCTCCCCAACAGGAGGCTGGGAGGAATATGGGTCCAGGCACAATCTGGAGCGATTTAATCACTGTTTTGGTGGAAAATCAAGAGGGATGATGTAAGAAAGATGGGATGCAGAAGAAATGTAAACAAAGGCAGCAATGGCTGCATCAATAAGCCTGTATCTTTTGTTATTTCAGATTGTTCTTATCCAAGTAGTTTATTGTGCGCTTTCATCCATTCTTGTCGATTTAAGGGTATTTTAGCGGCTGTATTTCAGGGTGAAGCAGGTTTATTGTGAGACCTGTTGCACAAAGCGTTGATGTGGAGCCTAAGGAGTCTAAAAAAAACACCGCCTGCACATGGCAGGTGCACATTCCTCCAGGGACAGAGCCAGAAACCTTTAGGTAGTATTCAACACAGATGTTCAGTCCTCCCTAACATATAACAAGCACATGCACCCCGTGTCTTCTGGTACATGGATGGGAGTCGGAGTGAAAACACGCCAAGGTTCATGAGTCTCCAAGCGGTGCAAATGAAAGGAATGCAAAAGATAATATGACTGTAAATAACAAGTGATTACGGCAATGGACGATTCCAGCGCAGTGTTGGATTAAATGTCTCCAGCAGGGAGAAGCCTATGACCTTGATATGTCAAAGGAAAAGTATTCAGGCCACAATGTGGCCAAACTCAACTCTGTAGCGCCGGTTTTGACAGGGGACTGCATAACACAGGCCTTCTGCTTCATTCACAATGACCAAACCTGTAGTGTCAGTCTTAATTAGAGACAAGTGATGAACGGAAATGACTTGGTATCACACCTGATTTGTCCGACTTCCAGGAATGAAACCCCGGTGTCAGGTATGTGCGCTGGTAGAAAACCCCACCACCCCACCACCCCACCCCCCCACCCACCAAGACCCAACACCACCACCAATGACAAAGTGACAAATCTAAAGCGCAATCAAGAGCCAAAAAAAAAAAACGATGGCTGTTTTCCACGGAAGGAACCCGCCGATAAAGGACGCCTACACAAAATAACGCTCGTCCCTTGTCACGAGTCCGGCTTTTGTTTTTCCCTGCTCTCTGCCCACTTTAGGGGTGAATTCTGGGAACTGAATCGCAGCTTTGATTAGGAGGCCACACTAAAGCACATCTGTTATCTTCCCGAGTAGGCGGGAAGTTGCCAGCAAAGCTGCTAATCACAACTGGTCAAGCGACTGGTTATCAAAAACAAGGAAAACACAACAGGGATGTGAGTTCCTGTGAATCTACAGTCTTTGCTGCCTGTGATTTAGGAGATATTAATACAAGATAAAACACAAGAGACTACCCTAATACCAAAAGAAAATAAAGTAATCCCTTAAATAATCTGCTTCCAAATAAATCCTCAACTGTGTCCAAAAGGAGAGCTCTTGGATATGGGTGACAAGAGCGGTCGTAGTTTATCCAGACTCCCTGATGGCCCCAGCTTAATGCAAGACTTCCTTTGATACAGAGTAAACAGTTTAATATGGATGCCACTCTTTGCAGTGGCAAATCAAGCCGATAGATGCTATGATTGTGACGGCCCACGGCCCAAATGTGTTCCCAATGTATTTTGGAAAAAAGAAAAAATAAATCCTGAGAGATTAGATTAAGTGTAACCGTTTTCATTCGCTCTGAAAATGGTCCAGGGGCCACATTTTTTTAAGCGCGCGCGGGGGCAATGTCTCTGCACAATAGCAGCTGTTCGTTGGAGGGAGGGGCCCAGAAGAAATCATTATGCGGAGGGGAGTCATCTGGGCTTTCAGTGGCAAAACGGTGAGGCGAGCGGTGCCACTTGCATTCCAGGGTCGGTCTGACACATTACGTGATGTGTGATTTCATAGCCAGGCGAGCCTTTCATCCGCCCCTCAAACGGCTTTCCAAAACGGCCCACGGCATGTTCTCACTGCGTCTGGCTTTCGTAACCGAACCGACTAATTACACTTTCATTCAAGAAAATATTGCATGACAAATCTGGGCTATCAATAACAGCTGCATCTTTTAGAAGAAGCCCTGCCTAAATTAGTCAGATATGCACGATTCGGATAAAAGGGTGGTCTTTTATTGTTATCTTTCGAATGCCGTTTAAAATGGCTCAGAAGGACAATCGTATATAACATGAGGGCGGTTTAATCTTCCTTTTCCTCATTCCTCCCCAAATCCCTCAGTGGCAGATATGGTACGGTGAGAGACGGGGCACAGCTGCCACGTTGGCTGCATGGACTAACATAACACATTATGCTTTGGCTATCCATTTTCTTTTTATAGAGTTAAGACACTGGCCATGAAATCCACGTGCTGTAATCAGCCAAGAGTAATGTTTCACAGTTCAGTGTTATGGTTTCATCAAGACCTGCAACTGTGAGAAAGTGCAGCCCAAAAGTAGAACGTTGAAAGCTCAGGAAATTTAAAAAAAAAAAAAATTAGACACATGATTTAACAGCTAAAATAATAATTAGAACAACAGGTTTACAAGGTTTTTTAAAAGAATTGGTTCATGGGGTTTTATCATGTAGGGGCTCCTGTGTCTGCATCAGGTAAAATTTGTGTCTGCATCAGGTAAAATCGAGTCTCAGACCCCCCCAAAAAAAAAGATGCTCGTTTGGCGATTCTCAAATATCACAATGGTTGCTTCTCCAGACAAAAGGTCCCCCTTTTTTTGTCCACTTGATAGATGGTCCCAAACCACCGGGGCCTTATCCCCACCTCTCCCCAACTCTGTGACACCATTCAAGTCAAGGTCATATGATAGCCCTGCAGGACCCTCTCCTCTCTAAAGACTGTCCACCTTGGTCCTTCTGCTTTGAAATCAAACTTGCCATTGTTATTTTTTACTGCCCATGACAAGGAAAAAGGAACTGGGCAGCAGGGACACACACACGGCATGTAATGCAATAGGGCTGGGAATTCCTCTTTAATTTCAATGCTATACTTGATCTCTGGGCTGCATGACTGACCGCCTTATTATCTATAGCGACAGGAGCTTATCAATACACAACTCGCTGGGTCCACAGACCGAAGACAAACACTTCCTTTATGCGGGATGTCCCCTCTGGGCATGAGACACACAGCACGGGCCAGCCAGCAAAATTCCACTGCCGAGAGGGTGGGAGACTGAAATTCATCTCTGAACAGATAAATTAGTCTCAACAAAATAGCAAAATTGAAGATGGAAAAATTAGACTTCTTCTTGAGTGACTGAGTCCTATTCAGGAAAGTAAATTTGGAAAGAAGATCAGAGACAAGGCTCTTCTTAAGTCTGAAATAAGAAAAATCCATGAACTGTGGCAAATTTTCAGATGTCTTTGTCACATTATATGACATTTTATTGTATCTGTTGTTGAAAAACATTAGTCAAGGACAGTTTCCCTTTGCCAAAGCCCATTATCTCCATCAACAACTGAGGGGGATATACAGTAAACATCTGCTTTGTTATGCATTTCATTTTAGGCTGAACAAAGAACTTCCAGCATTAACATTTTCCGTAGCATATCAGATGTTAATCCTGACAGTAAAACTTAACATACAGCACAGAGCTAGAATTATGACCAACCAACAAGTTTTCTGTTACAGAGTGAGCTTAACCCTTTTTACAATCCACTGTTCTGCCTGTAGGAAGTTGGTGCAAACGCATGGACTTCCCAGGAACAAGGAAGCAACAATGCGTAACATACTACTGAATCGTGATGTTAAGCCAAGTCCAATATTAGTGAAAGAATTCCAGATTGGCACAGATAACCGTGTTTCATTTGGCTGAAGAAAAATCTTTCACCTTGATCACAATGTCGCTCAACTTGACCAACAGAGAATTTCACTCTTTCTGGGAACGGATCAAAAAGCCTCCATGCAGTGTGCATGAGGCTTATATTATGTAACGGCAGTTATTGGCCCTACCGTCCAGCAGACAAAGGTCTTTTTTTTTCAACAATTAACGTTTTATTCTTGTTGTCTCTAACACTCATCTGAACATACATTTTCCTCGTTTTATGGTATTTTAAAGGTTCTCACATTCAGTCCTTCCTGAGATCTCTGCTTAACGCTCAATCAACCAACTTTTCAAAACCCAACTGAGAACTGAATCTTTCATGTTAATTTATTTTTCTTGTTTGCCAAGTTCGACAGTTTGAATGCGACTCCCCGTGGGTTTTTTTCTTCACCACTGACCCGACACTGACTGACTTCTGCTGCTTGAGAATGACCTTGGAGCAAACACACTGGTTCACTCTTTATGGCGAGGCACCGTGCCAGGTGCATTGTTTTAATGAAGTCCCCTCTTGTTGCTGAGTGAGCGATGGCTTTGTTCATTTAAATAAGAAACACGTTTATGCTTCTTAAGGGGGAGTGAAATTTACTTTCAGGATACATCATGTTCTTTACTCGTTTGAAAAAACATTTGTAACTAAGTAAAAAAATGAGTCAGCCACATTTGAAAACAGTGAAATATATTGTCATCATCAATATTCGCATCATGTGTCATGTGCTTTCTTTGTAGTGGACCGTGAAAAACCATGTGTTATTCAATTATAATGAAATAACAGCATCTCATACTGTTAAAATGATATAATTTATAACGCATGTTAAATCAATGGTTTGGTCAACAGGATACATTATCAAATATTTTAAAGAAAAAAAAAACTTCATCCATATGACTTTGAGATTTCGGACGCTGCTGGTGCTAAATACAACTGGGAGAAAAAAACTGAGGATGAAAGTTAAACGTTATCATCCAATATTTGCACTTTAATGGTCCAACATTTAGCAAAGCGCTAACTGTCGGGCGGAGGCACGTCCAAGTGCCCGAAGTCTCCATAATAAAGCAGCTGAATGTGATCTCATAGCAGCGAGGTCCAGGTGTGAGGCATTAGCTGGACATGTTAGAATAATATTAAAACCAATCAGACTAAATTCAACTGTGAGTTTAATCAGTGATGATCCCTGAATACTAAAAAAGCATTCTGATATCACTGATGTCATTGCCCATTATATTCGCCAACAAGTTTATGATTTCAATCCCATTAAACTTTTACTTGGCCAGATAGCTCAAATAATAATTATAAGACGAAGAAGTTGAAGAAGAAGAAGAAGAAAAATGAACAACAACATCGATAATAATACATTTAGACATTTTTTTGAAGATTGTAGAGTATTTCCGCTATTTTTTCATGAACTGCCAAACCTCCTTTGATTAAAAAATAAAACTTGGCACATGTCTCCCATGAAAGTTTGTTTTTCTCTGTATTGTGATGCAGGTCTGAATTCAGGTGCAGAGTAAATTATGATTTTATCCTATATTTACCTATTTTTTTATTTCAATCCTCATTCTATTCCATAGGCAGGACCTCAGTCTGTATATCTGTTCAGGGAAACCTGAACTACGACCCTACAAGTGTCAGGAGATCAGGCCCAATGATTCGTGTATAACTGCATTTAACTGTTGCCATTCACAAGTTTAACATTAGTTTGTTGCAACCTCCCACCGACGCCAGCAGAGCCCTCTCGTCAGGCGGCCGAAAACAAACAGGGAGCTGGGTGGGTGATGGCAGCACACCTTCAGTTTCAGACGTGAACCTCCCAACAACTGACACCCTCAGGCATCCTGCGCAGGTGTGACCTGGATCCGATAAAAAAAAAAAAAAAAAAAAAAAAAACTTAACTTCTAACCCAGTGCAAATAAAGCCAAAGCTGCCCAGGTGCAGCTTTTGTTTGTGTGTGACTTTTGGCAGCGAAGACGCTTTCGCAACAGGGTCGGGGAAGAAGGCGCACAATGAAGGCAAGGCCCTAAGAAGATGACGAGCTCAGGTGATCAGGGAGATAGCGGAGGGCTCCTTCCTTCTGCTGATCACAGACTGAGCGCAAAAACTAAAGGAAAAAGACAAGTATTTTTTAATGCGAAACTGACTTCATTGCCTAATATTCTTTTGCTTCTGTCATAAAGGGTGGGAACCGGGGGGGGGGGCAGAGACCACACACAAAGGGAAGATGAGCTCTGCTCATCAGGAGTCATGTCGGCTATCAATCTCTTGTAATGCCGTCCGGGCGGCGGGACGGGAGAGACAGAGTAACCGGACAAATGTATTAACTGACAGGTGTAATTTCAGCCTGAGTTGAAAGGCAGAGCGTGACATGAAAGGAGGACAAAAGAGTGACACCCCCAATCCCCCCTTGATGGATGGGGTGAAAGATGACAGTGAATATGTCATCCATTTAGAGGAATGGCAATAACTCAGCTTTAAGTATTCTCTTTTACCCCTCCATTGTGTGCCTAAACTTGATGATTTTCTGCATCCTTACAATCCTTCACAACAATAGTGGAACTCTTTATGATAAATGAAGGATGGTGGTGGGGGGGGGGGGGGGTTGATACTTGAGACCATGCCGTCAAACTCTGGTCAGGTTTACAAAAAAGACAGTAAAAGTTTAAGATCAAATAAAACAAATTAGGGAATCGGGGCCTAATGTGACCAAGTAGTCTGATGAAGGAAGATAGGTCGATATATCTTTTCCTTTTTTTCTCTTTTTTTCTTACAAAGAGTAAGGTTCTGTTAAAGGCAATGTAATGGCAATGTAAAGTGACTTACACGCCTGAAATAAAAATAAAGTGCAAACATAAAATATAATAGGGGAAAAATAATAGTGAAAAAACACTTGGACGAGGACTGCTATGCATTAGAGCGCAGTAAAAATGTGCAGGGTCGAGGACCTGGAAAGCGTCATTGGGGCTGATTCTTAGGTTTGAGGAGCTTGAGCCATGCACTTCAGCGGGCCCTCGGAAAGCCCGTGTCGGACGGTGTGAAGGATACCGTACGAGGCTGGGTGGTCTCACTACTGAACCTTATCGAAGATTAGCTTGAGTAATCTGACACTTTCCTAAAGAGGATTCTGGGTGCAGCACAGGAAAGGGGGGAGAAATCCGAACCGCGTCCAGCTTTTTCATACTGCATGTAATTGTTTGCAATTTTCAGCAGATGTTTTAATGAAAATACCATGTGTAACATACGTACAAATACCACATGGATCACTGCATACCAGCAAATTGCTATTAATATATTAAAAAAATATACATACAATACAGAATTATTGTAAAGTATGTAGAAACAAGATACAGCACATGTTTCACCGTATGTCCCCACATGTGCAAAAGTTGTCTGGAATACATCTGCGTAATGTAAATATACCAATGAGGTCAAGCCTCGTCAGACTGTATTAAGATTACCTGTTACATAAACAGTTTCAAAGAGACGTGGTATTAAGTGCACAAATGTGGGTTCGATTTTAAACAGAGCACGTCTCAAAGGAAAATAAACATCATCCGAATCCAATTTTTCAGCAAAGGAAGCGCTTAAGAGATGAAAAATAAGGAGAGGTGGGAAAATATCATGTCAGCAAAACAACGCTGGTAACACACAACATGATATTTTGCTTGTTTTCATTCTTGTTCTCCTTTCTGTATACAGGAAGAGATACTTTAAATCATCTAATTTCTCACTGGAGGTTTCTTTGAGAGGAAAAAGCTGTAGTAAAATCTATCAAATGGCTTAAGTCATGAAGGACCAGAGGGAAGAGAGTGGTCTTTTGCATGGTACTGTTTACACAGTGAACATCCAGTGGGAAAACTTCTGGTGTTACTACTTCTACTCCCCCTCCATGCACTCCATGTGATCTCATAATTGCAAATCCCACAGGGGCAGGTAAATGGAGGTCAAACAAAACTCCTTTTTGTACTCCGGCATCTCCGAAGTGAATCATTTAAAGAGTGTCAACACTAACACTCCCTGCAGACCAACGGCAAGTACAATCCCTCAAGTGGCACACATTCCATTCATCATAAGTAGAGACGGGGGATGGCGATACAAGTGGTAATGTTGTTAAAATATTCAGCTTCATGGTCAGAGGTTAAGATCTCCCCCCAGTGCATCTAAGTTTAATTAAGCATGCCGGTTTTGTGCATGATTTAAAAACTCCGCCCTGGGCCCACTTAACAGCAAAGCCTGACTTTAGAGAGGAGATGAAGCAATACACATTAAAATACCCAGGATGCAAGTTTTGCTACTTTCCAGACTTTTATCCATACCTTTATATTCCCATGAGCAGTAGGCTTGGGTGGCAGCGAACTGTGTGAGTTATCCCAAGAGTCTCTCTTCCTAGCCAAGATCTCAAGTACTCTTCCAGGGTGATTCCAAGAAATTTCCAGTCCAGGCAAGATATGAAATCCACCCAACTATCCCAAGCCTGCCCAGGGGTTTGCCCCCAGTTGGGTATGTCCATAACATCCTGATCAGGTGCCAAAACCACCTCAGCTGAGGGAGCATCAGTTCTATCACAAGGTCCCACAAGATGGTTGACCACCTTTCTGGAGTAAACTGATTTCAGCAGCTTTTATTTGTGATCTAATTTTTTTTTCGGTTATCACCATAGCCGAGGGCTGGAGCATATATAGACTGACAAATTGAGAGTTAAGTTCATATTCAAAGCACCACCTTCCCCGCTCCATCTTACCCTTACTCTTAAACGAGACGTGAAGATCATTGACCTCCTCCCCTTAGGGGAGCAGCTTACTCTCAACCCAAAAGGAGTAATTTTCTGACTGTTTGACCTCTGCCAGAAAGATTGGCAAGGGAATCCTACCCTCTCAACACCCAACCAAGTATCCATCTGATAACTCACGCACGGAAACTACAGGCACTTCTAGCTGGTACTCCTCTTTCCTCAACCAAAGGGTGATGCTTCACATCCCAAAAGCCATTTTTTGTAGCCAAGGATGACTGACCCTCAGCACTTCATGCAGGTGATGAGCCCAGTTACAACTGTAACGGCTCAGATAGTGTCCAAAAGTGGCTGTGATCAATTTAGATCTGGTTTCGGCGAAGGCAACCATGTTCACACGTGTGTTGCCACGTACAGTTCAGGTACACAGTCTGCACAGACCTTTGAAAACTTCAGCAAAGTCAAATAAACTACTAGAAATAGCGGAAAGAGTCATAAATGATCCTTTTGATTGGTAAAACCCCTCCAGGCTTGTACCCCAGCTCCTCGGGTGAGGCCCCTTTAGAAATTTTTGCAGCGCTTCATTCTGCAAAGCACACATAGGACAAGGTAGCTGGACTTTGGTAAACAGTTTTATGGATGGGAGAAGGGCGAGCAGCTGACTCTCATGAACTTTAGAGTGGGGGGGGTATTTCCACTCAACTTGACACAGTATGGATTTTGTTCCCATCCTAATGGAATTGCAGAAATATTTGAGGGGAATCCCATTACGTAGCAATTGGAGTGCTGTAATAATGTACTCACAGTCATTTTCCCACTGCGGTTGGCCTCCTCTCGTTCTGCCAGGGCTTTCAGGAAGTTATCTTTGAGTTCTTTTCCTGCACTTGCCAGTGTCCTGGAAAAGACAACACTTGAACGGTTTGAAATGTTTCTCTTAACCTGAAAAAAAGTCACATGAAGTCTTAAAGGTTCTTTATGGAAGCTTTTACCATTGAATATACTGCAGCTTCAGGCCAGTATGACCCATCGCTACATCAACATTAACTGAACAAGATTCTTCCTTCATATAGACTGATTAAAATTTTGCTTTCATTTAGTTTTTTTTTATTATATGCTCTGACTTTAAAGAAAAGAGATGTTTCCTTTCCATGTCTCCATGACATCCTAACCATTTGATGAAACAGTCATTGTAAATAAACCCTAGAAAACATAGTATTGGGCTTACAAATATTATAATAAGATAGGTTTAAAAAAATTAATTAAGAAGCAAGAAGCTGAAGAATGCAAGCATGACATCCTATCAAAGTCATGAGGCACGCTCAAGCTAGCTTCTAGTATATCAGCACACAGCACTCCAGCAAACGTGCCAAGCTCCCAAGACACTCCCAAATACTCCAAATACCAATTCATGACAGAAATGATCATAAATATTGTTGGGAAGTCAGTGTTTTTCTCCAATAGAAATCTGAACACCGCAAAACTCATGACGAGTGTCAGAGTGTCACAGCTGGCTTCGCTAATTTCAGAAAGGAGAGAGAGATATTAATCATATGAGAATTTAATGGCTATATATGATACTGTGGCAGCTTTTTAAACTCAGGACGGGCCGTTTTCATGGAAACGGGATTTTGGCACACACTCATGCATCCACACCTGGAAAAACATTGGCACTAATATTTGAACAGTTAACACTGCAGCACGAGCATCAGCACTCATTGGCTGGCTTGTATCCAGGATTGACTGTGCAAAACTTTAGTCAGAGCCACACACAAGTTAACATCTCAAAGGCAGTAAACAGGCCATTTGTCGCCCCTCAGTTGTGGTTAAGAATACAGAAAAAAGGAGACAGTAAAAATAAAAGGTCTTTCAATTAACCTACAGTTACAGTAAAGTTGTGAAGACTTTGTTGATTTCAGTGATCACAAATGACGATCTATGCTATAAATTTTTGATTTTATGATTTTTCCATGTGTATGTCAATAAATTTACTCTTCCAAGTCTTTTTTTCCCCTCTTTTTCAAGTATTTTAACCATTTATTGGGGCTGAGCTACAGTATGTTACCAGTAACTTCATTTTCACCTAATTTAATTGAATTCACTGGTGTATTTACAGTTTTATCATGGGAGCCCTCTTCCTAACACTACAGGTGTGTTATGGGACCAACTGAACTATTTGTTTGAGACGGGCATTGATGAGTATAGAGTCCCTTGCTCAAGAATACCTCACATGGTAACAACAGAACACATTAGCAGTGCTGGGTATACCTTGTTGTTCTTCCATATTAGTGCAGATACAATATTTGAGATGGTGTACCAATATCACATAAAACATTTTTTTCAATATCTTACTCTGAAAAAAGGGTTGTTCTGCAAAAACCCTTATTTATAAAATAAAAAAAACAAAAAGACAAAACAAAACAAAACAAAAAAAATAGATTCCTGTTCAAAAAACTTTGAGAACGTACAAGAACCTTGCCTAGGCCAAACATACTTTAAAATTTTTAAAACTGTGATTTGAATCAGGAATAATATGATCAAAGACAAGGTAAACCAACTCCTTTTTGATAGTTACTACTATGGACACATTAGCTCTAGACCAAAAAAGTATTAGGGTTGAGTACTCAGACCTACACAGAGGTTGTGAGAGGGAGTAATAATCCCAAACTTCCCTGAAAACACCTGCAAGTTTGAACCAGAAATCCTCTACTTATAAATCGTTGTATTACTGCTGAATATTCAGAATCACTGCATCCAGCTCTGTCTGCTGCTCTGGCCAACAGGAAGACAAGTTCAGTTATATTCTACACTAATGGCCCCTCAAATCCAATTTCCATTCCCAAAACACTTTAAAATGCCTCAAGAGCCACAACAAGCACAGACAAACAGCCATTCCATGCTCTTAACCTCGCTTAACATCCCAGTGAAAGAGCTCGGAATCTGAATGTTTAAATTTTCTAGAATTTGGAAGAGGATTGTAATTTAAACTAGCCATTTGGCCCATGCCCCATAATAAAAGTCTTAGAGGAATCACACAGTGGTAAAAGTGCAGGGACAGCACATACTTGGAGGCTAGAACCTCACTCCATCTCCTGAGTGAGTGAAGGATTGCTGCTGGGTCATGGGGGCTGAGGCCCCAAAGTAAACACAGGTGTTGAGGAGGCAAGTGACTGGGGTTACCCCATCCAGTAGCTAAAGCAACACACACAGTCACGGAGAGTGAATAATACTTCAGCAAAACATATGGACCGCTGCAAGTTTGAGTTTCCTGTCAATTAACAAATTTCTTATCAAGCCTCATTTACAAGGGATAACAAGTATTTCACTATTAATGATGGTTATTTGTGGCTAATGACTAGGTATTAAGCTAACTGACATCTAGCCCTCTGTTTTAAGAGTCTTGTTTTTGGATTGTGGTCAAGGCAGGTGGGCCCTGGAACTGGTGGAAAAGCAGCGAGGAAGGGGAGTGAACAGTCATCATATGGCTGGTTTAAAAAAAGTACATCTCTCTAAGAGCATCTGTCTTAAAGATATGAAATTATGTTTACAAAGTATTTGTGCTGTTGCATGTCAGTTAAAAGTGAGACACACTACAAACAACATAAATCTAATTTTTTTAAGTTCTTTGAGTGTCAGTGTATCTAATTCTTGGATTCTCTAGCTTCCGTAACCCTGGGTTAGGGTTAGGGTTAGGGTTAGGGTCTCTATTGAGACCATCCTCACCCAAAAGACAACACAAGTCTTATGATTTCCTGACAGGTCACTTCCTGCCACCATTCAAACAGAAAACTAAATTCGTTTTATATGTAAAAAAAAGGCAGCAAAAAGTTATTGGGGAAGGTAGAGGTAGTGGTCTTAGCGGGGATCATACTGAAATCAGTGCAGGGGGCTGAGCTGTTCGGACAGTGAAACATAATCCAGGAAGTCTTGCTGGAGTAAAACTGATGAAGTAGCTGTTGAAATATTATCAACTGTTGCAGACCAAAATGGTCTGGAGCACAGATCACTTCTGATGCAGCTTAAAACGAAGACTAGGTCCAAACCTAGTACATGGCTGCGCCACCCTTTATCTGTTTGCATTTCTCCTACTGTCTGTGCTCACATATATAGTATATAATAAAAAATATGTTTTCATTTACAGGTTTTTTCTGCTTCTGTTGTAAGACCATGCAACAAGCTGCTGCTCTTCTGCTAAAAATCCTGATTTTATAACCACAACATTGTCTGACAAACTTATTATACACATTAGTTAAAGAGAATGGTGGTGCTGTGATTTTAGTTATATTTACTTTTAAAATGATCATCAGACCTTGTACTTGTGGGGCAATACTTTTGACCCCCCCCACCCCCAAAGAAAGTAGCTATGGTTTGTTCAGAAGGTTGCTACATTTTTCACTAGGTGCCTTCATGAAGAAAAGCTGCTAAAAGGGTGTGAAAATTCAGTAAATCTAACAACAAAGGCGCTAAGTTGGTAACACTCCCTGTAAACGCCCCCTGATGATGCAATAGAAACTGTTTGTGCCAATTCATTTTGAAAGACCAATTGTCAATGGTGTAACATCAGCACTTACTCACATGGCATTTAGCCGACCAATGGTGTAACTTTATCTCTCAGTCAGTCAGTCAGTAGCTTGTCTCACTAGCTACTAATGTATCTAATAACAAATACACCCTCTACTGTTTCCAGTAATTTCACAAATGAAATAACAATGGCATGAAAATGTCTGACAAGCAGAAACTGAATTAAGAATAAATTATTTTGCCTCTTGACTGTCAAGAAACTGCTGTTCACTGTGTTACAAACTAGAGTTTATAAAACCCTTTGTCCGCCTCTGTTGGGGATGAACAGCTGTTAGTGCAGTGACTATCCTCAGAGTGTGTTTACACATGTGTAAACACAGCATTACAGTGAAATAAACTCAGCCATACCAAGCCCCAGGGGCCTCTTTCCTGGATCATAAGCCAATTAAACTGATGTTTTAAATTTAGTAACACTATCTAATCCTATCAGACATGTTCTCCGGATCTGGATTTCATGTTTTTTTTATTTCTAATATCTTTTATCTTATATTATTCTAATGTGTAACTTTAATAATAAAAATAAGTAAAGCTCTGACGGTTCTTGGAGTCTAATAAACAAGATAAATTGACAAAGGGTAAGTTATTCTACCACTTTAAATTGTATAATCAGACGTTACAGAATTATGACATGTCAATCTAACAAGCCACCTGCTTAGAATAAACAGAGTTTACTTCAAATCCTTCAATTGGCCATTTTATATATTTACTATAGGTTAATATGAAGGTTAGAGTTTGATCAAAACAGCTACACAATGTGCTACTCTTGTAGCACGTACATAGTTCGTTTTCAGGAATCTTTGAGCACAACTAAAATCCAGCTTTCCTAATAACTCCACCAGTTCCAGTTCAAAAGCATCTTTTCTCATACTGGTTTTGATACCTTTTTAAAAATATTTTCTACTCTTAATTTATGCATCGTCGAGTGACGCTTTTGTGATGAAAGCATTTGATATTTTTTTACCACAATTTGCTTCCAAAACATAAAAATATGAATTTGGGCATTTGAGGGCTATTTTGACAAAGTTCACATGAGCGCGTGAAACTTGGTCTTGCTTGCACTTTCACCTTTTTCTAGGAGCCCACTGTCCATGTGTTTACCACTAAATATGTTCACATCCATCACCTTCAGAAGTGTGTTAACCCGAGTGTCATTGACCCATGGCCTAAACAATGATCGGTCTCTTTGCTGGACTCAAAGACAATTTCATTATCTGTTTGCACAGCTGAAAGGAGGAAGCACACCAGCGGTCCCAAACATTACAACCACTCATTGATAAAGTGAATAATGTTGAATGTTTTGTAACGGCGACACGTGTCAAGGTCTGGGAATTATTAGACATTAACTGAACAGTTAGCTCTTCTAATCAATGTGTTGGATGCAGGAGAAAGGGACTTAAGCAACTTAGATAAGGGCCAAATCATTACAGCCAACGACTGGGTTGGAGCATCTCTGAAACAACAGGGCTTGGTGAGTGCTCCTGTTCAGCGGTTGTGATTTTCTACCAACAGTTTACTGAGGATAGACAGAGGTCCAAGGATGGACAAACTATAAACCGGCGCTTCACTGATGTATGAGGGCAAAGAATGCTATCGTGTCTGATCTGAACTAGCAGAAGGGCCGCTGTGGCGTAAGACGCAGAATTTTTTTTTTACGTCAAAACACATGAATTGCACCCTGCTGCGCATTGGGGCTCAGTAGCTGAGAAGAATTGGTCAGAGGGCCCGTGGTGGTGATGACGTTTCAGCTCATCAGTGTGAGCTGTTGCATATCACGCCAAACAAACGCAATCTGTACCAACTTGTGTCATCTTTTACTCATGCCAAAAATATGCAAAAGCAAATAGTTCTCAGCATAATTAATGGAATGTCCTTAAAATTTCTTTGAGGAATGGTGGCTTTCCTCCTTAATTTGTAGCCCTCGTTTTGCAAATAAATATTCAGCAAATTGACATAGGGCTTTTTTTAACACATTTTCATTTCCTGATGGGTAAAAGATGTTGTGCTTTGGAATAAACTCCTCTTTTATTCTTGAAACAGATTAACAGATTGATGCTTTCTTTAGCCTGTAGCTTTTGATGGTACGACAGATGGGAACCTTCAATAATACAGTGATTTCTCAAGAAACAACACATACTGTACCAGAATATTTTTCCTGAGTGCTTGGGAAAATGAATCTTATGGAAAATATTATTTTGGGCTGGTGGACGTCAAGGGAAATTCCACACAGCATGACAATTTACTTTATTTTGGGCTTTTTCTAAAATCCTCTGTCACCTCTGATTACAATGAGCCGAATGTATCAGTTACACATGTGCTACGCATGATATTCTACCTGAGTTTTCTTTGTGTATTGTGGCCACACTGGCTCTTAGGGGTTGGGGAGGTTGCATATTGTGCATTGCCTGCCTGAGAAGTGCGTGCTTTTGAGCGTGGATCAAAGGAATCATTGTCATCTTTTTCAGACCGACTTTCTTTCTGAGCAAAATGAGACATATTCCACCCTGGGAGCATGCGGTGCAATGCCTCAGTGTCCACAGATCGGTATTTTAGTCCAAACAGAAGACGGAAAGACAGTGAGATTGGACTGATTCAGATTCACGTTTTGAAGTGAAATCTAATGTGCAGGATTGGACGGAGCAACAGGAAACCTTCAGAATTTTTGAGAAGATAATCCAATGTAAGTCCTGAAGAGGGGGAACCAGCTCTCACCCCGAAAGGCTGTCTGTCTAACACATGTTAAAGAGTGCGGTTTCTCCTTCATCCGTTTATTAGCTTACATTGTAATGCAAAGCAACACATATGAAATCATTTAAAACTTTTTTGTTTTTTTTTTCAACTCCCTTCAACTGCTAATTAGTGAAGAATTTCCTCAGTAGGAAAATTCTTACAGGTTTATTTCTGGTGTCACAGTGCTGGAACCATTCGGGAGCTGAATCTCGACCTTTTGTCGAAAACCTGTGGAGCCATGTTTACACTCCAAAATCAATTAAAAAAAACAAGCTGGCAATAACTCAGCTACAGATTAAAGACCTTTTCCTCCAGGCCTCACCTCAGGGAGAACCTTGCAGGCTACTTAATCCATGACACTCATCCTCCATCCATAGTACTTAGAAGTACAAAGGGGAAGATGACTGTGCGGCCTGGTAGCCTGATGGGAAAAAGCTATGATGTGGAAACCACTTCCTGCCCTTTATCGGGGCCACTTAGCTATATGTGTACCGGGTAAAAGCAAAGCGGCTTCTATCGCGTATGATCAAACATCAGCATAAACATTATATAAACGTTTCTATAAATCTAAATAACAGGGGACATTTCATTGCTGCGTGTATGTATTATTTCGGCTCTTCCCACGCATCTGAAAGGAAGTGAAATGTAAACCGGTTTGCAACAGCTAAGTTCAGCATTATCATTTTTCATTTCTGGGAGACCTGCTGCAGCAGTTGGGATAATTGCACCACTGGCCTTTGGAAATGTTTTAGTTTTCTGCAAGGAGACACTGGATCCTTTTAATAGTCGCATCACAACATGAGTAAGCATGATTTAAAAAAGAAAAAAACAGAAGAACCACTAAATGTTGCTGATCATTTTTTTAATGCACACTGGGAACAGCATAAACAATCTTTTTCTCTCTATGGAGACGTCCCAAGCTGCTCCTAAGGATCATTCCTGGGCCAATCCAGGTGTATTTTAATGGATCGCTGCCTGCTAAGATATCGCCGATCACAATCTGATCCCTTCTTCACTCCACTCAGATGTGTTTGTCCACCCCACAGCCAGAGACGTGAGCATTTCGCTTCACGGCTGAAACATTAGAGTGTGAATGTAAGGAAGTAGCTTCGGCACTTTTTGACACTGAGCTTGGAAAAAAGAAAAAACAGCTTTGCTGAGGTGCTTCAGTAACTCTCTTTCTCATTCATTTTTTCTGGCTGGTAGCAGTCATCAGGGTCACATCATATGTCATGATTTACTGTTGATTCCAGTAGTAACTTCTTGACGGACTAAAAAATGAATCTCCAACACCCCTAAATTAATATGTTCCACATAACCACCTGCAAACTTCAATGTGGCTTAACACTCAGATTGAGCCTGAATATAAAGAGGAGATGGTCTAGGTAGAATTCACACTCACTGAGATTCTCAGTTGTGGTTGAGTCTGAACCAAAAGCGAAGACAAAAATATGATTAAATTGTGCATTCGACCACTATTTTCCTGGATTTTTTCTTTTTTTTTCCATTTGATTTAATATCTGTACCTGTAAACTGGTTTCTTAATACCCAGTCTTGAAACTGGTCTATGGGAATCTATCTGTTTTCCCTTGACTACACCAGTGACAGGGTGTTAGGGTTTGGGTTAGATTGCAGATTAAAAGCTTTTAGGATTCGAGTTTGACTTTGACCCCGATTAAACCTGGTATTAAAACAATATGCATGTGGATAAATTATCTCTATGAACCACTGTAAATACATGAAGAACACACTGAAATGGAAATGCTTCTGGATCCACCAGACCGCATCCCAGCAGAATCTCAAGGAACAGCCAGTACACCCCAAGTTAGGATTATTTTGTCAAAATTAATCATAATATGCTTTGGTGTTTTTAGATGTGGCCAGTGAGTGAAGGCAGACGTTTCATTTATCAAGTCATTCACGTGAAATATGGAATGACTTCTGAAACATGACAACATCCAGGTCAGGGAGCAGCTTGTTATTTATCATCCGCCGCACCAGCTGGTCCTGAGCCCCGGCGTATGTGTTGATCTATGTGCAGTGCGGTGGGATGTGGTGGTGAGCTTAAGCCTGACAGGATGTGTGTGTGTGTCCTCTGGACAGGGCTCGCGAGGGCAGAGCTCCAAATTTACACACCCGTCCAAAATCGCAAAGTGCAAGGAAGGCAATTGGCTTGACAGCAAATGTAATAGAGACGGCAAAACCTCGTCGCCCCGGGGCCCTCGCCAGAGAGGCAGTCGAAGAGAGTGGCGGCGGCGGTGGCAGGGGGGGCTCGCTAAAAAAATGGAGCCCAGGATCTGCTTTGTGAGGCTTCTCAAGTCAGTCACATCCACAATCTTCAGCATCTGGAGGCTGAATCGGCGGTGAAACATATTCACTGTGCGTGTTTCGTGGCACCGGTTTTACTTGGCACGGCGTGCAACCGCTCGCTTTTTAATATAGAGCGGAGGGCCGCGGTAGCGGAGGAATTCTTGAGGCGGACTGTGAAAACGTAGCAGCACAATGGACAATGGAGCGTGGCTGTGGTTTGGGCTGCGGGGAGAATCGCGGGGAGTCCGATGGGAAACCTCGCGGCGCTGCCGTGAGCACGCGAGGTCAGGACATATGCTGACATGGCCTCCTGGGCCCCGGCCAGAGGAGCCGGAGCAGGCAGGAAACGGAGGCCTCGCATCTGCTCGGCAGCGGCCCCTCTCCCCTTGTTTGTCTCGGATCAAATGTTGTTCTTATCCGAGATTTTTTTAAAAAAGGAAAAAAAAAAAAGAAAACCATGGGGGCTTCTAAAGTGGATGTATTTTGTTTTGAATTAACGGAACATAATTTTTTCAACACTCCGCAGGTTGAGAAGTGTATAATCGGATTTGGAATATTACACAAAAGAACAAGATATTCATGCTCTGCTAAAATCAGAGTCCCGAAGTCCCGAGGTGCACGTGATATGACACCAGCCTACATCCATTAACTGTTATCTCATCTCTAGAATAAACACAAAATGTCAATTTTCCATTGTGAGGTCCATTGTTAGATTCGGCTCCCAACATTTTAAGTAACAAAAGTTATAAAACTTGATGGCTCAAAATCAAAGATCGATAATCAAAGAACTAAAGCTTGAGTGCTGCCAGATGAAGGACGTAGTCATATACATAGTCATAGTTAGATGACAGCGTCCTGAATGTTTTACACATCAACTCTTTGCTTAAAAAAAAAAGGAAGCTATAAAATCGGGTTAGCATTAGTTTAACAAATGTGATTATTCTACCAATCTGATTTCTCCTGGACCAGTCGACCACACCAATGACTCCGCATCCGCATTCAAGTCTCCTTTTTTTTTTTTTTTTTTAAATCAAGTATTGAATTTCACCTTGTGTCTGATGAGAGCACCGTTTTTTGGGGTTTTTTTGTTGTTGTTGTTCGGTCTTTTTTTGTGATGTCCACCCCCCAGCTGAGCTCTGTCAAGAGAAGCAGTGCATCGTCTTCAAGAATTCGACGGGGCAACAACGGGGCAACATCTGATTAGCATTCACTGCGCTACTACCCCCTCCTCCCCCCGGTATTTTATTACCACAGGTGCAGGGGCATTCATTGATCAGATGCACGCTACAGGCCCTGAGGTTTAGCCCTTAATTGAAAACAGCTCTATTTATACACCTGCAGGCACTAAAAGGTCTCCACGAGCGCATGGGGAGGTTAGAAAGAAGAGAAAGGAAAAGGGGGATGGGGAGGGGGGGTCGGTGAAAAAAGACATGCCTTGGGAGAAACAGGTTAAGGCCCACAGAGGAGGAAAGAGGCATTCCCAAAACAACAAGGCTGCCCAGTGCCATGAGAGGACGGGAGACATCTTTAGGGAATTGCATGTAAATAATAATTGCAGATCCGAATGCACAGTTATTCCCAAATATCACCCTGTTAATCTGGATATAGATGGATGGATTATCTTTCTTCTTTTCCAGCCAAAGAACGACTACATTTAGTTTTACCGTTCAGCCGCCTGCCTTTTGTGGCCATGGACATTTTTGTTTTTTGTTTTTTTTCAGAACACTGTACTGATTGTGCTCAGCCACTTTGCAGGTGGTACGCTGCATCCCGGGGGCCCGTGTTTTCACAGTGTGACCATAACTGGGGGTCAGGGGGTCAGTTTGGTGGAAGTCCAATCAGAAAAAAAAAGTAGAAGAGGAAAGAGCAAATCTGCATTTAGACGGGGGGGGGGGGGGTTGGGGAAGGGAGGGGGGGCTCAAACTGACCTCCTTTGATGGAAAAAGTCTGTGCAGCTTTTTTTTTCTTTTTCTTTTTCCCTGTCTTGTCAAGGTCTTTTGCAAGATGTTAAAAATTTCAAGGGTGGGAAAGCAAATAAATCTGTTAATTATCTCAAAAACCATATGTAACAACAACAAAAAAAAAAAAGTCGGATTACAGCCACAGCAGGTGAGACGTAATAAAATCCTTTAAACCACACTTCGCTCTCGGGTCAAGTAATGACTGAAGCAATGCGTAAGGAGGCCTCAAAGACAGCAGATGTACCAGATGATTATTTAAGGATTAAATTCAATGTTAGAAAAAAATTACATCAATTTGCTATATGCTATCGTTTACCCAGAACAGGATCACATCCAACGTAAAGTGATTTCCCTCTGAAATGGGCATAGCACCACCGGATAATTACCTTGAAGAGGATTCAAAAAACCCAGTCCGGTCCGGTCCGGTCTGTTCCGTTCTGATCGGCTCGGAACAACAGAACGCAAAACTGTCTATGAGTGATGTCTTTTTTTTTTCCCCTGCCGTCAGGGTCCAATTATTAGCAGAGCGCTTAGGTCCGCCCGCTGCAGGGCGATGATGAAAAACAAGCCACTCTAAATAATGGCAAAAGAAAAAATTAAATATGAAAATATTTTCTAAAATCACATGCTAGTGAGCCAGGAGACGCTATTTCGAAAGTATTTTGTGTTTGAACCAAGTAGTTCATTCATTCTCTCCGGGGTTTCCTGAGCAGGTGTTTTAGTATTCGAGGCCATTAAAATGAACAGACAGGACGTGACTGGTGTTTTAAACCTGGCGCAAGGCGTCTCTTCCCATTGTTTTTGTTTTTTGGTTTTTTGGACAAGGCTCCTTTCAGATTCGGTATCCGGCCAATGGGAGAGACAGCTCAGCTCCCTCGTTTCCTCCGCTGGAGTCGACGCTCATTAAACAATGTGCTCCGTGGAGGCAAAGTCGCATTGTTTTTTGTTTCGTTTTTTTTCACTACGAGATCTGAGGGTGACTTTGTAGCAGTCGTGTGGAAACATTAAAGGAATACTCCGTGTCTTCTGATCATCCTATATTCAGCCCATGTGGGCTTGAAGAGTCGCTCTGAGGGTAAAACTGAAACTGATCGACTGCGAACTGATCCATCGTTTGAGTCACTTTTTTTTCTAAGCGCTTTTATGCGTTTTCTTTGAACGTGTTCAAGCTGTATGAAGGAAATTTTTTTTTTTTTTAAACGGAGGCTTTAGGAAGGAGTTAGAAGTTTGTAGTTCGCTTAATCCTACTGCAGCCATCTTTGATTCACAACAGATTTCCAGTGGTGACCCAGAGTCACAGAAAGGAATAAAGTCACATCGGAAAGTATCTAAAACATCTACAGACACGTCTTAACCCACGTCTGTAATGTAATACTTTTTTCCCATCAAGTCTGGGTATTATTTCTAATTTTTTCATACTAGTGTGGATAGAGTTCCTTCTTTCTGTTACTGACATCAAGACGGCACTTGTTTCAACCTCACTTTGAGAAATATGAACATTTTACTATAAAGCTTGTTTTTTTCTCCATTTAACAACAGCAGCTAATGTTCTTTTTTGTAAAATGTTGAACATAAAGCAGCCATAAAAGACAAATTCATGTTTTTGAATATGTTACTATTTATATTTAGATGCTTTATTTCGCTGTGACTCTGGGACACATCTGGAATCCATTGTGACTGCGGCGAATCCTCCGCGAAGGAGCAGGCTACGGACGTTTCAGAGCCGCTTCTCAAACCCTAAATGAGGCGAGCATTTGACACTCAAAAGGCAGATTTTTAATGAGTGTTCCTTTAAAAAAAAAGTTTTTTTAAAAAGTCAGTCCGACTGGATGTCGTCAATGTGCACTATCTAGTCCCGCGTTCCACAGCAAAGCCGGGACGCACACAGACACGTTTCAGGACCACGGCCCTTTGGATCGGTCTCAACATGGATGTAGATCTTGGAAACGGAACAGACTACTGTGTGTATAACATCCCAGTGTTCCAGCGCAACATTTCCCTGGATCCTGCTGGGACAAGATGAAAGGCTTTGTGGCCTAATATCACTGTAACTGCAGGTGTGGAGGCTCCCATTTCACCAGTGTCACTGATGTTCAGAGACGTTTGGAGGAGGGGGCGGGGTATGGGGGGGGGGGGGGGGCAACAGTGAGACATCTGCACGTTTGGATAAGCATCTGAGGGTTCAATCAAATACAACACCTAGCAGGTAAATGTTTGGATACGCCACAGCCGTGCGTACCTGCGTGAGTGTGTTTGTGCGCGTGTGTGTGGGTGTGTGTGGTGGTCTGTTCTGGCTTGTCATCAAAGCAGATGCCACAACCACGGCGCCTTTATCAGGAATGAGAACATGATCCGCGCGATCACTTTCCTCAGGTGGGGCAGTTTACAGAGGACTCCGGGCTGGACGTCTGTCGTTCAGCTTGTTTAGGTTATGTGGACTGTTCTGATCCGGATCCAGAAACACGGGCCTTGTTAAAAAAAAGAAAAAACAAAAACCCTTGTATATGAAGGATGTGGACTCGGTAAATTGCTCCTGTTTTTCCACTAAAATGCATTTTCCTGTTTTTGTATGTTATATATGATAATAAACTAAATGCTTAGGCTTTGAATGAAGACATCACATCAGGCTCTAAGAAACTGAACGAAATTTTATCACAGCTCTCTAACATTTCATACTCCAAAGAATCATCTCGTTAATCAGTAGATTATTTCGATAATGGAAACAATTATAAGTTGCAGCCCTAAAGTCTACAGATGTGTAGCTTTAAGCTAGCTAGCAATGGAGGTCACTACTGTGTGTGTGCGTGTGTGTGTGTGTGGGTGTGTGTGTGTGTGTGCATGTGTGTGTGTTCAGAACTGAAAACTAACCAGGAACTCCAGTTTCTTCTGTCGTTCCCCTCCAGCCACTAGAATTCACATCTCTCTATTTGGTTTTGCACAAAAATCAAACCTTCTCCAAAACTCGCCCTGCTTTCCGTCTGAGGAGGCAGTTGTGCTATTGTCAGGCCAACGATAGCACGGCGTCAGAAAAATGAAGCGGCCTTGTTCGTTTTAATAAGACAAGGCCACCGGCAGAGCGAGGATCCTGACGTCCTGGAAAATCTTTTTTTTTTTTAAATGTAAAAATCACAAGGCAGTTCGACAAACCTGGCTCAACTTCTGCTGCAACGGTACGCAATAATCATTCAGCAATGCACTGGATTGGCCAATCAAACGCAGGTAAATGCACATTCCTGCTGGAAAGTATTGAGCAGAGGCATTTTTCCACTGTTTTCAGGCACCTGTCGGGACAGGAGGGGATGACATCATTGTCTTTGTGATAACGAGACCAACAACAACTCGTCCGCTTGAGAGAAAAACTCAGCGCTGCGTTCACTGTGTTAGTCCAGTGTGAGTACCAGCTGCCTTTTACTGTATGTGAGGAACAATAACAGCAATCACCTAATATCTAATCAGACGCCACCAGAACCTCGAGCCCCCGCCTTTACACAGAGAGGTCAGAGGTCAGGATCAGCTACAGCAGCTGTCTTGAAGGTGCCAGGAAACAGTGGATCAAGGTCAAATAGATGAACACTTTTTCCTTCTCTTTTCCTTATCTCTTTGTGTCCGACAAACTTTTCTTTTAATGCAAATTTGAATTCACGCAAAAAAAAAAGCAAAACACCTTGACAGTGGAAGAAATAATAATTATACCTAAATAACTGGATAGTTTATGTCGATGCCGCATTTTTTATCATATCATTTGAGAAAAATACGACAACAGGCCCGATTTGGTTCGGAAAACCGTCTGAGTCAACAGCGATAGAAACTAAACCGATGCGCATGTCGCACTCAGCTTCCACCACAACAAACATCTTCTCGGAAAAGAGCCTCGGGATCACTCATCTAAAAAATATTATTCTTTCTAACCTGCATGAGGCGCCAATACAGCCAACCGCAGAACCCTAAGGCCGAGAAGGCTGAGACCAGAGGAGTAACTTTTTTGTTCCCCGAGCCACATTTAGACTTTTAAAAACAGCCACACTCAATGTTCAGAATACAACAGACTCTTGATATTCTAGCACCTGACTGGTGGCGCGTTGGTGTGAGTCCCCCCCCCCGGTTAGTCATGCGGACCACACCTCAGCGGGTCGGTGAGGAGTTAACTCACACTGGTCGGCTCCTGTTGTACTGAGCGTTGCTCCTCGCGGCCTCCGCAGCCTGCGCAGCTGCTTTCTTGCCCTCAAATTCCTCCCTGCTCAGGACCGTGCCCTTGTGGCCGTGCTCCACCAGCTTGCGAGCCAACTCCCCGCTCTGCGAGAGGAAGGGAGGACAACGAGAGGAGTCAGTCGAGGAGAGGAGGACGCGGCCTGCCGATCGTCAGACGCCGCCCGGCTCCGATTTTGGCGGCCGTCGATGCTTTGGTTTTCTTTTTCTTTCTTGCTGCTCTTCCCAGAGATCACTTTAGCAGTGCAACTACTACTATGAAATATGAAAAAAAAAAATAGTGGAAAATGCTAATCTAAATTTCCCTGAGCATCAAGGTGACATCTTCAGTTTGCCTGTTTTTTCCTGTCAATCAGTTCAAAACTCTAAGATATTAACTTTACAGTGATATAAAAGCAACATCTCCTCACAACCAGACAACATTTGCTTTCTTGGCTCGGCAAATAATTATATTATATAATAAATATAATAATAAATTTTTACTTCTCTGTCAATCCTCTGATTCATCCATCAGTGGCTTTTTTTTTTTTTTTTTTTTTAGATAAAGCATATATGATACTTCTGCAACATCCTGGATCTGAAGCCCAGCTCATTAATCACCACTGATAGATGAAATTAGAAATTTTGTCAGACACCAAGATTTAGGATATACCCCCCTGCTATAGCCTTTCTTTAGTATAAAATTGTTATTTCCCTCCCCCAGAAAAGAATATGGAAGTGATGAGCTGCTCTGCAACACCACAGGCTTCAGATAGAGTTTAGTTTTGTGGGTTTAGAGTGATTTCATGCATATGCAAAGGTCCACTCATGACCTAAAGTGTGTGTGTGTGTGTGTGTGTGTGTGTGTGTGTTTGTGTGTGGGTGCCTGTGGGTGTGCGTGTGCATGTGTCAGTGCCTTTTGTAGGGACTGTCGGCGACACCGCTCCCATCACCGTTCGCAGCCCCGCCACCATCAGAGTCGAGCGAGCCATAATGTCCCCATCTGAAAACCGGATCTCGCCACCGAATCCTGCGGCTCGTCAGATCAAAGCCTCTGCCACATGTCCTCCGTCCCGAAATCCGCGGGTGAGGATAGGGGGCTGTGTGTGTGGGGCGGGGGGCCTGGCGTCCACACCCAAGGAGGAAAAGTTATATTTTCCTTCAGCTTTGATGTGGCTCACCAGAAATGAGTCTCAGACATTGGCCGGTCCTAAAACTGGCCTGAGAATCATTGTCTTTTTTTTTTTTCAGGGCTCATTGAAATAGGCCTGTTTGAATGAACGGCTCCTTACGGTCGACGCACCGGGGACTTGGACTTAATGCACTAGAACATCTGCGGCCAAGGCTGCAGTAACTTTGTAACATGAACTATTAACCGCCTCAGTTTTCCGGATCCATAGTCATGGTTTGTGACAAGTCCTAAGTAACGCAATCTAGGGAATATTGGTTTATAATTAGCTGATTTATCAGAACTCGCCCCCCGTCGGCAGGGGCCACGCGGGTTAGATGACCTGGGCTGACTGTGTTCTGTCACAACACAGGGGTGATTGAGTTTGATATGATTGACTGCGGCTGATTATCAGGTCAGATAGGACTTGTTCTCTTCTCTGTGTGGACACAGGTGTTCAAACAAGGCGGCCAAGGCAAGCAGCCCCGGTATATCATTAACAAGCGCGCCACCTGCTGGGCGAAGGCGGGATCAACTGTTTCTGACGAGCTGCGCCGTCGCGAGGCTTTTCCCATCCGACTATTTGCCAGGTAAAATAAATTCAGGTCCAAGCAAAAAAAACCTGGAGGGATCAAAGACAATCTGAATATGAGTCAGATTTCCTCTATTGATATGACGATGTACGGACACTTCCTCTTTAAAATAATAACAGACAGAAATATAATAGATACATTTCTATCGATGCTGTGAATCAAACCTTTTTTTAATAAATCAGTGCTCTTAAGGACAGAATGACCCCAAAGTGTTTCGGTAATAATGGTGGACACATTTCAAGTAATAACACTGTTTGCAAATGAGACTTTTACGTGGCTGAAGCTAAGATTTATTTTAATTTAACTCATTTTAGAACCTTTGCGTTCCTTGTAGTCTCAATTTCTCACCACAGATTTGGGTTTTCAACTCTATTGGTCCACATTGTCCAAGTGGGAATAACCAGGTCTTGTGGTGAAATTTTCAGTTTGATAAATTTGCTAAAAATACATATTAAAAAAAAAAAAAGAAAGTATGACTAATATCAACATAGGACCAACTGACCATCAACTGACCATCAACTGACCATCAACTGACCATCAACTGACCATCAACTGACCATCAACTGACCTGTTCTTGGTGTGTTTTTGTTGCCTCGACTTCTTTGAAGTTGTATAACTGAGACAAATGACAACATGAATTTATCCACTTCCTCTGTGGAGTAAACTATAAATGACCGTGGCCGCCACCTAGCGTTGGACCGCAGGCACTACACCAACAAAACTTCACCCTCATGGCCCCGCATTTGTGAATAAACCGGTCAAACGCAGCCAGAGTCAGTGCTTTTTAGAGAAAACGGCAAAGAAAACAGTCGAAAAAACGAGGGAGATAATACCGAAGAACCGTTTACTTCTTGTAGCCGCTAAATTCGTCGTTTGAGTACGAAGAGGAACGCAAACCAAACTCCATGCAAATTTTTCGAAAGTGGGTTACTTTGCCCACCGGCAAGAGAACGAACCATTGTAAAACGTCCGTTATACAGTGTCCAATGCGGCAAATACCTAATTTATTAAACGGCAAAACAATTCGGTGAAAAAATTTACTTGTAAAATCGATTTTAATGCTCCAAAACCTTCCTTACGCCGGAGCAACGTTAGATAGCTACTGCTGACTTCCAGGGAGCAACGGACCTGAACACAGTGGTGTCGTATTGTTAATCGGAGCGAGTCGGAGACATTGGTAGACGCCGAATGGAAGAAGGAGTCTCGGCGATTTTAGAAAAGTCGAAAGTTGTGTTTAAATAGCGGGAGATGTTACAGACTGGCGAGGAAACCCGTAAACTGACGGTTTAGTGAAGGCAGTTCCGACACCTCGTACCAAGCGGAACGGAACCGGGGTTACGTGGGGGACGTACGCTACGAGGAGGGCTAAAGTCAACGGTCCGTCCCGGACCGACGCACCTGCAGGTAGAACAAATCCGCCGGCGTGACCCTGGAGTCCAGGTAAGCTCCGTAGGTCTGGTACCGTGTGGTCGGGTCGGGAAAGCGGGCGGCGGCGGCGGCGGCGGCGGCGGGGCCGTTCTCCATCTTCCCTCCCGGGCTCCGTGTTGTAGCCGGCTGCTATAGCAACCGACCCACCTGTACGTCACGGCGTCTCCGGGGGAGGAGAACGTCACTGAACGTCACCGAACGTCACCGAGCGTCACACACCTGTGAAGGTGAAACGAAATGGAGGCAGAACTAAAAACCCTGGAACGAGCGTCGCCTTCCAGGTCCCGTGCGTGAAACGTGGCGTGTGATCGTAACCTAGACGTCAGGTATCAGAGGGCGAACACGCGTGGTCACGTTCTAACCTCCACAGACCCGGGACCAGCGGCGGTTCCCTTTAATTCTGCTGTAAATGTCTGCGTCCTGCTGGTGGAACGGCTCTCCAGCCCGGGGGCCTGTGACCCCCCCGGCGGCGACGGTGGATCGGCCTCTCGTCCGGCCTGTTGCGGGGGCAGGATTTTATGGACTTCACAGGCGGACGGAGCGGCTTTCGCAGCGGCAACTTGTTGGCGCGAGGAGAAGCTTGAAAACCGAAAGCCGCCGGCGACGTCCTTCCGATTTGCGGCGGTTCGAGACCTTTTAAGAGGACTCTGCGTTAGAGGCCTTCGCTGGTCCCTCCTGCTCCTCCTAGGTTTGGGTGGAGCCCCATTCTGCGTCCAAGGCCCTGGTGCAAGTCTTAACACCGGGGTGGGTCGGACCAGACTCGCTATCACAATCATTAAAGGAGAAAATGTGCTTTTAATGCGAGACTGGAAGTGTGACATGCTCCGTCACTTTGCTCTGCTGTGGAAAATGCCGGTGTTCCCTCTTTATTTGGTTCAGCTTGGGTCTATTTCTGACCAAATCTTATAATGTAGTTTCTATAATTTATTCATGCATGTCGCGTTTGAGCATTTTTTTTCCACAGGTTCAGTTCGGGACCAAGTCTGGGGTCTGAGGTCTGCTTCGGACCGGGGAAGACTTTTAATCTGCGCCCTGGAAACAAAGAGGGGCCCAACTCCTGAAGGCGAAACCAGGTCTGTGACACAACCTATGTGTAGTAAGATACTTTTTACAGTGCGTCGGTTTTCGTTTTTCTGTCTTACCTCTTTAATCTCCTCGCGACCTCCTGGGCAGGGAACCCCTGTGGTCGCGGGTTAATCCCAACATGCTCGTGCACTGCCGTTTTTAAAATTTGATGCTGAGTCACAGCGGCTGCTTCTCTGGAAAGTGAACCCGGTAAATCATTTAATTCGACTCATTTGGATGAAAAATAACTCATCTTTATGTCAGTGGTGGAGAAGGTGCCAGATGTTCTCTGTCTGTAACTATACCAGAAAAACTTCACTGAATTCAGTTTTACACTGGAACTAGAGCTGGAATAATGTGTGGGATGACAAAGTGACCCAGTCTCATGATGTCAGTTCCTAAATCCTGGCATAGTGACTCCATTTGGCCCCTTTATCAACAGTAAAACCCGGGTTAAAATGTTTAAAATGAACATTCTCGCCTCCATTTGTAGAAATACTGCGACTCTTGGCAGTCGCTCTCAACTTTTACCATCACTTTTTGTTTAATTTTCCCGGTTCGGCAGCGACTTTTAATGGCCCCGGCGATGACGTGCGTGGAAAGTGAGGTCACGGCTCCTTCGCGACAAGCCCCGAGTAGCAACTGTCACGCAAGCTCCGTCTCGTTTCTACGGGTCGCAGAGCGGTTTTTCTTACCTAGAAATAAAAGACCCGCTTAATTATTTAACGGCGTCATGAATAATGGACCACAAAACCTCTCTCGCTCTCTTGTTCTGTGTTGAACAATTTCACGGCATTTACTCCTCCTCTCTTTTCCTCTTCTGACTCATTTCACCTGATTGTCTTTTTTATTGAATGTTTATCAAGTGATCTTTGTAATACAGTAATGAAAAAATATTTTAAAGGAATTTGAAGCAATACATTCACCTATGTCAAAGTCCTATAAGAGTTTAATCTCTGGTGTCGGTGGAGCACAATTATCACTTTTACACGCCACGTTCTTCCATGTTCTCCTTTCCATAGTTGTGCTCTTCGTCTCAGTCCTGCAGAGAAAGATAAATGAAAAGCCCATAAACTCAGATCTGTTAATAGGAACACCTACTTGGAACTTAAGTTCCTTATCTACTTTAAACATTTAGCCCAGCTGTTGCTGCGAAAACCAGCCAGAGCACGTGAAAATCCTAAAATCTCTGAACTCCAACAAGCGGGTTCAGTCTCAGGGTCCTTGGGTTGTCAGTGCAGGTTCACTGTCTAACGTGGCTTATTGGGACTTTTGAATTTGACGGAGCCTTTACTGACATTATCACTAACACTCTTGCTTTTCCAGTTTCTCAAAGTCTTTGAACTTTGCATTGTTTCAAATAAAAAAATGTGGGTCCCCAAGACATAATCTGTGTTTCAAAATTCACGTTTTTATTTATTTATTTATTAATTTCCCAGTAATTGACTCTGAATTTCAGCGTAACATAAACGCCTCATTTTTAATGTCAGGTTTTGCAGCAAAACTGTAACTCGGTTCATGTGATCGTCCTCTGTGTTTTCCCTCTGGGAGCAGACCATCGTACATAATCACAGCAGGATTAACTCTTCATCCGTGATCAGGTTCACTGTTTCACACTGATTTTAAATGCACATACTTTCTTGGAAGGGTTAGACCGTCGCCGTATAAAGCCTGGGGCCTCGGGGAACCTTGGGATGGCGTGGATGAGCGGCTGCAGGGCCCCGGTCTCCCGTCGACTGGGCTTCCATTAAACCAATCGGCAACTTTTTTCTTCTTTTTTTTTATTTTAACATCTAATCCTCAAACGATTCGATTTTGTGGAAATGTGTCAGAAACGGTCCGCGTCCGTGATCGCCTCGGCGCTGGAGTCAAGCGAGTCACGTGACACCGGCATAAGTTGAGCGGCTGAAGGGCCGACGGGTAGCACAGGTGAAGCAATACTTACCTGTGAGGAAAATGCTAAAAAACTGAAACCAGGCCTAAGTTCTTCCACAGCTTTTGAAATATCGTTGGATCATTTGTTCTGGCCAAATATTTTTGGCCACTTTGGTCACATTCTGTGCCGTTTTTTTGAATGCACCGAATATGCTCCCATTAATATGAATGTTGATAGATTTTTGTTATACCGCTGACATTGTTTGCGACCGCTGGGGGAAACAGGCTGATGTCACTTTCCAGATATTCCAACTCCTTAGTCCCCGGTGCGGCCTCTGACCTGTGACCTCCTTCCCTGGAAGGAAGCAGGATAAAGGAAAAAAGAAAAATTCTCTTTGTGACTCAGAGACACAAAATGTTAATGAGGCTAAATGTTGAATCATTAGCGAGGAGGAGGAAGAGGGGGAGGAAGGGGAAGAATCCCACTCACACTCGTATAAAAGCTGTCATGACCTCAGAGGGTTTGGAGAACATCAGCCAGTGCTGCCTTGTCACCACACACACACACACACACACCCACACACACACACACACACACACACACACACACACACACACACACACACACACACACACACACACACCTGGCTTTCATTAGTCGACCAGTGTGACCCTGGTCCAATCCCTTTTCTTTAGGATTTCAGTTAAACACAGAGTTCTCACATATTTCATTGCAGATCCCTTATTGTAAAACTTACAACCTGCAACCTAACCAACTAATAAACGTATAAATATTTGACAAGGGAAGAGTCACCTCCATGCATTTCACCTCATGTCTCATAAAACATAATGCACACGAATATCCACTGATATATTTATTTGTAATATTACATAAAAACTTTTCCTTCATACATAAGTTTTTATTTAAAAAAGAAAAAAGTTCTGGTACAAAAAATATTTCTTTAGGATGTGTATGAAGACCACGTACGTAGCATGATGACGACAACACAGAAGATCTTTTTTCTTTTAAAGGAAGGGAAAAAAAACTGAGGACGTCAACATGTCTACAGTTCATGTAAAGGGCCTCTGTCTATGGGTGACCTGCAGAAATTAATCGTCTGAACGGTGTTTGGTTAGTTTGCCTCATGCTTCTAAAGAAAGCTGTTCTTCTTCTTTTTCCATCATTACAATAAAACCTTTAGGCTAAAATGGATCCTCGATATGGGTCGATTTGAACCGGACAGGGATCCGCGGAGCCCTAAAACCAAGAACCGGCCCCCAGGCCCACGTTTTCTGGACCTGACCTGACAGATGTCTGGGGGGGGGTGCCAGGGCCCAAACCTGAGACCTGAAGCCGTCTCGTTGCACTGTCCTGGCCCAGTCCAACCGATAGCTCGCCAGGCTGACGCGTCTCTAGTGGGGGGGGGGTAGCCAAATAAATACATCAGAAAAAAAAGAACAGACACTGAAACCCAGCAGGATACGAAACAAATGGCTCCGGTTGCAGAGACAGAGCTTCCATATCGCCTGTGCTCTCATGACCTTCTTAAATAAATGTGTAAATCACCTGGGTTTACGCCGTTGCATGAAATGATTAGAATTCAAAAATTTACCATGAGGGAACAATAAATCTGTGGGCAATAGAAAATCCTCCAAAAGCCCCTCTGACTCAGTTCTTAGGACTGTAATGTAGACACCCAGTGAACAGATACAGTACGTGTTTCGCTCTTTTGCTCTTTGCCAGGTTCTGGGTCAAAAACACTGTGTTGTTTCGCACTTGAAGCTTTTATTTTTTCCCCCCTTCGTTCCGTCGCCGCGGCTGTTCGCCATCAGATAAACCTCCGGCTCCGACCCTCCCCACGACACGGGGCCGCTCTCCTCCTCGCCATCTTCATCCCCGCAGTGGCAGTGTGTGTGTGTGTGTGTGTGTGTGTGTGTGTGTGTGTGCTCCTTCTGGCTGGAATGTCCCCCAAGGTCGTGACTTTTTTTTTTTCGGGGACAGCCGGTTGTTGAAATGTTGATAGTTTTGATGGACAGTTTTCTCCTTGATCCCTCACAGCTGTCCAGGAGGAGGAGGAGGAGGAGGAAGAGGGGGACGAGGAGGAGGGGGACGAGGAGGAGGAGGAGGAGGAGGGGGGGGTCTCCAGAGAGCCGGTCTTTTCCTTTTCATGTGGATTATCACAAATCTGGTGTCACGGGGGAGGGACAGATTTGGGGGGGGGGGGGTATGTTTAGGTTGGAGACATGTTTGAAGCAGTTTTTCAAGGCATGTTTGAGATACTTGAATCACATCTGTTTTGCTAAGTTTGGCTAAAAAAACAAGCCTCAGAGGTGAATTTATCTTTTGACCAAAGGGAGAACATACATATTTGTGATATTAGTTTGTTTTTAGTGTTTAAAACTGAAGATAACTTGTATTTCTTTTTTTCTTCATATTGTCGTCAACTACACAGTGTCGTCATAAGTTAAAACATTGTTGGACCTGCTGTTGCCAGAGTCTCATCGCTCTGAGGAGCAACTCGTTACTTTTCTCGCTGTCAGCGCCGATAAAGTTGCATAATGTCACTGTTATGTTTCTCCTTCGCTTCAGTAAATCTGCCGTTCTCAACGTGACTCAGCTCTGAGGTGACTTCACAGAACCTGCGTCATCCCGTTTGACTTTGCTCATTTCCAAACTTTAGGGACTAATGAGAAAAATTATTGAGAAGTTATGATTATTTTGTAGAAAATTTGCAAAACCCTCCCCCATAATATCTCCGCTGACATCTACTGTTGAATGAAGGGGTGGGGGGGGGGGCTGTGATGGAAAATGGTGATGGAGATACAGTCCAATCACTAATAATTATAAAAATCCAAACTGACTTATTGATTCTCTATTATCTACTAGTTGATCATGATGATGAAGGTAAACCTGTGGCACAAAGACAGGTTTGTTGTCTTTTATGAGCTGTGACACCAAAAAATTAGTTCCATCTATTTCAGCTTTGAGGTTTTTTTTTTGCTTCTTTTTTTTTTGATATCACAAGGAATCGTGGAAATAAAATATAAATCTGGTGAGACCCTACCCTGCTCTTCTGTGGAGTTCAGAGTAAACTCTCAAACTCAAAAAGAAAAAAATCCGTTCCACTTCACGTTTTTTTAGTCCGCACTTATCCATATCCATACAATTGTGGATATATAACATTTCTTGACAATAATTTTTGGATGGTCTCTTCAATCAAATGAACTAACTAGCAAATGATGGAGGACATTGCAGCTCTGTTGGCGACACTTCCGTCGATCCGGCGCGACAGCAGAACGTCGTGGGTGGCTTCTCCAGCCCCTGTTCGTCTTTCAAGTAAGTTTCACCTAGAACATTGAGAACCGTTGCTGATATTGGTTTTTAACGACATCAGGCCCCCCCTAACCAAGCCGGGTCCCCAAGGACACGGACACAGGACGGAGGCGTCGTCCGCTCAGGATGGAAGACGGCTCCCAGCGACGGCGGTAGCTCCGGCAGAGGGAAGCTAATTGGTCGTACCTTGCAGCCCTTTGAGGTTTTTCACGCGATTTGTAGATGTAGATTCCCGGAATGATTTGAATGTGATAAATGACAGTTTTGTTTTTTTGGCCATGCCCATTGCATTACTCACAGTTTATTCCAAGGTCTATGGACCTAGGCAGAGCCGACCCTCGTGACATCTATCCAAACCGGTACTTGGGCCAGTACTTGACCTGCGTGCGCTTCGGTGTCGCCCCCGCGTGTACGTTAGCCTTCGCCGGGGGAGGCTTAGGCGGCGGCGGCGGCAAGGGCTTCCTCCGCTCTCTGCTCCTGTCCGCGATGGTGAAGCCCCGCTCGCCCGCGTCGCGCAGGCCGACCCTCGGCAGGAAGTGGGTGGAGACGTGCTGGGCCTTGACCCGCGGGCTGGAGCCCATCTTGGCCTTGCCGCGCTTGTTGAGGGCCACGAACCACTCGCGGCCGGTCCGCAGGTTGCGGTGCACGACCGAGGCATACGTGTTGTAGCTGTTCTCCTGGAAGCGCTCCCTGAACTTGCAGTCGTCCGTGAACCATTCCTACAAAAGAAGGAAAACCGGAGTAAACAAACATGCGTCAGCTCTTAGCTTCTTCTCTTGGCTTTAATTTAAAATGACTGCAGGAACTTGTAGCTGATTGGCTCGAATCAACCACCGAGACGCCATGTGATTCATTCCTTCAATCAACAAACTTCTTTCCACATGTGAGCGCGGCTCAGCTGCGGAACATGTGGGAGCTCCGCTTGCACGCCACCACGTAACCTAACCCTTCGTTTCCCTCGTCGGCGGATGCTTAAAAATAACTGTTTTTAGGAGGGAGGAAAGCAGAACGGCTCCTGCTCCTTTTACGAGGAAATTCCCACCAACGGGCACGACCTCTGACCCCCGTCGGGTTCCCCAGGCCAACGCAGTTTTATTTCCTTGTTAATACTGATCTGACACCAGGGCACATGACTGCACACACATATTCTGCTACCATGAGACACTTTTTCTTTTTATTCGTCTGGGTTAAACTCTCCTTTGTGAGCCGCCTTTTCTTTTTTCTTCATTCGTTTTCCTCTTTAAAACAAACATCCATCTTGATTATTGGCCGGAGTCTGTTTGCCTTAATCTAAATGCCTCCTGTCAAATGGGCTGTGAGAGGTGAAAAGTCACCTTTGTTCATTATGTAACACAGTTTCCAAAAAAAAAAAAAAATGCTAATAAAAACTGGAGCCGAAATGAGACTATCGAATGTGCAGATCGGCCGATTCGGGTTTTCTCTCACAGCAGCAGGAGGATGGAGAGAGAAACTGATATTAGAACTATTGTTATTATTTTCGAAAGCTGGAGGAACTTCTGATGATACAGGAGCCGATGACGTATATGTAAAACCATACCAGCTTTCAGGACAGGAAGATGTTGAAGGAACTTCCAAGGCTGGAATATTGTCATCCGAGCTGCAGGATAACGGAGGTGAACTTGGGTGTGTGTGTGTGTGTGTATGTGTGTGTGTTGTGCATGTGTGTGTGTTGGGGGGGGGGGGTTAAAGTCATTGAAATGACTTTGCTTTGACTGACAGCAGCAGAGCCTCCTTTGTTACCAGCCCAAAACCCATCGTGGCACTGACTTGGTCCAGAGAACTTCAAACTAAAAGACACTGGCTGTTGATCTTCTCTTTCTGTTGCAGGACTAATAAGAACGTCTGCTCAACGTCTGCTCAACGTCTGCTCAACGTCTGCTCAACGTCTGCTCGAAGGATCGTTTGAGTCCCTCGGGGGGGGGGGGGGGTCGCAGTTACTGTCACAGTGTAATTCTTTAAAATAATTTGTCAAGAAATGTTAGATATCCACAGTTGTATGGAGCTGCATTCGTTGCTCTGACAAACACCTTCCTCAAGTCAGTTCAATGTATAAAGCGACTTAACAAGGCTCTTGTTCTGTGTTATAGGCTTTAAAACACTGACAACCACTGTTAGCCTGCAATACAGTTAGGTGGAGCACCTTTATGTGACTATGGCATCTTTCACGTTATTCTAACATCGTACGTCGGAAATGAAACGATCAGAAAAAAGTCAAAGACCGCAGAGGACGGCTAGAAAGGGGCGGGCGAGAGCCTGCTGCCACGGCGAGGGGGACCGCGTGACGGATCGCACGAAGGGGGGGGGGGGGCAGCGGCCGCCCTCGGACGGCCTCCTCCTCGGCAACGCCGTGCCCCCATCTGGCGAGGGGCGAGCTCAGACCCCTGCTGACGCTTAGAGCTCCGTCTGGTTTACGGAAAAGTGACGCACAGGTCCCTGAACCTGACCCAGAGAAAGGTGTCGAGGGCGGAGAATTCAGACTGGGGTCTTTATTGAAACGTAAAGGCGAATCCCGACGGCGTGTTACAGCTGCAACCCGGCGTCTGAATCCGAGATATGAAAATATTCGCTGGATGTCCCTGTTTCGTGCCTAAAAATATCCCCGGAATGGGAAACTCTGACATGTACCCAGGGACGCCCGGTCTGCTCTGCAGCGGAACGGCTCCCTTGCATGACCTCCTGCCATTTCTGGAACAAAACAAACCGTTCTGCTTTGCTGCAGAGTGCAGCATAGCGGAAAATGATGCCATTACAGCGTTTGGTAAACATGCCAGTCACAGGAGAGAGAGCGAGCGAGAGAGAGAGAGGCCCCCGTTACCGCCGCCGCCGCCACCAGGGCAGAAAAGTGAGCGACTGTTCCCTCCGTGATGTTGTTTCTAGAGATGATTAGAAAATCGCGCAGGACGGACGAGGAACTCGCCGCCACGGTCGGATTGACGTGGTCGCCACATTCGGTGGGGACACACAGCAGCTCCGGTACCAGTCAGGGAATCACACATCTGGAAACGGAGGACGTACGAACGTTCTCTCACACACACACACACACACACACACACACACACACACAGACATGCATACCAGGAAGAAGATTTGGCCCCTGCTGTGTTTCATAGGATTTAATGGCTGCGGCCAGATTCCAGAGATCTTATTGTTAAAATCATAATGCTTGTACAGCTGTTTAACCTGGCTCTCGCCCTGCTGGATTGGTCACACTCTTTTAAAGGGACCTTTCCCATGATCCCCGGGGTTTCGCCGCCTCTTTTTTTTCTTCTTTTTAGGGCAGAGTTGGAAAGTTACTGGTGGCTCGCTTTTTTTTTGTTTGCCCCCCCCCCCCACACTCAAATTAAATTTCTTCATAAATGCGTCTCGCCATAGACAGGTGGATTATTTTTCTTGATTCCGAATCAAAAAAACAAACAAACTCTGAACTTCATAAACTTTCGGGACTGGGTTTGTAATATTAACAGTCTAACAGGAGACTTTTAAGCTCTGATATATCTCTTAAAAAAAAAAGCCAGTACTTTTGCATTTGCTCTTCCACACACCCAGGGAGCTCTTTTTTAAGGAAACGACCTCTGAATGCAAATCAGCACTTGAGATGTTCCACCGGATGTACGGAAACCTTGAACTGCTGCTGGGATCAGATGAAAAGTCAGGGGATCATAGTAGGGTCCATCCTCTGGGGACCACGCACACCTGTACCGTATTTCATCACGCATTAGTCCAGACGTGCCTCTCGAAGCCCAAAAAAACGTCAATGGTAGCCAAGTAATGCACTGAAATCTGGTGGGATCGGGGTGAAGCTCCACTCATACGTTCTCTAAATCAAGGAACTGGGCTTTAGATGAGCCGGTCGCGAGGGAGAAAGATTTATAAATAAATATCCGACAGTAAAAAAAAGTGGCGTCAGCATAAATGCATCGTAGCCGCAAAAGAAACTGTAGCTGGGAAACATCTTGGAATACGACGGAAGCCAAAAGCACGAGTTCAATCAGATGGTTTCCCCAGTCCAATCTTAACAAATCAATATTTTCTGGATGAGTTCTCTTGAGTCCCATTACCCCCCCCCACTCTATGTCTCTCTCCCCTTGTCACTCACTGTTTGCTCAGCTAAGGCCGGCGACCCCTTCACCCCTGGAAAGATCATGTTTGTGATGTCTTGCTGAGCGGGCCGCGGTGACCGAGGTGCATCTGCCCCTGCCCCCCCCCCACGCTCACCATTGCTCGGCTGGTAAATCGCCCCCAGCGAAAACAGCTAAATATTAAGTATGACGGACGATGCAACGAGATAACGTTGAGGACTTTAACCCGACACCCCCAGCGTGGAGCCTCGAGCCTCTCTCTCTCTGACGCCCCCCCCCACAAGGTTTACATACACCCCAAATCATCGAGGCAGTTAAATAGGCGCAGTGCAGCTGCAGCCACAGATTGGAGTTTGAGTTATACAGATACTTCTCCAGGGACAAAAATGAGCTCCGACTGCAGCGACTGGATCCAGAGAACCAGAGTCCAAACATGAAACTGGCAGAGAAAAGAAAGGACCAATACTTACTGTAAAAAACAATTTAAAAGAATCCAAAGTCTAGATAATACAGTGGAAAAGTGATGGTGTGTCCAAAAAGGTTTCGTCCTCTGGGACCATGAATGTACTTTGTAAGCTTCAGCCAATTATGTCTCTGATTTTGTTTTCATATCTACATCTGGACATTTTTGATGCAGCAACCTAACGTTGGCGATAAAAAGGCAAAGGTCAACAGGTCACCAAGGGAATAATGATACATCCTCTGGGGAGAATGAGCATTAACAGCAATGGTCATTGATTCTTGGCCATTTCTTTGGAAATAACTTCATTGTGGGCTAAATTGTTGGTAAAGGGGAAATTTGCGCCGGAGACAAAGGCACAAGGCCACAAACATCATTAAGGCGCATGTTCTGAGGAACATGAACACCAGCACCAAATTTCTTTGCAATTAGGTGATTAACTGTCGAAAGGTTTTGGTCGATGGCGCAAACAGAACCGGCATGAAGATGTTGATGGGTTGATGGGTTGTGACAGCTGACCGCTAACTAGCAAAGTCAGCGGGCTGAAGGCCTGTAAAGCTGGACTGACCCTGCAAGGTCAGCAGAGTAAAAGCCATCTTGCAATTATTATCTAATAATAGGAATTTTTGCTTGAAGAGGAAAAAAGAAAAAACTTGGTGCAGACTTACGCCTGACCAACTTCCAGCGGAACAAAAAAAAAGATCTGCTTGGCTCTGCCTCGTTTTCCTTATTATCCACTTTGTTTTTCGGTTTGTGTGCAAATCTCGTCCGGGACCCAGAGAAAGTTCCTGATTTTTGATTTTTCTGCTTTGCTGTCGTCTGAGCTCACATAAGCCGGAACAACAGCTGAGCGCGAATCTGCCAGCGGACGGCAACAATGGCACATCCCGGACAAGCTGCGGCCGAGGGTTCGGGCTTTGATGCGCGAGGCCGCGATCGCTCCCCCGCCGACGGAGGAAGACCAGGAGCTGAGGGGCTGCTGGGGGGGGGGCACGAATCACAGTGGCTCGGAATGAACAGCGGCAGCAGCTAAACAGACTCCCCAGCTCCCCGATGGCCGATTGTTTACCCGACGTATTGATTTTCGCTCCGCGGTTCGTTCCTCTGTATATTATCAGCCGCCCCAGATAGGACTTAATCTGCCTTCCCCGTTAACGCATGCTAATGGGGCGCCGCTTCCACCCGCACGCCTGCCAAGGCTCCCGCGGAGGACTCGGCGGCGGGGGGCCGGCCAGCCAACTTTCGGCAGCGGGGCCAAGCTGCTGCGGACAGATTTGGTTTTTACTGTTCTGTTCTGGTTGGGCGGGGGGTTATAAGTCTTCAAAACTGTGGCTGAGGATTACAGCAGTATGCCATGACATGCTGATGTCAGATTTTGGGTTTTTTTCCTCCTTTTTTTTGCTTTAATGCAGCACAGATGAAGAGCTGCAGAAACTAATAAATAAAACAAACAACAAGCGCCAAGGGAGGGGGGGCAGCGTTTCGACGGAGGGATCAAACGTAGCAGACGTACGGCAGCGGAGCAGGAGCGTCGGGTAAACCTGAGGTCGGATTATACCACAGCGCCAGGGCGAGGACATTTGGCGGTAAGTCCGAGCTCGGCACACGAGCGGCGGGCGGCCAGAGGTCGGACATGAACGCGAGGAAACCTCCGAGGAAGACGGGAAATATCTCGTAATAATTCAACCGCAAGATGCAGCTGAAGTCTCACAAAAACAAACAAAAAAAGAAGGCGCCAAACAGTATTTGTAACTTTCTGCTGAGACCCGTCGTCCACATCTGTACGTTCTCTCCACCACACAATAAGAAAAACACAGTTCAGAGTCACAAATCCGCAAATTACCATTGTTTTTTTATATTCGCACGCACCTGGTTATGAAGGGTGTCGCCAAACTCGACAGCTTTATGGGCCCTTTAGCCTCTTTCAGCCCCTTTTAAACAGCCTATCCGTCGCCGGGTCAGGTCCCAGTGACCTCACCACTCTGGTTCCCAGCCGTAGTGGGGAGTGGTTTTCAGCGAGCGGGCTCCGGTGAACCCAGCGCGGCGACTGACAGGTGAAACCGAGCTAAAGAGCCAAGAGCAAACATCTGCCGGATGTGGAAACATTCAGCTGTTTGCTTTCTAGCTTGTGCCTGATAGATGTTTGTTGACTTTTCATTTTTATTGGAAAGCAGCTTTACATGAATCTCCAGCTTTGTCTTAACCCTGAGATCTTAAACATCGGCAAAATGAAATAAGAGCCATAATAGCTGCATGATTAGACAATAAGACTCCAATTAACACTAGTTATCTGCGATTAGGTGTCACCTCAGAATAAAAGATGGAGACCAGGCAGAGTTAGGGTCATGACTGAGCGGAGACTTACGGTGGCGTGGAGCCGTCCCCTCTTGTTCATGGCCAGGAATCTGTTGCTGTAGACCCCCTTGATGCCGATGACCCCCTGAGAAACGGCGAAGAGCTCCAGGACACCTGGAGGGGGGGGCAGAACAACAACAAGCTCTGATGACTGATGTGGGCTACAAGGATGCGTTTCTACCGCCGCAGTCGCTTCTCCGCAAAACTGGACCACAGGGTCTGGGTCTCACGTGTGTTCACCTGGATCGCTGCTGTTCATGAGGACTAATCAATGGTGCAATGAGCAATTTATGACTTTTACAATCTTTTCTGTGAATTTCTTTAACAAAAAAAATAAATGCAGAGCAAATCAGTAGCGATGCGGAAAGAAAACACACAGTGACAAGTCAGAACATCTCAGTACCGAAGTGCATATCATGAACTTTTCCTTGTCTCTCATGCCAGTTGCTCGGCCACAGAAACATCCTCTCAAGTCAGGACGGATAAAAAGCTTCACCAGCCAAACTCACGTGACGGAAACTCTGTGGTTAGTGACACAGCGGTTAGCGACGCAGCGTAGCGGTCGTGAAGAACTGTAAAATTCGTCGGTTACGGAGGAAACAGTAGCCTGGACTGAGCCTCATGTTTCAGACACCGAACCGTTGTTGTTTTAACTTTGTATCCGAGACCACGATCTTCCACCGGGAACATTTAATACTTTAATTATTCCTCGGTTTCCTAAAGCAGAAACAGAACGTAGGGGAGAATACATGCTTTGTTCATACGGCCAGTGGAAACAAGCCTGTGCAACATCGTTGTTCCCCCACAAAACCCTATTTATTTTTTTAAGATACTTTAGAACATGCCCCTTACGCTAACCCTCAAGTCAGAGTTAACCCTAAACCTGACTCGGTCACGCAGGATTACGGATTGTGCCGGAATGGAAACGCCGAGACAAGACGAAACACAACTCTCCGTCGTGACCCAGACAACGGACGCTGGTTCGGAGGAGAAAGCCGGACCCACTCTGGGCCGTTAAACGGGATCAAATACGATAGAATCATGACAAGGGAAACACGGTCGGGGGAAAAACTCCGTCCAGGCCTCCTGTTGGATCGCGAGACACAGTCGCATCTTTGACTATCAAATGAAAACAGAAAAGAAAAAAAACACAATAAACTTAAAGAGGAGGGAACCACGGTCATGGACACACGATGGAAAGGTGCCTCAACTCTACTGCACAAAACCAGAACCTGGAGGAAGGTCCAGTGAGTATAACGGTTAGAAAGCAAAAGAAAAAGGCCAGTGGGAGGAAGCGCTTCCCCGGTGACGGTCGTCTCCACTTTCAGCGAACTGTGGTTCAACCTGAGGCTCGTGTCCGATGCGGTCCGACGTGAAAACAATCTTCCTGTCACAGATCCGAGAGAGCCAGTCCTTCCGCTCGTCTCCGGGGCCACAGGGCTGCCGCGGTGAAACCCGACAACTCTTCTGAAGGAGGGAGCAGGGTGGGGGGTGGGAGGCGTGAAATGGAGGCACAAGTGCACTTTCACGGTGGAGCTCGTGGGGGCCGTCTCCGTCCGGCGGAACGAGCGATGAGGGATCCGACGGGGGGGGGGGCTGATTTACGGCCTCGAGTCTCTCGGCCCCGGTCGCGCGGGACCAGGGGCCTCGGCACGCGGTGCGGCTGCGACTCGGGCGTCCGAAACACTCCTGCTGCTTTTCATGTGGCTTTTCCCGTCATTTGGTTTTTCCGATAAATTCTTCCTGTGGGAACTCATCACGGCGATGATCCGGATTCACCTCGTCCCGGACGCAGCCGAAAACTGATCCTGGAGGAATAATAATACTTTAGCTGAGGTTTTTTTTTTTCTTACAGTTGGCTCCAATTCTTGAGATGTTTGTTTTTTTTTTTCAATTAATTAAATTAATTCAATTTCCAGTTGAAATATCCTGTTAAAACCTGATGTTGGTCGTCCACCTCAGGTCACTCGCTGTGGCATCTTCTTCTTTGCAATATTTTTCAATTTCCCTACTATTTTTTCACCAGAGATAATCTGATAAATTAGCCAATAAACATGGGCTAATATTGATAAACTAGTATTATATAATCACAGAACTAAATGATTGTTTAAGTTGAATATTTTCCGGATATCTGACTTTTTTTTTTTTAAACTATATTCAAATATTAATATCAGTATAAACCTCAATAATCCACTGTCCTCGCTTCCTAAATGACCTAGAGAAAAGCATCAACTGAGTCTGAGCACAAAAACAAAGTAACTCAATGTAGTTTCAGTTCCCCCCAAAAAAACAAAATCCAGTTTCTCTCATATCAACAGAAAAGTTTCCACAAGAGTCTACTACCTGCATATCAACTCACTGTTACCTAATCAGCTCACTGGATTATCTTTAAGTCAAATCGTCGAAATCTTCATGGAAAAGAAGCAGTTTGAAAATCCAGTAGTGGAGAATAAACACGATCATGAGTAATTTCTAATCCGGATGTTTTTTGCAGCGTTGTGATGACAATCGTGCTGATGGGGAATCCAACACATCCTGCACCTGTTACTTCGTCAAGTAGTCTACCTGCCAACATCCCGGGGGGGGGGGGGGGGGGGCTCGTCCAGCAGATGGTTCGACCGCAGCTCAGATACTTCACGGGGCTCGCGGCAGCCTAAATCCAGGCGCGCGCTCCTCCACGCTCTTCCTGCGCAAATCGCCGCTGTAGGAACTTCCAGGGATGAGATTAAAAGACACACACTCTCTCACACACACACACAGACACATACAGACACACACACACAGACTAAACCGCAAAAACAGATCCGTGCGCGCGCTCCCAGCGGGTTTCATCCGCGCGTCGGACGCGCTGTAACTCGGCGGCCCCCGCGCGCCTGCTGCGAGCCCCCGGGGCGGGCGACTTACTCAGCTGGTCGGGCTCGTGGCTGCCGTTGACTCTGCCGTCGGGATGAATCTGGAGGTGGAAGCCGATGCCCACCCTGCAGTAGAGCCTGCAGGTCCTGCGTCCCGACCGGGCGCCTTCCTCCGGGAGCCGGCGCCCCGGGGGGACGCGCCCGTCCCCGGCGGCGGCGGCGGCGGCGCAGATCAAGTGAGCGAGGGTCAGAAAGTAGAGAGGAAGGCTCATGTCTTCCGCGGAGGGGACGCTCGCTAGGCCGCTTCTGGCATCTCCCCCCTTCCGCCCTCCGCTTTTCTTCGGCGTCGCTCCCGAGGGTCCGGGCACCAGAGACCGTGCGCTCACTACGCGCGCTGCGCTCCTGGGCATTTCCCCCCCGGCCGCGGTAGCGGGAGCTGCTCTGCTGCTGGCACCGGGATATTTATAACGCCAATGATCTCATTACTCGGTGCATGCCTGCGCTCCTAAGGACGCTCTTTCGTCCGGTTTTCTTCGCCGGGACGCCGCTCCTGCTCAGCCCCGGTCCGGAGCGGCGAAGGCGGCGGAGGGGCGTGAGGGAGACGCGGCTGACGCCCGCACATTCTCCGGGGGCCCGTCGCCGCCGGGGCGCGCCGAGCGCGGCATTTTACGCACGGGGCGACATGGTGGTGATTTTCTTTAAGAGACGCGAGGACGCGGATGATTAATTCATGGGGGAAAAAACCAACAAACAAACGCACACATTAAAAAAAGATGACACTGCTTTTCCGAAGAGGAAGAGTTGAGGCTGGATGGTGGAACGCGGGGGGTGCGGGGGGAGGAGGACGTGGGGGCGGGGGCGGGGGGGCGGCGGCGTCCCCAGGTGTTGCGGCGGCGGCGGGGTCTGAGCGCGCGAGCCTGGCGCAGCCGTATTTATGGGCTCTGTCCACCTTATCAGCTGATCGTCCACACGCTGGCAGCGGAAGCATCTGTCAGGCTGCCCGGTGTACAGTGGCCTGGGGGGGGGGTTATTGATCAGAGTCCTGATTGGCGCGGAACTTGATCTGATGCCAATATAAACAAACCGTTCTTCACTTCCCTGTGTCTCATTTTATTTTAGATGTTTCTTTCTCCCTCCTCCACCCTGATGAGTTGTAGAAGCCTATGAGTCAGGATGGCAGGTTTCAAGGTGTGTGTGTGTGTGTGTGGGGGGGCACAGATATGAATTTCACCATTGTTATTAACCAGTGACACAAATGTGCCATTTACAGTGGATGCGTTCACACGATTAACTGATTAATAAACCAACTATTCTCATCCAGCCCTCACAAATCTGTGGAATAAAACGTTTTACTCATAAATTTTAATAAATCTTCCCTATGTGACTTTCCTGGTTCCAAGTGTATGAAAAACCTCAGTTTTAAACAGAGGAAAAGTGTTTAGTTTAAAAAAAAAAAGAAAAGAAAAAGGTAAGCATTAAAATGGATGTCGGCTGAATTCCATTCGGTATCTTCGGTTTTGCAGGGTCCAGGTTTTGTGGATTCTGGTTACTGGGACTCTTGAACAGAACCGAGCCTTTGTTAACGTGATCAGCAGCCACCTGCGCTTCTCCCTAGAAAAAAACGCTGCTTGAAGGAGCGAAGCTGGAATGAGACGGTGCGTTGACTCGTTGTCCTCGCTCCTCCCGTCCCGGTGCGAAGACGTTAGCGACGGAACCACACGGAACAAGGATTTCTGACCTCTGCACGAGGCGTTTTCTGAAATGAGCCACTTTTCAGTGGGAAGTTTCCCTCGTCGTGATTCTCTGGACACGGTTTCACCCGGCTGAGCCGCAGCTGAGCGACAAATCCGAGCCTCGGTGCCGTTCAAATAAAAATACCTGCTGGATTATCGCCCCCCCCTCACATGCCTTTCCCACATCAGAATTTAGGGGAGGGGAGGCACAACTTGTGCAACTTTCCAAAACAGATAATCCAATATCCACACCCACTTTGCACAGCTAATATCCAGGTGTCTCTCTAAAAGTAGGTAGAATCCAAACCTCTCTCTAGCCCTTTTTTTTCCTTCACAGTTAATCAGATCTAAGCAACGTAAAATAATTTACACCCTCGTATCTCTTTCCTGCAACATTTCAATTCACAGTTAAACTACTTGACCACCAACCCCCCACAAAAAAAAGGCTGGAAACACAGGACAATTTTTAACGAATGACACCAATCCGATGAGAGTCCTGGTCACTGAAGCACATGTTTTGGCGTCAAGCTTATTAAATTTTTTATCTTCCCACGCGTTCATCGTAATCCCCGGCACTCATTGTTTTCGGGGAAGGGGGGGGCGGCTATGTTTGAATTTGATTACCTCGCGCCCGGCGGCGGCGGCGGATTACGGCCTGTATAGGGGCCTAATTGTCTCTGGCGCACGGAGCCGAGGGCCGGGCCCACATTACCTTCTGTGTAAACAGCAGGGCAGTGTTTAGTCCCACTGTTCTAATGGCCGGTCATTCCTGTGAGGCCGTTCCAGTAACAGTGAGGTAATCCCCCTGAGTTGTATAAACACGGATGATCCTGATTGATTCCTCCGCCCGATTGATCCCGGCTTTTAGCAGCTTTTTAGTCTAAGCAAACGGCAGACAGCAGGTTGCGCCTCGGCCCTGAAACGTCTGAGCCCCAGAGTGAGCGATCAATCTGGGGGTCGGGAGGGGGGATGGGGTGGGGGCGCCCTGCGAGAGCGTCTGGCCGGCCTCGATCATCGGCACATTGGCAAAACTCCTCTGTTATCCGGTGGCGCTCGGACGGTCGGCGTTGGCGTCATCACACGAAAAGTCGTTTTTTTACCGCATGTTTAATACAGGGAGACTTTTCTTGAATATCTAAGGAGTGAAACTGCCATAGCAAGATCATTTCAAGTGCAGGTCTTGTTTCAGCTTCAGGGAAGATGCTCTGGTTCAAAGTTTGGACAGAGTCACACTTAAGACACAACAGAAGTAACATTTGTAGTATAAAGGCAACTCTGCATGACTTCAAGAGACTTCAAAAGACTTGGAAAGACCTGGAAAGACTTGGAAAGACCTGGAAAGACTTTGAAATTGTTGGTCTGAGGACCGGTCGTGACCAACAGAATGAGACCGTGCAAACAAATGGACGAAAATCAGCTTCCTTCTTAGGATGGCTCGACCAAAAGGTTGGTGGAGGCTCAAACATCTGGAGGAGGCCTGGAGAGAAGTCTGAGTATCTGTAAGTTACTGAGGAAACTGCGTCACTGCTATAAGATGGGTGAGGACGAGCAACATCAAAGGTAACAAATCAGTGTTTCTGGCAAATTCCTGGAAAGCAACAGGGTTTTGGTTTTTTTTAGATGTTTTGGTGTTTTGTCATTTTATTCCAGAGGACTTGTCGGCCGCGCTGCCGAGAACCAGCGAATCAAAAACAGCCCAACTCAACGTCTGGATCGCGAGTCTAGGTGGTTTTTTTCATAAGTTCTGTGTTTTGATTTGGTTATTTTACCACGTTTGTAGAATCCATCGAAACTCCTGTGAAATTTTCCTCCATAAAAGTAACCGGATAAAAACTTTTCCAGAGCTTTTTATCAAGCATGTAGAAGTTGATGAGCATGTGCAGACATTGGACGATACGGACAGTAAACTGTGGCTGGGTGGATAAGGTCGGGCTGTATTTTAAAGAAAGGCCAGAAAAACATGGGTCGCCGGCCCAGCGTGAACTCCAGTCGGCCACAGGGAAGCCGGACGGATGTACCGGACCCGACCCTGAACATGAGCGAATTGCCAGAACACTTGGCTGGTACCCGACGCTCAAATCCCAGGGATAAAGTGGCGAACTCATGGCAATTTACATTCTGTCTGGGTTTCCAACGGGACGGCGTGAATCATGATTCAGAGGCTTCAATCCTCCAGCAACGAAAATTCCGGCAGGAAAATAATCCGGTTCAATGCTTTTCTGACACAGAAACTGTAGATTACATTTTCCCATGCTAAACTGAATATGAGAAGTCAACGGATTAACTGCAGACACTCTATACCGAACCCTGCTCCCTCTCAGCTGCCGCTCCCTGGGCTCACGTTTGACGGTGTGCAGGTTTCCCCCGGTTTCATACTTGCGTTGATGTTGACGAATGACTCAGCGGCGGCGTTTGCTTGTCCTGCGCCTACGGTTCGGGATTAATGAGCTGTGCCGCGGATCGCTGCGCGTTGCTTTTTTGTTTTGTTTCGTGGGAGTCAAGCGGCCCAAGGACGGCGCGTACATGGTCTCGGACGGGGGGAGGTCCACCGTGGTAAACCCGGGCCTGGGCTTCTGCCGCGGCCGAGGCCAAGTTCCTGTCGCCTTCACCGACCCTGTTCCCTGTTTGATTTACAGTGTTTATACCAGAGCTTTGTGCGAGAGCAGAAACATGCCCCGCCCACACAAATAGGCAACCGCCGTCTACTCGCAAAAAAGAAAGAACAACAAAAAAACGAATGGCCGCCAGCGAATCGTGACGGCTCCGAAGGAGCGCTGCTGAATCCACAAACACACGATTCGTGGGAAGTGCCTCCCACCACCGACGCATCGCTGCCAACGTCCGATGTTTGCCGGCGGCCATGTTGTTCCTCACTCGGACCCTGAGCCACAACAGATCCCTCATTTTCCCTGAACTTTCCTGGGGTTTTGTTGTTGTTGTTGTTGAATTCAAAGCTCAAGGCTCTGAAAGGAAGCTCCGAGAAATGAGAAAACAAAATTTGGGGGGAAAAAAGGAAAGTCACAGGGGAAATGAGAAATGGATTTGAGCCACGTTCGGATGGCTCAGAAGTTGGATTTTTGACTGAAACGCTCTCGAAAGACGACAACAATGCTGCTTGTTTGTTGCCGTTTTCTTTTGGGATTTTTTCCTGAGCTTGCCGTCTCTTGGCGGCGCATCAAAGCGGCACCTGTTCGCTTGTAACAGACACACCACCTGTTGGCATGAAGAGTAAGGGAGGGTGTGTGTGTGTGTGTGTGTGTGTGTGTTTGCTTTGCAGGGTGGTTTGAATCACTGTTGATAAGCATAGCTGTGTATGGAGGACCCTTAAAAAAAAAAAAAAAAAAAAGTCCCTGTACCTTTGGGACCAAATCAAAAACTTTCCCTCTTGCAAAGTAAGTGGAGTGAGTTCATAGTTCACCTTGAGATAAAACGTGGCTTTAACGAAAATAAAGAGATGACATAAAGGTGAAAGACATTCAGCAATTGGAATATTAAAACAAAAAAGGCAACAAGGCCAAAATCTGTGCGTGAATCAAAGAGACGGGAACTTGTTGTGGTGACATCGGATGAAACTGGAACTGCAGCAGAAAACGTTCCAGGAATGAAGGATTACAAGACTCAAATCGAGTTTCATGATGGTACATTTCCCCGAGAAATGATCTAACAGGATTTAAAATGACATTAAGAAACATTTTATGAGGAAATTTTAGGGGAATTTTTCAACAAATGGAAAAAAAATTAATAAATACAAATCGCATAGTTTCCCCTAAACGGAGACGGCTGCCGGTTTTCACCACGATGAACTGTGGAGCTGGTCAGCGGATTGGACCATGCTCATGGAATCTGTGCACAAAGCGGTTCCTACGAAGGTTTGTCCCGATGCGTCCACATGCAGCAGTTCTGACAGTGAAAGGGCTGAGGTGACGTATACGAGCGGGACGGCGTCTCCTCAGAGGCGTCCGCCCGGTTACGCATGTGAAAGAAAAGACAGGTGGCTGTGAGAAGAGCGAGGAGACAGCAAAAGAGACGTTCAACGCCAGGGCAACGCCCGGTAAGCCCCCGCATCCGTCGTGGCCTCCGCTTTCGGGTCGTAGACCCGCCACCTGGCCGGATTCTGCAGGAAGTGGGACGGGTTTGTCGGGGTCTTCGGTTTACACTGATTCTGTCATGGCAAAGACGTGGGCAGGCGGGGCTGTGGACAACCGTCGTCCGACGAGCGCTTCGGCACATAAGCGCTTTTGGTTTCACTCTTGCTTTGACTAGACCGCCACAAAAATCCGAGACCAATTTGGAGCCCAAAAAGCTAGAAAACCCACCGATGACCCTGGTTGTCTCGGAACCAAAGATTAAGTGGAAGTAGAAAAGGGACGACTTTTCTAAACGAAACTAAGTCGGGCTTTAAGCCGTAGCCTGATCTGCTGATTTTCTTTTTAAAGTCTGTCTTGATTGACCCAGGGCACATCGCCCCCTGTGTGACATCATGATGGTGAAAACAGAAACTGTAGCTGAAGTCGACGTGTTGGATCCAAACAAGAATCAGTGCACGTCACTGAAACAGGACCCGAGACTTCGGCAAAGAAAACACGAGTCCACATATGGATAAACCAGCAGTCTGTGTGCTCACGGGTCGTGGCGGGGGGGGGGGGGGGGGGCACGAGGGAACACGCGCCGGCGGTCTTCCTCCCGGAACGGGTTCCTGGTTCCGCCCGCGGGTTCCCCGCTCCCCGAGGCCGAGGTGTGGAAGCGCGCTGGCCGAACCGCAGGCGATGAAATGTCTCCCGCGGAGAACTTCACGGTGGGTCCTCAGCTCCCGGCGAAGAAAAAAAAAGAAACAGCTGAGGGCGGCTGATCTCGGTCCCGAGGCCTGGAGCCGGTCCAGCCGACGGGATCCGGGCCAAGGCTCGACGCGCTCCGTGTGTTTGTGTGGTTCTGCTGGAATCTGACTTTGTGACATTCGCGCTGGAGAACATCCGAAATACTTGGAATACCATCCTCTGCTGGTTTAAATATAATTATGAAGCACTTGGAGCATGTGTAGGTCAAAGGCTGACATTTTATTAAGCACCAGAAGAGTAAAAGTCGAGTCTATAGTGCTATGAGACTCTGACAATTATGTTTCCATGCGACTGGGACGTAAATGCATCTGAAAATCTGGCACAAGTTTAGAAAAAAAAAAAAAAAGTGGTCATTTCACTGTATTAAGTCTCATTTTTATCAATTCAATCAGAAATGTTTTAGTGAAACGCAAACGAGAAGCCAAAGAAATGCACTTTTTCACCTTATTGTTGTGGCCAGATGATGTTTGTGGTTCAAGCTTCAAAACGATCCCCCATTAGATCCTGATGTCTTCAATGAGTCCGCGACGGCGGCAGACGTGTAGACGACTCACGCCGTCCTGTACGCTGAAGGTGAAACAAACAAAAAACAAAAACAAGGCGTTCATTGGTGTAAACAGCCGACAAGGCTGATGTTGGACTGTTTTGACCTGATAGACAAGTCACACTATGGTTTTTTTTTTTTATGCAATAGAAAAAAAATCTTCAGGCAAAAGTCAGTTCTCTTGTGTATGAACGGTCCCTGTAATAGTTCCCTGCATGGAGAACCAAGACTACACACACACACACACACACACACACACACACACACACACACACACACACACACACACACACACACCACAGACACACACACACACACACACACACCTACCTCACCTTGTATTCAAAGTTAACGTGGAGAACGACGACAAGTGCATTAAGATACATGAGCAATTTGACAAGTTTCTGTCTATGGACAGAAATTTTGTGAGGTTCTTCTACCCCCCCCCCCATCCCCCACCCCCCACCCCCCACCTAACCCTCCAACTCCACTAAGAGTGATTAATACTCTATTTTTCTCGGTGCGGCCCTTTGGTTTCGTTAACATCACCATGGAGACGTACCGCCATCAATTAGAAACCGGGGCACGATGTTCTCCGCCCAGATGAGATAAACCCGCCGCGGGTCTGAGGGTGAAACTGGCGCCGACGCGTCAGAGCCGCGCTCCACACGGATCCCGGTCTCAGACCCCATCAAGGCCCCCGAGATGTGGACCCAGATCTTTCCAGCGAAGGGGTCGACCTGCTCGCATCCTCGTTTTTTTTGGCACTTCCTGCGACGCTGCTTCTGCGACTGAACAGCAAATTAGTAAAACACACACACACACACGCACACACACACACACACACACATGAGCGCCTGCAGAGTCTCTGGGTCGACGAGACGACGTTTCCTGTCTCAGGTTTCTCTGCAACCAAAAGATTTATTGTGAGTTTTTCTCCAAACTGGAACAACAGAAGTTCAAGAAGGATGCAAGAGAGAAAAACAAAAAAAAAAAACAAACAAACCCAAACACACAAGATCAAGAAGTTCCTCCACAAAGTTTTATAACTTCTCACAACGACTGTCGTCCTCTTTGTCTTGTCAGACCCACGATGGCACCCCCCCCCCCCAGAAAAATCCCCTTTTTGAAGATATTTACATGTCGGACTTAGATCTGGTTCCTTTAAGTGGTCCCTGGGTGGCCCCAGGACGGAGGGCCCGAGATAAATCTGCTCTGTTTTTTCTCAGAGGAAGCGGCCGGACCGAGCAGCGCCAGTCTTCAGCTAATCCATTATCCACCCCTGCACCTGGCCCACCCCTGGGCCGCTATACATCTTCATTTGGACCTCTCGCTGGGCCAGCACACACACACACACACACTGTGAGATTAATGTGCGTCCTCATGCAGCCTTTTAATTTTTTTGTCGCGTTTGATTCTTGATTTCATACAAGACGAAAACACTCTTTGATTGTTTTTGATATTTAGAAATATACATTTTCACATATTGTGGCTTCATGTCGACGTCGCGTCGGAAAGTTTAGAGGTCGGGGATTGAAACGCCGCTGGAGAACGTCCAGAAGAGACGGGGGGGGGGGTCAAGAGGGAAGGATTCAAATGAACTAAAAGTTAATACGTTTGATTTTTTGATTTACTGAGTGAAATGACTATAACATGTTTGTGCACTTGATTCTTGCTCTACCTGTTTGTTTTTTTTTGCTTCAGTGTGAAGTAAATATCCTCAGCGGAAATCTGGTCAGACAGTTTTGCTTTTGAACAGATCATTGCATACAGAATATTTGGGGTGTATTCATTTAATTACTTATTTGGGCACAGTCCTACTGGAGGACCAGCGTTCTGCTATTATTTCTCCGGGTCTGGCTGCTCTTCTGTGGCTACTGAGAACTTCATCCGTCTTTTGATCTCGATAAGATAAATGTGCCCACTGCAGCATTTGATATTAGAATATGAAATCATTTTTAAACAGCAGTTTTTTCACATCCTAAAAAAAACACAGCTCCGTTGAAAAAGTCCCAGCAGTTTTTTCCGAGCTCTGCAGGATTATGCATCATTTGGAGCAGGTTATGACGACCCCGCCGCATGTTGTCACACACACACACGTAACTAAAATCAGGCCAACTTTGGCCAACTCTCGATGCGAGCCGGGCCGACCTGAGCCGGGCCAACACAAGCCGGTCCGACTCGACGCGAGCCGACGCTGCAGTCAGTCGCCAACGTCCGGGCCAACATTCGAGACACGAGGGCCTCCGAGAAAAAAAACAAAAAACTGCGGTCTACGGCTGTTATGGAGACGGGCTTCAAAAGTAGAGGGGGTGGGAGGGGCTGTGGTGGGGGGGTCGGGGGGGGGGGGCTCCTTCGACAGTGGAATGTGTAACAAAGTAATACGAGAGCATTTGGAGTCATCGGCTCCTGCTGCGTGAATCACATTCACCACATCACTGATGTCAGGCAGCGGCCAACCTGCTGTAAATGCAGGCGGAGCCACGTTCGGGCCTGAGAGTCAACGGGGGGAAATGAATAAAGTTCCCCTCACAGAAAACAAAAAAACAAAAAACATTAAAAAGCACAAAACTAAGGACTGCGGACAAAACTATAGAGGGATATCGTGTGCTAGGACTTTAATGGACGATAATTTATAGTGACCATAACTTGTAAGTGTTGTAAACAGAACCACGTTTCCTGTTTTTTTTTTACTGTACAAACAACCGAGCTGAATGATGAACTCTGACATTTTCCTCTTTAAATATGCAACTTAAATAAACATTTTTTCAAAATGCTGCTTAATTGCACAGAGAACTTTACAAAATGATCCAAATATTTGTGGCTAAAAAAAAAAAAAAAAAAAAGGTATTTCAGTTATGATTTGTTCACATTCTGCATCGAGGCTGTTGGAACATTTTTGTTGATACACATTTTTTGTTCAGTGCTGCTCGACGTTAAAACATGTACAGTAACCGTAAATCTTCAGTCAGCTATGTGTGGATTTATTCATTTTAAAATATTTTCTTATAAAACACATAAGTTACATTAATAAAAAGGAATACTACAATATTATATACAGTGTTTTAATGAATCATTGGTTTTATAAAAGAAATCGCTTCTTGATACTTTAATAATATGAAGTTGTCCAAATTCCAAAAATAAAAGGAGAAAAATAATAATCAAATCTGTAAGTGTGATTTACAATCAATTTATGAAAATGTGTTGAATGCTATTGACTTGTACCTAATAAACTGACAACTGAGTGTATGTATAAAATGTCACAACCTTGAAGAAAAACAACAGAGGCGACAGAAAACTTTAACAAGTTGAACAACTTTAAATCATAAAAACAGAAACTGATACTGAGGCGATTAAGTGCATTTGAAACAGCCGAGGGTCAAACTGAGAGAAAAATACTCAACGATTTCAGAATCGAACGACAGCGACGTTTTTGTTTTTTTTTATTTTTATTTTACTTTAACTGAACAGTAGCACATTCGTCCCTTTCAGCGAACTGCATCACGACCGGGCCTCCTCTGTTTTGAGGCCAGGAGACAGGTGTAACCTAAATATCTAACGTCCGGAGTCTTCGGCTTCGCCACAATGCGAAGAATCCGAGACTCGGTCGTGTTCCGAATACAGGTAGAGCCCCCCCCCCCCGGGAAGGGGGGAGAGGTGCTCACGGTCACAGGCATGTGGGCTTAGATCATTTCAGAGTGGACATGATGTGTAAATTTGTCCCTGTCAGCAGACCTGTAGATTGAATGCATTGTGGGCCGGAAATAGCGCAAATGCACAGAGGGTCGTGGGGGAGGGGGTGCTGTTTGCGTATATTTAGAGATTTGAAAAATAATGTGGCGGCAGCGATATCCTAATCAGACAAGCAGCAGGGGAGGAACCGGCCCTGTGTAAACCCTGGAGTAGGATTTAAAACAAGAAACAAAACAAAAAAAAAATCCAGACCGGCATGTGTGCGAGCTGGGCCGCGGGCCAGGATCCCGCCGCGGGCCAGGATCCCGCCGCCGGGCCCGAAATCGATACGTCTGATCTGAACTTTCCTCCCGTTGCGGCCTTGTTAGCTCGCCGTCTGGATCGTCTTGTCCGGAGCTCGATGCGCCGAGCAGACGCTACAGGGACGAGTTCAGCGGCTCCTGTGAAAACCATTTCAAAGCTGCGTTTAATCGGGAATCGGGGGGGGTGTTGTTTTTTTGGGGGTTTTTTTCCATGCCAACAGAACTTGGCACTGTGTTTGAAAAACATCCTAAACTCTAACCGGCGCATCCACCGACACTAAATCCGGATTTATACTTGGCACAAAAGGGGGTAACTGGCCGTCCTGCTGCTGTGGATGCCTGTGCCATGAGTTTCGAGTTAGAGTTCGGGATTGTATTTCACCCGCTGATCGTACCAAAACAAAAACATTAGACCGATGGATCGTACACGATCAGGACATATATTCCCCACAGAATCTGCGCTCGCATACTTTCATTTAAATGTCACATGTGTTTTCTGGATCCATATTGTTTTTCAATTTCACTGTCAAGCTCATAAAATGTGCCTCTTAAAAAGGAAGAGGAAGAGGATTCAGGGAAAAAGGACCAGCAGATATTTGAACTTAATAGTCCCCCCCCCCAGCTGATTGCACCATGAACCATGGCAAGGCAACAGCACAATTGCAGACTCCAGAGCGTCATATACAACATATACAAAATATACCTTATGATATAAAGGTATGTGCACATTAAACATCCAAAACACAACAGAGTAAAAATCATCAAGAGTTAGTTGTTCAGGTTGTTTTTACAAAACTAGACTGAAAGACCCAAAAGGACCACAGGTTTTTTTTGTTAAGCTAACAAGGGAGCTAATGTTAAGTGGCGCAGCCTTTTTAACTATGCGTCAATCCAAATAAACCCACTGTTCCAGAAACTTCTGATTTTAGATGTTTGTGGCTATAAAACCCTTCACACATTGTACGACAGATACCGAGATATAGAGCTAATGATGGGACAGTGAGTAATGTAGCTAATGTTAGCAAGGTTGTGGGTTAGCAAAAAGTCGCTACAGTTGCAGCTGTTCAGCAGTTGCTGCTGCTAAGCAAATGTACAGAGAGGAAGGGTCGGTTTATCAAAGCCAGCACAGCGGCTCCAGACTGTGATAACAACAACTGCTGCTGCTGCTGCTACAGCTAACATCACATCAACGTATCCAGACAAACTAGAAAATAGCTGAATGACTGTTGGCAAGTAGTTTAATGCTACCAGAAAAACAAATGTGACACAATTACCGCCTAGCTAAACTTAAACTATCTTAACTAGCAGTCTGGGATTAGCTATTACTAACATTAGCAAATGGGACAAAACAATACTGACCTATTAGCTCCGTGAAACATAGCAAAGCTAATGTTTTCACACCCCTGTCAAGCAGAAACAGAGCAACTGCCGCAATCCGTTTGTTATGGATCTGTTCTTATTGGACCCAGAAGCAGAGGTCAGAGCAGAGATACGGTATAATCTGGTTTACTGGACAACAGGGGACAGGTAGGTGGAGGTGGAGAGCCGGGGGCCGGTCATGGAGATGGAGGGTGGAAACAGGAGGCTGGGATCCAGTCTCTGGAGAAGATGGTATGGAAGCACTGAAGATAGTTGGCATCTGAGAGCGCAGGGAGAATCTACGCAAAGAAAGCCAAAGAAAGTTCAGTTTGGGAAATGCTAGCAAAACAGTAAGGGGCCAAGGAATTAGACACCACTTTGGAGAGTGGGGTTCGACCAGGTTTTACTGGGTTTTATTGGGTGTTTGTGATCAGTGGGAATGACATGCAGGTGTGCTCCTCTGCAGCTGCTGAAAATCAGGTGAGCCACGCCCTCCATGCACACGATGGGGGGGGTGGGCTGGAGGGTCAGGGCTGGAACCCTGACACCATCTTCATGCCGTTCATCCGTGGATTAGATTTCTCATCACTCATGTCTGAGTGTCCAAAAGATCCTCAAGAAAGAAACCTTGACCAAAATAAAGCCGAAACTTTGAGGGCTGATCAGTGACATTTTGCGGATTTCATGAATTCTGTTGAGATTTTAGGGGCAACTTTTCTTTGGAGGTTTACCACTTAACTTCCATCTCCAGCTATGTCGGATTGATGCTGAAACAATTCAGCCACCAGCCCTGAAATCTCACTTCCGTCTACCTCCCATGAAGTGGTTGGCAATGGACGTCGCACAGGGCCCAAGTCTCTCAAAGTCGTTGAATCTGTCCACAAACTCCTGCCTATACTTGGACAGGAAGTCCAAACACTTACCTACATCCAAAACACCAGCAGCCCAGTGTCTGTATAAATGGGGGGAAATGCTGACATCTTTTTTTTTTCACCTGCTTAGCCTAAAATGATAGTTTTCTTTTGAGCAAGCGCCGATTATGTCACCTATGCTTCTATCTTTAAGCTGTAGCTGTGGTTTCTAGTGATTCAGTGTCTCGGTTACACCGGGGTACAACAGTGTAAGTGATGCATTCAATGGTAACTGGTAAATGGACGAGCCATTCTCGTCTTATCGACCACTCAGAGCGCTTTTACATCGCTGCCACATTCACACACACATTCATAGCCCTATAAACCATCAGGGGCAATTTATGGTTCAGAATCCAGCCCAAGGATCGGGCGGACTGAACCTCCGACCTGCCGTTTAGCGGACGACCGGCTCTGCCACCTGGGCCACGGTCGCCCACGAAGCCCTGGCTCCATTCAGCCAGGAAACAAGAATCTTATCCCTGCGAATCCACCCGATTTCTGTGAGAGGTTAGAAGAGATTGCTGTTCTCGGCTCAACGTTCCTCAAGGAACGTCCCGAAGCTCCCACGATGTCGGGCCTTCGCTCAGATGCAGTGGACAATCTTAACAGCAGGTGCCATGACCTATTCAGACGCCATAACCTCTGCGCATGTAGCCTGTCGGGGCATCTCCTAGCACCTCTGGCCCCGTCCGGACGGCGTAGCACTGCGCCTCCTTTCAAGAAAACGCCCGGTCCCCGAACACAAACCGGCCGGCAACCACGTCTCCTGCGAAACATACCTCGCTGCTGCAGTTTAGTCGTATAGAAACTCAGTTTCTAGGAGACAATGTTGGCAATGCAGCAGTGACGCGTCCCATCTGAGGGAGGCACGACTGAACCTTTCCTCATCCTTCATGTAAATACCTCCATGGCTTTCTTCTGTGAAATAATACGTGTACCGGAAGGACACTGGTGTCGCGCAACGCAATGCAAACAGAACCAGGGGGAACCGAAGGTTCTGAAAGTCACTGTTTGCCGTGTATCATTTCCCTCTTCGTGTATACTTCAAAGCCATTGAATATAGTGTGTATTAAGAACACAGGTGAGGTTTTAAGTTAGTTACTGACCATCCGAAGTGTCCCTGTCAGAGAAAGACGCCGAACCCGTCCCCGTCTCCTCTACCTGCCCACTCACTTGCCCGAAGTGTAAGAATGCAGTGTGACTTGGGGGGGTCCAGGGGCCAGGGGGCCAAATGGAAGTGCCAGCTTAGCAGAGATATAAACTGCCCCTCGCTGCTCCGCGCTGAGTGATGCGGTGACAAATGTGTTTGTGGGTTGGGGAGGAAGTTGGGGGCACAAAAAGGATGATGACACAACCAGCAAAGCATGGGGGGGGGCACTAAATATCATAGGAGTGTGTGTGTGTGTGTGTGTGTGTGCGTGTGTGTGTGTGTGTGTGTGTGTGTGTGTGTGTGTGTGTGTAGAAGGAGAGAAGGGTGATGGTTAGCGATGCCTCCCCCTCTCCCTGATCACATGCCTCCGTGGGGAGATTGACCCGTCTGGATTGCTGACATGGTGGGCTGGGGGGGGCTGTTGATGTGAGTTGAGACGCACCGTGCGGACATGTGCACCGGTGCTGTAATTAATCATCTTGCGAGCATCACGGCGCCGCCACTGTTTCCACTCGACCTCGACCTCGACCCCTTGATGTGGTTTTTTTATCTCCCACTAGCATGTGTCGCTATCTCTCTTTTTTTTCCCTGTGCCACAGATCAGAAGAGAGGAATCTGTTCAACCTAATTCCAAAAAGCAAATATCTTACCCGCTCATCATTAACAAAACTATCTGTAAAGGATAGTTGTGGTTGCATTTGAGGAAGAGTTGAGATTTCAGCAGCAAGGCAAAGTCTCAAAGTGGCAAAATCTGCAGGTTCCAGAAGCTATGTTTAAGTTTTCTTTCAATTATATCCTCAGTTTTTCCCAAACATATTAACACAGGAGTCTTTAGTAGTTCTATGTTGTCGCCATCAGTCTTTTGTTTCTGAGAAATCATATTGTTTTCTGTTATTTCACTATGAGCGTAAAAACTACAGTACCCAAGAGCCTCGGCCTCCGGAGGCGAGGCAGGAAGAAGCCAAGCTGAGGGGCAGATGAAGGCTGCAGCGATTTCAGAAAATAGTCCTGATAACAGCTGGAGACAAGTCAGTGCTCCTCAGCAGCTGGATTCATCCGTCGTCCCCGGAAACGGAAAGTGACCTGATGAATCTCGTGTTCAGGTTTGGACAAAGTTCGGAGCGTAACAGAGATTTTACGTTCAGTGATTAAATGTTTCTCACTGAAATGTTCACTCAGAGTCTCTTGTTATTTCATGCATAGTTTTGTACCATAGCTTTTTATTCAAAGATGCGCATATTTTCTAATGCAGGTTTTTCTTTTATGTTTTCTTTTTTAATCTGGACTCCAAATGCCCAAAACTACTTCTACTTTGCCAGTTTATACAGTGGAGGTGAATTGAATTTGATATTGTCAATATCTCTCTTGTTTTCTTCTCAGCATTTGGTAGAAAAAAAGCTCAAGCTGTTGACAGTAACGCCTGAAAGTCATCTGGATCAATCTGGATGTTGTTTACACGGCTGAATTTTTACGGCATTTGAGTGGCAGCAGATGTTTCGGATAGTTTGAGGAGTCACACGATGAACTTTGATGATCAAACCAAAAATAACTGCATGATGATACGTGTATGTCGTTTTGAAATTTGGTTGGATCGACCCTTTAAATCCACTTATATCTCTTCCAGTGAATCAAAGCTCCGTCTAGTTTTGCATTTATATTTGCATTTTCCTTCAAGGATCATTTTTATGATTGATCAGGTTGGTTCAGGTTAATTAAAGTTCACCTTTCACCTTGGAAACACTGTTTTCATAAAACAATCTCAACTCGAGCTCCGCTCACTTTTTTTTTCTTCTTCTTCCAGAGATTTCAACGTGGATTATATTTGCTAATCTGGCAATAATGTCGCTGACGAATCGGAGTCTCCGGCATCAGATGGCGTTGGCTCAGTCATCACGGGGGCGGAGGCTGAGCGGCGGCGGCGCCCGCTGTTCCATCCGCGTGGGCCTGAAACTGAACAGGCTCCTCCCGCTGATGAGTGCCATGTCATATGACTGAAAGCTCTGGAACAAAAAAAAAAGAAAAAGGCTGCAAGTAGAAGTTGAGCTGGGATGGTTGTTGTAAAACTAATATCAAGATGCGTCACATTTGGAAATTGAAAGGGAAGTAAATTGAGTTTTAAATGACCTTCAAAAGCCTCGACTTCCTATTAACCACCTAACGAGACTATGTGACCTTTGACCTTACTCTTGGTCGCTGTTGATATTTATGATCCACCAGCTCCATCTAATTTTCTTATGTCCTCCCAGAACCAAACACACACTTTTTCCTGATTTATAAGTATGTTAGTATTTCAATAAATATTTTTTTGGAGTCTGAAGATGAGTTTAAATTCACTTTATCATAACTAATAAAACACATGTTACAATGACTTAGTAGCTTGTATGAAAATGTAACCGAAACCTGGAAGTCTTATTCTATTATATTTATAATGAAGTAAATAATGGTTCGGTTTTAAAAACAAAGGAAACCTAATGGAGCCCGGTGTAAGCTCGGCGCTCGGCCGCTTGGTGGCGCTGTCGAACCACTTTCCAGGTCGCCGGGTTCTGCGCTGACACGTTCTCCGGCCGTTCTGCTCCTTTCTCTTTTCTTTTTTCTTCTTTTTAATCTGGGCCGTGTAATTATGTCATTAGCAGTAATCGGTGATTATTACTGAGCCGGAGACGCTTTTACAGTCTCCGTTGTTTATACAGAAAACAGTTTTAACGAGGAGAACCGACCCCAGACCAGCGATCTCTGCTGCTGTTATTGTCTATATGTTTGTATCGATTATTGATTCTAAGCAGGTCAGGACGCTCGTTTTCTTCAGGTCAGCAGAGTTTCTGAATCATTTTTCATGAAAAAATCTTGATATAAGACATTTTTGAATCAGATCATTTATTTAAAGTGTGTGTGTGTGTGTGTGTGTTCTAACTGTACTAATCGCCGTTTGTCTGCATTTTTATGGCTGCTGCGTTTATTCTACAAATAAAAATAAAACTAGAAATAATTGTATCTTTAATTAACCCACGCTCATTCCCGTGTTTTCTGCCCAAAAGTGAAAATCTGAGCGCATTAGAAATCCCGTCTTTTTCGAAACCTTTATTCCGAAAAAATACAGAAAATACAGGCTCGTATTTTACAGGTTAAACTGAATGAATGAGACACTAATTAATCTCAGGGGAAAACTTCATTATAGTAACCGATATTTCATAAACCCCTATGTCTATAATAATGATAATAATAATGATAATGATAATGATAATGATAATGATAATAATAACAATAATGATAATAATGTTTGTGTCTGCATATTTATTCAGAAATAATAATCCAATATAGCCATACATTTGATACTATATCAATTTTTGTTGTATTTATTGTATATAATATGTAATAATTGTATTTTATTCAGACCAAATGTTGGCACTATCTGAAATGTACGTTTTACATTCAAATAAAAAACAAATTTAAAAAACTGCAGGAAGAAAATCCATGATATTTGGGTTTTATGCACATTTTACATTCCCCTAATTAATCAATTGATAATCGATAATCAAGGAATGGTATTTTTCAGTTCCATTTTTTTTTTCAGTTCCATTTTTTTTTTAAACAAAGAAAGAAATCCAGGAAGGCCAGAGTTGAAAATAAAGCTATTTTATTGTCAATGCATTCAACATGATTAGATAAACTATCAAGTAGTAAATTTCCGGCAAAAGGAAGAAAACACTGAAACTATTCCCCACTGACACAAAATATTACACTTTGTATTTCAAATAAAACAAAATTATTTACATCGTGATGTATAGACTGCATCTTAAATCAATATCATTTAAATATTACATGCACTCTGAAATATAGTTTGACATTATATCCCCCAATTTGTGTCCATATTTATTGTAGACATTGGAAAAAAAAAAAACATAAACAAAAACTTGCTGCATTGTAAACAATGACGTGTGACTACATCTGTATTTCTTCTCTCTATGTTTTGCACTTATATGATTATAAAATACAACTTACTGTACATTTACACATATTTAAATCTTCCCTTTATTCTCAAACTTTCAAGTGCTTCATAAATAGATTCATTTTTCGGAGTCTGGACGCGTTTGCGCATACAACCCGGAACGCGACGCTTTGTACAGGGGAGCGGAAGTAAACAGGCCGAAAGAGGAATCATTGGGTCGAAGTCCAAAGTGAAAACAAGTGCAAGAGGGTGTGGGTGTTTTTTTTTTTTTGTTGTTGTTGTTTTGTTTGTTTTTTTGTGTTTTTAATGTGGCCTAGGTCCGGGTGCTTACATCCAGGCAGGGATTCGGGGTCCGTCTCTGTCAAAACAAAAGTCTCGCCTCCACCGCCCCCATCCAACCCCCACCCAACCCCCGTCCGTCTTTGAAAGTCAGTTGTGGGAGGTCATGTGGCGCGACAGGTGGTGCCGCTCCCGGAAGGACTCGTTGCAAATCGGGCACTTAAGCTTCTCCTCGCGCCGCCGCTTGACCAGGGGCTCCATGGCGTACTCCTTTTTGTGGTGGGAACGCATGTGGTAAACCAAGTCCGAGGTCATGCGGAAGGAGGCGTTGCACTTGGCGCACCAGTTCTGTGCCGGCAGGCAGAGGGAGGTGAAGGAGGGCGGCAGGAGGGTGAGCGCCGAGGGCATCTGGAGCTGGATGGGCCCCGAGTTCTTGGGCCAGAAGGCAGTGGCGTAGACGAAGGGGTTCTGCTTGGCCATGCCGCTCGGCACTGGGCAGTTGGCGCCCAGCTCCGCGCCCTGCAGCTTGGCGGCGAGGTGGTCGGCCTGGTAGAGCCTGGTGGAGGAGATGGTGTCGCCCACCGCCGGGTGGCAGTCCAGCAGCTTGGGCGGCATCACCAGCGGCGAGATCTGGGAGAAGGAGGAGCGGGACGGCTGGCTGAAGGCGCTCTTCCTCTCCCCGCCGCCGCCACCCTGCTGGCTGACGGAGGTGAAGGCACTGCCCATGGGTGGGGTCTGGGGCGGCTGGGTCTCTGACAGCACCTGCCTGATGTTGAGGTGCTTCTCTGAAGGACCTCCGCCGGGGCGACCGCCGTTGTCCTTGTTTTCGGAGTTGGGGCTCTGCAGGTTCTTGCTGCCGCCGTGGTGTTTGAGGTTCTGGGGCGACTTCTTGACCTCGGTGAAGGCGCTGCGCTTGCCCTCCCCAGCCTCCGTGGTGCCTGGTGGGGAAAAGGACCGGTGGTTCTCCTCCAGGCCGTACACTCCCCTGTAGTTCTGCGCAGACGTCGCAAGCTCGTCTTTGGACTTGGTCTGAGTGAGGCTGGGGCCTCGCAAATCCCTGTCCTCTATTTCCGAGAACTTCCTCTTCCCCGAGCTCTCACTGCAGATCTCGGCCTCCTTGTCGCTGGGCGGGCTGGTCCGGTTGTTCTCTAGATCCCTGGCCAGGTTGTGAAAGTCCGTGGAGGGTTTGCTGCTCTCCTGAGCGCCGCTGCCAAAGCCCTCGGAGCGGCCCAGCTTGGGGCTGGTCCTGGTCGGGGTGGTGTTCGTGCTCGTGCCCGTGCCCGTGCCCGTGTTTGTGTTCGCGTTCGTGTTCGCTCGCTCCGAGCCGCTCTCTTTGCCGGGCTCCTCGTCGGCGCCCGCGATGCTCTGCAGTCTCTTGGTGCAGCGGAACCGGAGATGGGCCAGGAAGGGGAACTCGAACTGGAACCGCTGGCTGCAGTCTGGGCACGAGTGGTGGGACGAACCTGGGATGAAGAGAGCCGGAAATCAGCACTGGCAAGATGAGATGATCCTGAAACTACCCCGATGACGTGATCTTTTTGAGACTGGACCACGGAGCCGTCCCCGGCAGACTCACCTTTGCTCTTGGCGGGGGCCCGGCTGGCGCTGAGCAGCAGCAGGTCGATGAGGTCCTTGCCGTACCAGACCAGCAGCTCCTCGTCCTTCTCGATGCGGCGGAGCGAGCGGTAGAACAGCTGGCCGTTCTTCACGTAGGCCTCCAGGTTCTGCTCCTCCTTGTCCCGGGCGGACTGGACCAGCCGCAGCCACATCAGGCCCTCGGAGGTGCTGTTGGCCGCCGACGTGTCCACCTGCGCCCCACACGGAGGGTCATTACTTCAGAGCCACAACTCACTAAATTCACAGGCAAAATTTCCCTGCATCAAAATCTCTTTTTCTCAGATTAAAATAAATGAAATCAAAACAAATAAGTAGCTTCATATGATCTCATTCAATCCCTTCAGATCAAATGTTATTAAATAATATTAATAATCTGTCTTTTTTTGAAAACAAAAAACAAAAACCAACAAATGCATGAAAATAAAATGATGCCGGTGCATGAGCAGATCTTCTAGCTGCGAGAATAACATTTTTTATAACATGATTTTCATTAAATGATCTTTTCTGGGGCAGGAAACGGGAGTAAATGGCCCCGTTTTTTATTATTTAGAAATAAAAAAATCTACCAACATGGGATTGATATTTTGTTATTGCTGCTCATGTATAGGAATATATGTATATATATATATATATTATTGTTATTTTATTCAGCTCTTTTCTGCGGAGCTATTGTGTCAAATTAGGTCTTAATTTGAAGTTATACACACAATATATTCGGAGCTGCACAGCGAGAAAAGCATAAAGACCGAATAAAACGCTGTTTTCTTTAAATGCTAGTATTTAAAAATGAAAGAGCAGGTTGTGCAGCAGGAAGCCAACGAGCGCTGACCCTGAAGATGTAGGGCGCCGTGCGCTTGTCCGTGGACTTGAGCGCGATGAAGGCGATGCTGTCGTACAGCGACGTGTGGCTCAGGACGCACGGGCCGAAGATGGCGTTCTCCGGGATGTCGCAGGTGGTGTAGACGCTGGTGAAGATGTCCGTCAGACACTGCTGCACCGCCTTGGCGTCCCCGTCCCAGGCCAACTTCTGAGAGCCGGACTCCTCCATTTCACACTGCGGAGACAGGGGTGGGGGGGGGGGCAGAGACCGGGAGACGTGAGAAAGCTGAACCGGATCCGGGAGGCGAAAACAAAAACTAACAAACGAACAGGAGAATCTGCAGGAAAAGCTCCTCTTAGAGTTTTTTCTTTTATCCCGACGCTTGACTTATTTCTTTTGATTTTTCTTTCTTATGATCATAAACCCGCATTAATCCAGTAAACTCGGAGCCAAAGACGAGCGGACCCCGGTTGTCTGGAGATAAATCTCCTCCCGGACAGATCGGACGAAGCAGCTGTCGAGGGCGTCCTTCTGGAGCCGGTGCTTCTCTTTTTCTTTCCCTTTTTTCCCTTTTTTTCTTTCCCTTTTTCCCTTTTTTTTCCCTAATTAATTCAGATCCCGAAATAAGTTCACGACGACGTCACCTTCGTCATATTGATCATCCGGTTTCGGAAAGAGCTGTCAATTTCTCAGCAAATGAAAAATGAAGACGGAGATATTAGTCCAACAACAATTCAATATTGATATTATTATTATTATTATTATTAGTAGTAGTAGTAGTAGTAGTAGTAGCAGTAGTAATACTATTAGTAATATTATCATTATTATAAGTCGTTGTTTCGTTGTTGTCTCTTGATCTTATTACTATTATTATTATTATTACCATAGATTTTTTTTCATCCTATTTTTTAGAAGTAAAGAACGTGAGGGATTTAAATTGTTCTTGACCAAACGTTGTTTATCGTCACATTAATATTGACAGTATATAACATTAATATTGCCATGAAACGGGCCTCTACCGGCTCCCTGTGTCTGGAAAACGAGAGAATCCCTCAGTTTATTCCTGTAATTTTCCTAAATTGACCTGTAAAATCTCCGTGGACATTATTATTGTTATTATTATTATTATTATTATTATTATTATTATTATTATTATTATTATTATTATTATTGTTATTATTATTATTGTCATTAATATTATTATTATTATTGTTATTATTATTATTATCATTATTATCATTATTATCATTGTTAATATTATTATTATTATTATCATTATTATTATCATTATTATTATTGTTGCTGGTTTTGTCGTTATTATTATTATTATTATTATAGATAAATATTTTGGTCTGATATCAGGAGTTTCTAGGTTTGGTGTGATATATTTTATTTTCTTTATTACAGAGTCTCCACGGGATCTTTTTTTCCTCTGGATGGAAAAACAAGGGGAGAGGTTCTTAATAGGAGCCGCGGTCGGAGCCGAGGTCTGTCCATGTCCAATGGAGACGGAGACCATGTCCAATGGGTTTTCCAGCGCACTGCCAGGGAGTCGGTGGCTCCACGTCGGCCAACCTTTCTCCCCTCTCCACCGGCGGCAGCGTATGTCGCCTCATTACCATAATCCGCCACTTTCCCCTCTGAGACTGTAATTAAAGCAGCACGACCGGTTAATTATTTCTTTTCTCCCTTCTCTAACCTCCTCAATGCGTGTGTGTGTGTGTGTGTTTAAGGTGGCCGCGGCTCCTGCGGCTCCCTCTCCGCTCCTCCTCCTCCTCCTCCTCCTCCTCCTCCTCCCCGCACCTCCCTCGCCCTCCGCCGTTTCAGGAAAAAAAAGAAAAATTCTACAGGAAACTGCGCGAGGGAGCCTCGCACCTGAGACACGCGCGCACGTTCAGCCGCAAATTAGCCTCCTCGGGCCAGTGGGAAAATATCAATAAGAATAATTGAATAATAAGAATATTGGAAAATAACAATAATAATGGCGTCAGACAGCTTTGCTCCAATCGCCAAAAAGACGCATTTCTTTAAAAAAAGAAAAGTCATTTCCAAATGTCTGTTGCATTATTGTTGTAGAAAAGACTCTAAACACTGAACATTACGAGAAATAATAAATCTTAACTTTAACTGGTGCTTTGTTGCGGCCGAGGAGCGCGCGAGCGAGAGTTCACGTCTCCCTCCAGCCAGCGCGCGATTAATTCTGCGGTTTAATTCTCCTATTAACAGTTTTATTAACTCGTCATAAATCAGCAGGGAACCAAGAGACGGCGGCCGCTGCAGAGGAGAGTCCCGTATTAATCAGAGAAATAGAAAATAAAAATAGAAATAAAATAAAATCCTCAGTCGGGGAAAAAAGTTTATTTTCCTCCGCGAAAAAAATCGGGAAGCGGTTGGATTTTTGCGGATCCGTTCCGGCCGCTTCGGGAATAGATAAATAAACGGGCTGATACGAACGGCTACGCTCATCATAATGATGATGATGATGATGAAGAGAAGGAACAGATGAAGCATCATCTGTCCAACCACGACAACGGTTTGTCGCAGAAATGAAAAAGAAAAAACAAAAAACGCGAGGCTCCCCTCGGGTTCTAGCTTCCGACACCGCTTCTCCTTCCCGCTTCTTTATCAGAAATAATAAAAATCAGATTAGATCATCTAGAATATTCCTTAACACACGTCTCTCTCTCTTTTATTTTAATTGGTCCCGGAGATCTGGAGCATTTTCAACCTCCCTCCGAGGCTCAGCAGCAGCGGGAAGCTTCTCCGTGGAGCAATTTGTGCGCAAACGGTGGAGCTTTCCCCCCGGATCGGCTCCTCGCGCTCGCTGCCGAACAGTTTTAATCAATTTATTTATTGGTTTTAATCTCGGACAGTTTCTGGGGTTTTCACGTTCAGAGGAAACGGAGACGGTCGCTCCACGGAGGGAGAGGAAAGGCCACGCGAGGAGTGTCCCCGGAACCACGCTCGGGCTCCGACATAAAGGAGCCGAGTGTTTTCTGCACATCCACAAAACTGCGGGGGGAAAACGCAGCCACCCTTTTCCATTCAGAGACCCACTGCGGGTGGGGTGGTGGTGGTGGTGTGTGTGTGTGTGTGTGTGGGGGGGGGGTGGCAGTGATGTGGGGGGTGTTTTCACCCATCTGCTAAAGCCGTGCCAGGCTGAAACTGTCCTAAATCAGCGCGGCGCTGAAACATCTGCGTTTTGGCTGTTTTTTTTTTTGTTGTTTTTCCTTGCGCCTCGTTCAGCGCCTGCAGGATGTGAGGCTGCATGTGCCGCGTAAAAACAAACCCGGACCCCGGTAAACCACCACCACCACCACGACCCCCACCACCCGCCCCCCTCCTGCTCTACAACTCTCCACACCACAGGCAGCGAAACCTACCTTTCCGTCGACGGAGGAGGAACAATAATCCACAAGCGACTTTGTGAGCGATGCTGCGAATCAAAAAAAAAACCAAACCCGTTCAGGCAAAAAAAAAAAAAAAGGAAAGAAAAAATAAAGCCCCGAAGAGAAGCAGGGGAGGCGGAGGTGGAGGTGATGGAGGTGGAGGTGATGGAGGTGGCGGAGGTGGCGGTGCGCTCGCTCCCGGTCCCGTCCGTAGTGTCAGTACATGCCCCCCCCCTCTCGGCGCGGTGAAAGTGACAGTGCCGCCGCCGCCGCCGCCGCCGTTGCCGCTGCTGATGCTGCTGCTGATGCTGATGCTGCTGCTGCTGCTGATGCTGATGCTGCTGATGCTGATGCTGATGCCGCCGCCGCCGCCGCCGCTGCAGATACGCGCAGACGCTGGCAGTGGCCGAGCCGGGTGGAGAGAGCCGGTCAGATAAAGGGGGACAGAGAGAGAGAGAGAGCGAGGCAGAGCGAGGCAGAGCGAGAGAGCTGGGGAGCGAGAGAGGGAGGCGCGCAGATGGGGCCCGACGCTCTGGCTGACTGGCACACCGACACACACTTTTTGTTTGCGGCACATAATCTACCCAATGAGGCGTGTCACTCTCCGTCTCCTCCCTTTAACTCTTCACTGGCCGACTGTCATTTGACGCGATTTATGGACGTGCAGAGGGATAAAGACCCCCCCCCCCCAACAACCCCCCTCCCCGGTCACCCCCTACCATTATTATTGTAATTCTAATCACAATAGTTGGTGGTCGTATTAGAGTAAAGTGGCTTTTAAGGAGTCGGATGTCGGGGAGGGAAAAAAAGCGAGGGATTAAAGTGCAACTTCAGCTGAATGAGAACCAAACATTCCTCTTCCTCCTCCTATTATTATTATTATTACTATTACAACAATAATAATAATAACAACAACAATAATAATAATGATTTATTTCTATAGTCATTATTATTATTATTATTATTATTATTATTAGCATCATAGGTTGTAGTATTATTATTATTTATTGTCATGCAGCTTCACTTTAAACTCACATTGTTACTTTACGCACAGTGACGCTCAGGATGTATTTAAATCTTATACTAATTAAACGGATTTCCTCCGCGGTTTCGACCCACATCTCAAGTACTTTCTGGACCCGGACTCCGGACTCCAGGTTCTGGGAGTGTGTGTGGGGGGTGTTCTCCATGAGCGCCACCCCACACACACACACCTTCCCCAGCCGTGCCATCCGGCTCCACAGGCGGCCAAAGCGGCTGATCATCCCCGAAAAGCCGCAGAGCGGACCTCTGCTACCTCCCCAGCTCCTGCCCCAGCTCCTGCCCCAGCTCCTGCTCCTGCCCCAGCTCCTGCTCCTCCTGCTGCTGCCGCTCCTGCTGCTATCTGCACCGTGGTCAGGCGCAGTTAGGGGGCGCCAGTGTATAATTTGCATGGAATGAACGGGGGACGTTTTTGATTGAAGGGAAGCGAAGGCTGCAGGTCAGGTGCAGCCCTGCACTGGTGTTGGCAGTTTGTCTTTAATCATTATTATTCATTTTTTCTTTTTTAAGCAGACATTTAGAGTTTATACCTAATTCTTAATACTTAAATACTGTATAATTGATGAAATGTATATTAAGGCTGTCATTTAATAATTTGTCACTCACAGAGACTAAATATAACGAGTTTAAAGAACATTTTTGCAAGATTCCACAAAAAACGACATTAAACTGAATTAAGAGGTTTTTCTCCTTATTAATTGATATTGTAACTGACTAGAAAGGTTTTTAAGGTCAAGTACAATAGAAGAAGAATAAGACTTTTAAAGATCTGTGTGTTTGTGTGTTTGTGTGTGTCTTAGGGCCTAAATTCATTTTTTTAAAAAAACAATTAATCCAACCATGAGTAAATGTCTTATGACTTTTTTGAGAAAAATAAAATAAAACTCAATGATACCATCCTGTCTCCAAAATCTCAAATTATTTAAAATTCATAACATGAATGTCAAGTTCACCTTCCTGAGTTTGGGCTGTTTTCCTCTTTTATTTCCACAAGTTTAAGAATCTTTCCAGTATAATGAACTGACAGGAAATACAAAACATGGAAACAAGTTGATTTTCATGCAATATCAACCAGTTATTACATTCAGCTAAATGCCACATATCAACATCAGAACTCATCTGAATAATTAATTGTCTTGAGAGTAGTTAATACTGATACACTACGCTGAAAAATTAAAAAAACATATAGGAACAGTACTGTTTCTATCATATCCATCCATCTAGAGGCAGGAGAGACACCTGTTAGTTTTGCCGGAGACTGTTGGTTTGATGTGAAACTTGTAGCCTAAATGAATGTGCAGGGAGGTCAAAGGTCATGGTCACCCACGGGAATGGGAACCATGAGCAGAGATACAGTGACCTGCTCATGGGCCCCTCAGAAGGGAAGCAAAGGGAAGTGTCATGGGCCGAACCACTGCCCTTCAAATGGAACTGATTCTTTTCACGTGATAAAAATCAGTTTATATTGTCCTTAAAACTTTGAGCCTCCAAGTTTCTTCTGACATGGATTTGGATCCATGTCAGTAGAAGAAATTTAGGAGAAGGAATAAATTCCCACTAATACGCTCACAATATAAACCCAGGAAGGATAAAATGCAGCTGCCAAGGCTTCCTGAGAACTGCTGGTGTCTCGCCTTGCACCCTGTGTGTGGTAAAAAATTGTGTGCTCTTTCAGCTTTTGTTTTAGTAATTTGCTGAAATATTCAGCAAAAAAAACCAAACAAACAAAAAACACCCCAAACATTTTTGTTTGCAAAATTACTGCAAAAATCTCTTTTGATGCCATTCATTTATTAATACAAAAATAAAAGTGATTCTGGTTCCTGAGAAAAAGGATGAAATGAATAACAGATTTTCTGTTTCCCAATTTTCAAGGCATTTTTCTCAATTCTGCATCGAGACAGTTTGGATTTTAATTTCACAAGAAAAAAGAGCATCCATGCAGTGTGAAATACAAAAAAGCGTGAAATGGAATGTATTTTTTATTCTGGGGAAATTTGATTTTCAAGTGTTTGAATATTATTACAAGTAGTCATCACAGTAAAAATCAGCTTGTAGTTTATCCCTTTTGTCTTCAGCACTGTTGTCCAATGAGTTTGTTTTTTAGTTCGAATAAAATTAGTGATTTGTGGTTCTCTGCTCTTTTTAGGTCCTTGTTAAAAGAGAAGAAAAATATAAATGTGCAGTTTCAATGAGCAAGTTAGAATATTTCTGATGCAAGACAAGGGATAGAGAATGAAAGAAGAGACGCGTGTGAGTGTGTGTGGTGTTGCTGGGAGGGTTTGTGTACACGTTTTTGTATTTAAAGACAGGAATAAAGTGTTTCCGCATATCATCTGGATAGTCTGACAGCTGCAATGTTTCCTGGACACCGCTCCCTTCAGACCACACTCAGATTTTAGGCGGATACCAGGGAAAGACTCTGTGGTCATTAATCTTATTATCATCTCTAAAAAAACTGAGCTATTTCAAATAAGGATGGGAAACAAGAGGAGAGAGGAACTGAGAACTCATCAGAAATGTCAAAAAAAAAAGAGTAGAGGGAATTTTTTCGTATTTGAATGAATTAGATTTTTGGATATGAAACAAAAGAAGTTGAAATGCTTGTGCAGTCAGTGGAGGACTAATAAATCAGGAAAATAAAACGATATCGTCATCACTCTGTCACACATACTGAGAAACAAAAAAAACCCCAAAAAGTCTGTTACAGAATAACTGATAGTAAAAGTGTAAAAAAAAAAGTGTTAATGTCCTAAAGGTGGCTATTACATAACATCAACCTGATGCTAATTGTAGCAGTCTGTCATTTGGATGTTAGCAGGCTAATGTGCATGTAACTGTTTATCTACTAACAATTTAAAGACACAAACATTTAGAAAAACACATTACCAAGGTAACTTGTTGAAATTTAAAATCCTTGTGATAGATAGTAAAATCTACTATGCTAATATTAGCGCTGCCCTTTGAATTGCTTTCGAATGTTAGAATGTTGATGTGCATGTAAGTGGATATTTATCATCATTTTAGCAGGCTAACGTTTAGTAAAATACATTAACATGGTAACATATTAAATTTTAAAATACTCTGAAGTGATACTGAAATCTAGCATGCTAATATTAGCATAGCCCTTTGAAGAGCATTTGAATGTTAGCATGTTGACGTCCATGCTAATAATAATGCAGAATCACGTCTTGAACCGAGAACCTCATGTCTACGACTCTGAAGCCTGGTTCGAGGCCTTGAACAGGTCTGGTTAGAAGAACCACAGGGTCAGTCAGGGCTTTGTGGGCAGGATTAAGAACATGGAGGTCATTGTTCTTCACCAGAGCCACAACATAATGACAAAAGATTTGCTAAGAGAATGGAGCTGATTGTGGCTGAGATTAACACCAGTCCAGTATTCCTGAGAATGAGCCTGCGTTCATCTCAGACGACGCCACACTCAACGATTTACACCCAGCGCCACTAAAGGAAGTCATGTTCCTTTCCTTTAGCAAGGTTAAATGCCTGTGGATGGAGGGCGGTGGACGGGTGCGTAGCAGGTCCGATTTTCATGCATCACGTTGTGATTAACGTGCGGCTTTTGCTAACCAAGCTTTTTAAATGCTCAACCCAAACTATACCTCAACTATACAGTGACTTATTTGCTATAACCATCATCTGACCAATCAGTCGTCCAATATCGACTTTCTAGTCTGGCGATAGAAATGGATACCTACAGCTGGTAGCCTTGTTTCAGTTGTCTGAGTTGCCCAGATTTCTTCTGCGATTCGAATGGGTCTGGTTTTCTAACTGAGAAAACAACCGGGTCTGTCAGAGCTCTTTAAGAGGGATGTAGAACGTGGACATTATCTTCAGCGGCAGAACAGTGGCCACAAAAACGGGAAAAACTGCAGACGAGATCAGCAAAGCTGTACAGGTTGTTGTGGGTCAAATCAGAGAGACTCTTAACTCTTAATTTGTCATAATTATCAATTAGTATGGCACAAAAAATACATTAGCTACTCTTAGCAATTGATAGAAGTGTGTCCATGTCAACAGAAAATGATTGAGTGTGTGCAGGAACCGGCAGGAGCCGGCAAGAACCAGCGGGAACAGGAAGGAACTGGCAGGAACCGGCAGGAACCGGCAGGGACGATAAGTAGAGTTCCAACGAGACAATTAGCACAAAACTTTTAAAAAACCCCACAATGAACAGTTGTTCACCTTTTACTGCGTCAACTGTCCAACTGACGCCGCCATCAGGTCAAATTACCTGTTGAATAAATAGTGCATGTGGATGCCCGCACCATGATTAATTCACTGCCCCGGATGGAACAGTTCTTGGGCTGATAAAATGCTCCACCATCAATTATACAGGGAGTTTCTGACAGGATCATATTTTTTATCACCGATCAACAGGCGTTTCTTGAATATTTCCTGACAAAAAACCCTGAGCGACTTCTGATCTAAACTTTTATGTTTAATCTTCTCGTTGTGATAGAAAATCTCCCGGTAAGGATAAGTTAACCTCCATACACACACACACACACACACACACACACACACACACACACACACACTTTTCATTCAGCGCATCACAGGAATGACAACACTATCTTTTGCAATTGCATTTCAGCAGACAGACGCTGGCAGCTCTGCATCCCGGACGTATTGTCTTCCTGTCACCGCTTCTCATCAAATATTAGGCATGTTTATTTTTTTGGCTTCAGAGTGGAAAAAAAAGAGAAAAGAAAAGAGAGGAAAAAAATCCGCTGCGGAGACGGATGCATTGATCTTCGATGGGTAAACACGTCAACAGGAGAAACACGGTTATTGACCCGGACGTCAACGTCCTCAGCTCCGGACACGGTGACAGTTATTGTTTCCAACAAAGCTGTTAAATAAATCTCCCTCCATTTTGATACATGGAGCTGAATATGCTTTTCTTTTATATTGTGCAGCAGGCACACACACACACAAACACACACACACACACACACACACAAACACACATACATGCATAAATAAAATAAAGGGGAGGTTTTTCTCCCTCATAAAACTGCTCAAGTTCTTCACATCTAAGCTTAAAGTGACAGTATATCTCCCACCTTCCTGCCCTGACCTGACCTGCTGTTACCGAGCTGCCCTTTAGCAAGGCGTTTAACTCCGGTCCCTCCGTGGTCGAACCAGGCAGCTCCGACTGTGGGTGCAGGCACATGCGTGAGTGTGAAGCAGAGCGTTGCCGAGAGGCCGTAGTGAATAGAAATGAGTATTTGGGAAACTGTCTTCACATGACATAGGGATGCTTATCGTTAATATTTCACATTCACCCTCCGCGGGTCTGGGGGTCGACGGAAACGGGGGACCCTTCAACATTGTTATATTTGTCTGATGTGTCAGAAATAAAGCAACATTCAGAGGAAGGTTGAAGATGCAACAAAGGAAAATTTAGATATATACTGTATTTAAAAATTCTTATCTGATTCTTGCAAGGAGAATAAGAATCTGTCTCTGTCATTATCCACATTTTTGAGCGTATCAAATCTTTTTTTTTTTTAGAGTATCCTCTTATATTTTCTCCATCGAACAGGCTGCTGCTGCAGCTATGACTCTTCTTTTTCACATCATCAATACCTTCCCAGATTCTCTCAAAGGAAATGTCCATAATGCAATTCTCACTAAATGTGAGACTTGCACAGGTTCGGCTCAGCGCTGGATTTCATCACTGGTCGTCACGGATACGTAGCGCGGGGCTTGTTTATTCCGGAGCCTTATTGTGAAACACTTTATCATTAGAGATGAAGTTGTCAAAAACCAGAGGAGGTTCAACAAAGGAATAAGGTGACACGTCAATCACGAATATTTTCCTGAAAATTTGTTTTGTTTTATTCTGGCAGTGTGACGTCGATGTTGGTTCATTTGCACTGATGCGATCTTTTTTTAACTTTCTTCAATATTTCAATGTTTAATTTCATGTTGCTTTTTTCTTTCTTTTATACTCGTCTCTAAACATCTTGTTGGACAATGTCAGAAACAAAGAAGTCTTTTGTCTTTTTTACATCCCTAAATACATTAAAACAAAATTAAAAGCATTTCCATTATGTGACAGTGAACCTGTCAGTGATGGCACAAAGATTTAGGAAATGAAAGTCAGTGTTTTCTCCTCAAATCTGTGTGTTTTCCCCTTTTAAAAAAAAAAAATTCTTGAAGTCAAATGAAAAAAGCCTGAAAAGTGAAAATCAGTTTGGTTGAACTGCAGCTCATGATGAGGAGTCCCTTCATTTTTTCGGGGCCATGAACCAAAATGTTGGGAGTGAACCCACTGGAATAAACTGAGTCTGTACAATGTGTTGATGATGGAGGGACTCTGGCCTCAGCTGCCCCCCCCGATTATCTGTCAGCAGCATCGCCATTGTCCAGATGAGCCGGAAAATGCCCTGGCGTCCGGATGTGACCGGGGGGGTCGGGGGCCCCCGGGATGGGGCGTCCGGAGACAGGGACCGGGCCGATGTGGACCTTCCAGCCTCTTTCCAACGGGGGGCAGGAGAGGGAAGAGGGAAGAGGGAGACAGTGGCGAAGAGGTGAAGCGAAGAGGAAGAGCACACACAACCGCAACAACCACACACACACACACACACACACACACACTCACACACTAACACAAGGAGAAAATCCCAGTGACAGTGGAGGAGTGAAAGCTGCTCATGTGAGACAGGGGAGGTAGAACAGGAAGCGGCGAAAGACCTCGCCGGGTCCGAGGTGGTGGTGGTGGTGGTGGTGGTGGTGGTGGTGGTGGTGGTGGTGGTGGTGGTGGTGGTGGTGGTGGTGGTGGTGGTGGTGGTGGTGGTGGTGGTGGTGGTGGTGGTGGTGGTGGTGGTGGTGGTGGTGGTGGTGGTGGTGGTGGTGGTGGTGGTGGTGGTGGTGGTGGTGGTGGTGGTGGTGGTGGTGGTGGTGGTGGTGGTGGTGGTGGTGGTGGTGGTGGTGGTGGTGGTGGTGGTGGTGGTGGTGGTGGTGGTGGTGGTGGTGGTGGTGGTGGTGGTGGTGGTGGTGGTGGTGGTGGTGGTGGTGGTGGTGGTGGTGGTGGTGGTGGTGGTGGTGGTGGTGGTGGTGGTGGTGGTGGTGGTGGTGGTGGTGGTGGTGGTGGTGGTGGTGGTGGTGGTGGTGGTGGTGGTGGTGGTGGTGGTGGTGGTGGTGGTGGTGGTGGTGGTGGTGGTGGTGGTGGTGGTGGTGGTGGTGGTGGTGGTGGTGGTGGTGGTGGTGGTGGTGGTGGTGGTGGTGGTGGTGGTGGTGGTGGTGGTGGTGGTGGTGGTGGTGGTGGTGGTGGTGGTGGTGGTGGTGGTGGTGGTGGTGGTGGTGGTGGTGGTGGTGGTGGTGGTGGTGGTGGTGGTGGTGGTGGTGGTGGTGGTGGTGGTGGTGGTGGTGGTGGTGGTGGTGGTGGTGGTGGTGGTGGTGGTGGTGGTGGTGGTGGTGGTGGTGGTGGTGGTGGTGGTGGTGGTGGTGGTGGTGGTGGTGGTGGTGGTGGTGGTGGTGGTGGTGGTGGTGGTGGTGGTGGTGGTGGTGGTGGTGGTGGTGGTGGTGGTGGTGGTGGTGGTGGTGGTGGTGGTGGTGGTGGTGGTGGTGGTGGTGGTGGTGGTGGTGGTGGTGGTGGTGGTGGTGGTGGTGGTGGTGGTGGTGGTGGTGGTGGTGGTGGTGGTGGTGGTGGTGGTGGTGGTGGTGGTGGTGGTGGTGGTGGTGGTGGTGGTGGTGGTGGTGGTGGTGGTGGTGGTGGTGGTGGTGGTGGTGGTGGTGGTGGTGGTGGTGGTGGTGGTGGTGGTGGTGGTGGTGGTGGTGGTGGTGGTGGTGGTGGTGGTGGTGGTGGTGGTGGTGGTGGTGGTGGTGGTGGTGGTGGTGGTGGTGGTGGTGGTGGTGGTGGTGGTGGTGGTGGTGGTGGTGGTGGTGGTGGTGGTGGTGGTGGTGGTGGTGGTGGTGGTGGTGGTGGTGGTGGTGGTGGTGGTGGTGGTGGTGGTGGTGGTGGTGGTGGTGGTGGTGGTGGTGGTGGTGGTGGTGGTGGTGGTGGTGGTGGTGGTGGTGGTGGTGGTGGTGGTGGTGGTGGTGGTGGTGGTGGTGGTGGTGGTGGTGGTGGTGGTGGTGGTGGTGGTGGTGGTGGTGGTGGTGGTGGTGGTGGTGGTGGTGGTGGTGGTGGTGGTGGTGGTGGTGGTGGTGGTGGTGGTGGTGGTGGTGGTGGTGGTGGTGGTGGTGGTGGTGGTGGTGGTGGTGGTGGTGGTGGTGGTGGTGGTGGTGGTGGTGGTGGTGGTGGTGGTGGTGGTGGTGGTGGTGGTGGTGGTGGTGGTGGTGGTGGTGGTGGTGGTGGTGGTGGTGGTGGTGGTGGTGGTGGTGGTGGTGGTGGTGGTGGTGGTGGTGGTGGTGGTGGTGGTGGTGGTGGTGGTGGTGGTGGTGGTGGTGGTGGTGGTGGTGGTGGTGGTGGTGGTGGTGGTGGTGGTGGTGGTGGTGGTGGTGGTGGTGGTGGTGGTGGTGGTGGTGGTGGTGGTGGTGGTGGTGGTGGTGGTGGTGGTGGTGGTTCCCCATTCCAGCTCCCAGTACAGGTGCAGCGCAGGGCGGATGAAAGGCCCGGCGAGGGGCCGGGCGGCTCCTGTCCCGCCACGTTGTCAACTTGTGACCGACGGTTCGGGGGGTTTGGCGCGGTGTGTTTATTATTGTAATTAAAAGGCCGGTTTTTGTTGATAATGTTGTCACTGCGACCATGATTATTAAAATCATGTCATGCATATTTCATTCAGCCCCTCCCTCTCTTTTTTTCTGTGCCCTAGGCAACTGCCCACGTTGCCTGTACTGTGACCCGGCCCAGGCCAGAAACATTATTCACTGAAGAACAAACTGTCTGTTAATACGCTGCTGAAAATAGTCCCTGACAAAAAAAAACCCAAAACAAAACAGTATTTAGCCCTGTTTAAGAAGTATTTACTAAAACTACAGTGACCATCTGTTTTAGGAAACTACAGAGCCCTTTTTAAAAAACACTGAATTATGTTTTTATTATCCAGAACACATTATTCGTTTTGGTCTTTTGAATAGACAACAAAAAAAAAATATGGAAGAACACTGGGCCTGTCCTTTAATGAACGCTGCACGTTGGCTCAACCCACTGAGTAAAAATTAATCAAGAAAAACTAATATATATGTATAATTCTTTTCTTTTCCAGCCATCAAATGTCACCAGAGTCAGGTTTGTTGTTACAATAAACCAATTTAAAGCATTTAAAGCCTAATTTGCGCTGTGGCGGCGCAGGATACAAACAAGATTAATGCACAGAGACGGACTTCCGCGCTGGCAATAATCCCCACGTTTAGCTTTTTGAATTAACCGAACGCTTTAATCCCCCCGTACAGCGCGTTAAATTAACTTGTCGTCCCTGTCCTCACAGACATCAAAAGGAGCTGGAAGAAAAAAAATGGAGGGAAATAAGGAAAAAAAGGGAAAAAAACACAGAGGGGAACTGAAAAGGAAAAAAAAACTGGGAAGGAATGAATTAATAATGAGCCACTTTTATACCGTTTCCAGCGATTATACAAATGGGGGAAACGGCCAAAAAATATTCTGTATGGCATATGGCACTTCAGCTGCCATATGTGCCAGTTTTCACAAAAATTGGCAATGACGTCCATGATGGTCAGTAGTGACTGCCAAAAACACAGCAAGGCCTGAACAGAGGGAGAGAGGGATAGACGGAGAGAGGAGAGAGATGGAGGTGGGGGTGGGATCGGGTGGGGGGGTGCTTCAATAGCTTTGTTGGCCGGCTTGGACTCTTCCCTCCACAGCTTCTGGTGCTCTAACTACAAAGGGAGAGTGACAGAGAGAAGGAGGGAGGTATAGAGAGAGAGAGAGAGAGAGAAGAGATGGAAGAAGGGAATAAAAGATGGAGGGAGAGACAAAGAGAAAACTGGGGCTGCGTTCGCTGCCGAGCGGCGTTCTCGGCATTCCCGGCGTTCCCAGCGTTCCCGGCGTCCGAGCCTCACACCGTGCCACTTTAATGCTCGTACTCAGGTGGTCGCTGAAAACACAGATGCTTGGGAACGTCCCTCGGGCACCTCTGAATGTCCCTCTCTCACATCCAGAAATCGTTTCAAAGGGATTTTCAGGGTTATTTATTTATTTATTGTTGTTTTTCTATATAGAATGTACATAAAAGCTCCTTTAGTCCTTTTATGACAGTAAAACAGTTCCGGTCACCGACCGGAGCCATGGGAACTAAAATGGAAAAAAACCCAACCTGCTCGTCTTCCATCACCTCTGAGGAACGATGAAGAGATCGGGCAAATGAATCCGATGCTAGAATGCAAAAACAAAAAAGGCCAATGTCCGAGGTGCAGTCTCCGCTCACATGGAAACAGTAACGTTAAAATGCGGTTCAACCTCAGACGCTTGAATGGTTCTATGGAAATGATGTGAATAAATGGAAAAGGAGGCCGAATATGCTCGAGTGTTTATTCGTCAAATAAAAAGAAACTGCAAGCGAGTTTATTTAGCACCTTTCAGCAGTGATGCAGCTTAAAGCGCTTTGCATACGACAGAAAGGCATAAAGACAAGATATATAAGGAATACAACGCAATATAGAAGGAGACAACGTGGTAAACAGGGTGAGTAAACAAACTATCGCGCCGCTGTAAACGATACAGACTAACATTTCAGCACCAGACTTCCTCTGGCAACGCTTAAAAACCAAGGTTTTTCCCAACATCTCTGGTTCCTTCTGCTGTTTGATTCGATCGAGTGACCGAGATTCAGAATCTGGCTCGTTGCCATCATGATGTCACCCCCCCCAACCGGCGGCAGGAGCCCAACCTTGGCGTGCACGGGTGAAAAGTGTCCTGCCAACAGGAGGCTCGCCCAGCGCTTCGCACCTTAACCGACCATTGTCGGCGTTCGCAGGGTTTCGGGGGTTTCGGACCGCTCAGCGGAGCCTTCAAACCGGCGCCATCTGCCTGATTGGATGGACGGAGGCTCGTAAAAACCCCGGCGCCGACTCAGCCTCCCCTTCTGGAGGTTTTCTGTCATGTGACCCATGCGGTTTGCCTGTTGCTTTCCAGCTCTTATCTTGGGACGTTGTCATAAAGGGACAGTGACACGTTATGCCCGATTTGTGTCAATCTCCCGATAGATGTTTTTATTTTCCACCGCCCCCAGGTCTGGTTGGGCGGGAGCCACGTTGGCCACCTTTCCCCTGACTGTGGCGTACGTGGCCGCGAAAAGATAAAGCAGCAAAAACATTAACGAGGGGGGTCCCAGAAAAGTGAGGAAGAGCAAGCTTAGGGGGCCTTTGTCCAAACCTGAGCCACCACCACCACCACCTCCACCTCCAAACCCGGTGAGCTGCCAGGACAGCTCAAGGCTCGGAGTGGCGCTGACCTGCCCTGGCAAGGACTAGTGTTCCAGGTTCCTCTGCCCTCGGGGCATTCTACCACGCAGAACCCAACACACACACACACACTCAAAAACACACTCCCGGGGAGAGGGAGCTGCACGTCTGCCTCTGTCAGGGCAGAGCAGCGTCCTCCAAATTCCCTCCGATGCTCCGCTCGGCTTTGCTCGCCTTGTCTCGCGGAAACCGGGATAACTCAAACAGAATTAATCCCCCAATTTAAAACGCCTGTGATTAAAAGTACTAATTTGACGCCTCTGAATTGCACACTGCGACGTTTCGCTGGTATCAATTTACCGTGAAATAGCAGAGAGGAGTCTGAACTGCCGTCGTGTACAAATAATGAAAAATTAGACATGGCTGTTTGATTCTTTCTTTACTGTTTTCAACATTTCAGATTTGGATTTAACTTTACTTTATCTGACTTAAATCCCTGGATTATTAGAAATGAACTTCCATGCTCGAACATCTGTCACCTTGCCCTGAGAATTTTTCCAGGTATCGGACGATCGTGCACAAATATTTTGTGGCTCTTGGAAAAAAAAAAGGGGGATGTGATTTCTGTCTCCCTCCCTGATGCAGTAAAATGTGGGGAAAACCCCCGGAAAAAAAAGAAAATAAAAAAAATTCCCAACCAGAAAACATTCAGTGACAAACTGAGAAATCTTCGAACAATACAGCTCTGTGTCCACGGCCAACGTTTCAGTGAATCATCGCTCTGTGTGCTCTGGGCTGCCTCCATCATCATGCCAGTCCCAGGGTGAATAGAGAGTCAGGCTGAATAGAGAGTTCATGTCACCGGGTAGAATTCGAGGCCGTTTTTCTTTTATTTTTTTGGAAAAACATTTTGGAAGGGGGGGTGAGTGGGGTGAGTGTGGGGGGTGAGTGGGGTGAGTGTGGGGGTGAGTGGGGGGGGGTTGAGGGCTGTTTTGATGTAGAAAATAGCAAGAAAAAGGGAAAAAAACGTGCAGGGTAAAGCTGACAATTGATGTCGAATGCCACGAGGAGGGACTGTCACAATCGCCCCCCCCACCACCACCACCACCGTCGCTACGACCACCGACACACACACACACAGATGCTCAAACACAACACAGCCCCCCCCCCCAACCCACGGTGGCCCCAGGACGGCTGAAGGACCGCCGCTCAAAAACAGCAAAAAATCAAAGCCTGGAGCTGGCAAACACACAGCGGGGTCCCCACAGGTAGTGGCAGGCGAGCAGAGCAGTGTGTGTGTTTAAGGGGGGGGGCGATGGGACACAGCTGCCGAGCAGAGGGCATTCGATCTGTGATGTGTGTGTTGGGGGGGGCCCCCCCCCTCAGACTCCCTGCACAGGGAGAGCTCAGCGCTCCGTCAAGGCATCAAAGTTTCATCTCAAAGAGACGAAAACAGGCTCGGGATTGGCTGACCGGAAAAAGTGAATTAAAAAAAGAGTTATCAAAACCCCGCAAACGCTCAGGACGGTGGGGGTGGGATGGGGTGGGGGTGGGGGGTGGGGGTGTGGGGGTGGTTGTCTTTCGGGAGCCCGTCCGGTGAGAATTACTCAAAAAGCTGAATCCAGAAAGCGCCTTTTTTCCGATGGCTAACGACGGTTTTTGTTTTTGTTTTGACGGTGACATGAAAGAGGCCACAGAGACGAGGTCGTCCGTCGTGGCCGTTCGCGAGCCGGCGAGTGCAAAATGGCCGTCGGGGGGGTAAATCCGGCCTCAGCTGCAGGAAGTTACCGGAAACCAGCTGCTGACAAATCAAAAGAAAAATGTGCAGTTATTTTAGTCCGTGTGTCCTCGAGACCCGCTTGATGAGTGCTGGACAAAATGTAACCAATTACGCTGCATTAGCAACGTTACATTATATTATTATTATTTTGAACATTATTTCTAATTTCTAGATTTGAAGTTTTCTGAGCTGTTTTACTTGAAGTTTATGTGCCGCAAATATCTTAAACACACTGTACACAGGCTTTTACTGCTATATGTTTCATATGAATATTTTCTCATGTTTTATAATTCACATTATTATTAATTAAGTCATATAATTATGACTCTGGGGTATTTCAGGGCCCCCCCCCAACCCCCCCTGGGGGCTAGAGCCAGAAAAAAAACCCTAACTCGCTCTTTTCTTACAAATTGTTTAAGTACCATATGGGCTTGCAGGATTTGAGTGGTGGTAATAATGAAAAGAAAATAAATCCCTCAGGACTTCCAGTGATGCCCCCCAGGGAGCCGGGAGGGGTTTTGGGGGTTGGGGGGGGGGCACCATCCCGGGGCATGTCGGCAGTCACCAGGGATCCTTTAACTTCTGACCCTGGTCGACATGGATAACTATGTCTGACTGTAATCGCTTTGAAACCCCCCCCACCCCCTCCTCCTTCAAGACATTTAAGCAGAGGGAAGGATCCTGGACTTAATGAGTGACCCCTGGTTTTTTAACGAAGCACCGCCATCGCCCCCGGCCCCTTATTCCCTGGACTTAGTCAGGGGTCACGCACCCGGGGCACATCGACCCCATTCCTGGCACGTCAGGGTCGAGCAGACGGCGTCGTCCTGCGCACTTTCTACATGGTGGTGGTGATGGTGGTGATGGGGAGGGGGGGGTCAGATTTCACAGCAGATTTACCTCATAACCGTCGCCATCTTCCCCTCCGCTCTCCGGGGGGAAATCCCCCCTAATTCCCACTGTGATCCCCTTTTGTCCTTGTTGTGGCGCTTTCCGAACCTGGCACGTATCCGCGGGCTACCAGCCCCCGGTTCGGAGAGATCGCACAAGGCTCCTCCGGGGGCGCAAATGTTGTGTGACGCCGGCCAGGGGAGAGGACGGTCGCAGCGGGGGCCCCACTCGGGGTTTTAGATCGGTATCATATCCTCGGCCTCCAGTGCCTGGAGACTGAGAAAGAGAGAAAGAAAGGATGGAAAGAAGGAAGGAAGGAAGGAAGGAAGGAAGAAAGACTTCAGAGTGTGGAAAGAAGCTGTGACATCGTTCCGCAGTTTTATTCCAATAAAGACTTCAGAAATAAACTATTACACAAATGTCAAAAATCGGAGAGCGAGTCAGTCACCGTTTCCCACGCTGCAGACACAGCAGGCTTCCTTGTTTCATGCGTAGATTGGGCAAGCTGCTGTGATTGCTGCCGGACGAGGCCCTGGTGACTTAACTCCAGATTTTCCAGGGCACCGAGGCAACGCCCAGGTGCGTCCCGCTCAAACTGCGAGCGAGAGGGGGACTTCGGGAGGCTGCAAATGCTTCACCGCTGGGCGAAGCATGTGACCCAGCGGAGCGCCTCACACACATTAACACACACCACCCCCCACGACCTCACCACCCCACCCTCTAGTAGCCCACTTGAGTGGCGTTTGGCGTTAAGTTAACATGACTTGAGGCTCAGGCACTGCAGCTCAACGTCCGGCTAAATATTGCTGAGATTGGCCTGAGTTTACTGGTATTGCAAGTTCGCCCATTTAATCCTGCAGCCTCGGACCACACATCCACAGCACTCATTACTGTCAAAGCCCTTTAATATTAGATTAGTGACCCTTTGGGAATTAGAGGATGACCAGAGAAGGAGGCTGGAGTGATTGCCAGGAGGGATGTGCAGGGGTATTTGCCCACCATCCATCCAAACCTCTTATGTTTGCTTCGGGAAAACGGACGCCGTGGCCTGGACCCGTGTCATCCTATGTGGCCCGGTAATCGCATTAAAAGTTCACACAGCAGTCCGCGATGAAGGAAAAAAGAGAGAGAAAAAAAGAAAAACTGTGCCGTGCTGTGCCGTCCCCGAAGAGATCCCATGTGAAGGGCGACGAGGCAGCTCTCTGGTGTACGTTACAGGGACATGGCTCCGGGCTGGGAGGGAGCTCGTTAGCTGATGGTCCCGTGGATGCTCGCGGAGGGATGTGAAGGCGCCGAGGGGGCTCCGACAGAACACGCAGCTGCCCGCTGAAACGCAACTTTACCACAGTGTCAAACTTTGAAAATAGGTCTCACTTTCGACTCTGTTTCCGATCGCTGATAAACCAGTATTTGACTCCGCTGATTTCAGACCTCCAGAAGTCCGTTAGGAACAAACGAGGTAAACTAAACTGAGGAAAAACAATATCAAAAAGTACATCTACGACTCTGGATACGCTCCACTCTCACTGATCAAATCTATTCTCTTTAACAATCTGAATCGCATAAAGTAGCGGCTGACAACTGCTCGTGCTGGCTGACGTAAGGAGCCAATACCAGAAAAAGTAGAACTAAAATTCTACTAAGTTCAACACTACACCTACCAACACCTCTAAAACTCACTGATGAAAAGGTGTTTTTTGCTTTTTGTTTAATGAGTACACAAGCAGAAATGTAAACACGAACAAATTCAGGTTTTGCAGGCAGTTGTGTGCCATGACTATTTCTTAGTGCACCGCAGCTGGGCGCCTTGTCATTGCAGAGGAATGCTGCAGAGACAGCAAAGGAGGCAGTAGGCTGATAAAGTGTTGTTTGACCTGAAGTCAGTAGAACTTCCAAAATGTCTTGTTTTTACAGTGCTGAGAACCAGGCTAGCTGTCTCGTTGATAAGATAAGATAACCCTCTCCTGGGTCAGAGAAGTGGTATCAGCCCTCTCAACTTGTTCTTTATTCGCACAGGACTATTTTTCTTGAAAAGACAACAAATTACCATATTTTCCAAAGTTTCCAAAGTGTCTGTTCACTTTGAGCGAACCCGAATCCGTGTTATTTCAGTTTGCTGCAAGTCAGGAATGAGGAGGCCAAAGTAGGTCAGTCTGGCATTTGGTTCATTTAACACTGGTCCATTGAAAGACCCCTAACTGGCTCTTGCTTAACTGCCCCCCCCCCAAAAAAAAGCAACCTTTTGAGAAGTCTGTGACGCCTCTCAGTGATCCAGGTCAAGGTATTTCTAGGTGCTATAAGAACCCAACTGGACTTGCTTGAGGTTCTTGAAGACGTTTCACCAATCATCCAAAAAGCTTCTCGAGTTCCAATGGACTTGTCACATGTATTTAGCTGCTTGTGGGATCATTAACACCTGGAAATGGAAAAAAAACCCCAAAAACTACCCCAACATTTTGTTTGCCCTCTTGCTGTCTGCACTTCTGTGTGGTGAACATTTACATTTGATCATCAGTTTGGCCTTATTTCCATGAGATAATGATATTTTGGACGTTGGTGGACCCCAGGTGTTTTAGTGTCATCACCTTGCTCTTTGTAATGCTTGAAGAAAGCATAGGATCAAGACAAGACCAATGAAAAAGAGCTTCTATATCAGGTGGAACTTTGGGCACAAGGGAAATCCAGTAAACTGTGACACCTGTTGTGGAGGGGAGATGTTTCCTGGAGATAAAGAGAACCTCAAGGTGGTTTCCAGAGGAGAACGACACGGTGGCTAAAATCAAACGAAAAGCTCCCAAAGAAACAAAGAAGGTGATTCGCGTCACGCCGCCTCCTCCTCAACTGAGGACTCCGGTTGAGGGAAGGTACAGCGTGTCTTCGCGTCTCCTGTTTTTGCTGCTTTCTAGGTTACAGGAGGTGGCACCGGACGAACCGCGGTGTCCTCCAAAGAATAACGTCCTTCAACAACAGCTGGATTCACTTCAGCAGCCCGGCCAGGCACGATTCTTTACTAATGCTCGGGTACTTCAGCAATACTGAACATGTGTTTCCTCTGACTCAGACTTGGCGAAGGGGGGGGGGGGTGCTGTGGTTATTGATTACAGTTCTGAGAACCGCTGCGGGCGAGGATTCGCTTGTGTATCAGTCGATGTATCTTAGCTCATATGAGTAGTGACTCTCCTAATCGACCCTGTCAGTGGGGGAATTTTTCCTGTCAAGTACTGGCCAATATTACACTAAATTCTTGGCTTCGGTTGTCATTGAAAACAGAGGTATGGATGGATATTTTTCTTTCAAAGCCATTTATTTCCAGTAGATTCATCAATTGGAATAACCAGCTGCATTTCTTTGTGACCCATGTAACTGGATCCCATCTGGCTGAAGTATATATGAATTTTAAAAATCTGAACATGTAACTACTTTAAAAACTATCAAAACACAAAAATTAATTCTTGACCTTTAAAACTAACCAATCTCACCACGAGGTCCAGTTAGTAATTGTTCCAGCAGTAGCGGCCGGAGGTTTGTTGTGGAAATGTAAATATCTCAATTTTAATTTTTTTTTGAAAACTTTAAGGGAGCGTTTGTGACAGGTCCTTATTGTATGTTCAGGCAGAGCACAAAGCAGATATCAGAGGTGAACAACGTCAGTGGAAAGACATGATGGGACATGAATTTGGCCACAAATTTATGCGAAAACAAGTCCAAGACTTTATGAATCTGCTTCATAAAATTACAAAGACAAGCGGATTCTATCCTTTAGTTCCGCTCAAGCTAAATTAAAAGAAAGTCGCATCGATTTTTTATAGGATCTCCTTCAAGTTCAGCACCATCATAACCTGGCCCAGTTATTTTCTCATAAATTTAATACAGCATTATAAACATTTGCATAAAAGCCAGTTGGGTCTAGATTTGACAAAAGACACACACTGTCTGTTGCATTTCAGTTGCGTGGTCTCGCTGTTCTTTTGTCAACCTCGGTGCCAGTCGTCATATCAACATGTTTTCGCCGTCGGAGAAAACCATCCTCGCCGTCCAAGCTTCGCCTAAGTTCGGGATGGGTTTTTTTTTTTCGTTTTGTTTTTCCTCCGATGTGAGGCCCCCCCCCTTTTTTTAGCCCTCAGTGCCCGTTCTCGCTAATCTCTGGCGACGCTGTGCTAGCTCGCTCCGCCCGCCGCGCCCTGGGAACCCGAGCAGGAAAAAGGCGGCAGGGGAAAGCGGAGTTGATGGGGACTTGGCGGTCGGCTGGCAACGAGTGCTGGAGCACGGTACTGAAAATGGCAGCTGTCAAGAGATGTGAGGCTGAGGGGGAGTCGGCAAGGCCCGACCTGCCCCCCCCACCCCAACCCACCCACTCACCACCGCCGCCGCCACTGCAGCCCCGGTCGGTCTGAGGACTTTGTCACATGTGTTAGATACTTCTGGTCGTCAAAGTAAATGCGGGGCGGCAATCTTGTCAGGTTGAGTGAGAAGGTATGTGTGTGCGTGAACTCAAGTGTGACTGCTTAGGTAAATCCATTAAAGTGCTGAGAATGTATGTGTGTGTGGGTGGGGGGGTGGGGGGGGGGTAGCCATTGATGCAGCCAAAACTGGGGGAGCAGATGATACACAGATTTTTGGAAACAAGCCCAGGATACAAATAAACACATATCAGTTACATCATCTTTGAGATTGAAGACTTTGAAAGAGAGCCTCTCTCTGCAAGAGCCCCCCCCATTTAAAATGTTTTTTTTTTTAAGAAGAAGAAGTGGTTGAGTAAATGAGATATGAATCCGTATTATCATCTTAGAGCAATACACAGACACTGAGGGAATATTAGAAACTGCAAAAAGTGGAAGATAATCATCCATTTCTAGCTCTAAAACAATGCAAGCAACTCAAAATAGCACAATCGCATCAGAAGAACGTACAATGTGCAGTCGCGAAAGAAAAGCGATTCATATTGAAAAGACAGTCCTCTGAATTTAGCATTTTAATAATGACTTGAAATATGTCAGTTGAAACTGGGTTTGCTTTGAATACACACAGTAATGGAAGATTATGAGAAAAGGTGTGAGATTTAAGAAAAAATCCAGACATGTAGTTCACATCTGGAATTTTTGAAATGTTATGAAATGCTTAAAAAATTCAAGTGATTGTGCCGTAATGTCCAGGAAATATAATAAGCAGCACTTTCTGGATTTTTTAATTGCACCAAAAAAATCATCTTGTTCATGTTGGCGTTGAAAGTTGATGTTTTTTTTAAGTCTAAACACTTTTTCTTTAGTCTGTGGCCTTATGCTCTGTTAAACTTTGCTTAAATCAGAGAAATGAATTAGATTCTAACACACAGGGTTTTTTACATGTTGTTTTTTGGTTTTATTTTTTTTAAATTGGACTGAAAACAAAATGTTCTTGATAAAGGCGAAAATGACAGTTTTGGTTTTTTTTTTGATGAGAGGGTCAGACAATATGTTTGGAAATTTTCCTACTGGACCTGATTCTGCATTAGGATACGTATGAAATAACCGGGATACATGTGGCGGATTTCTTTTAAAAAAGTGGAACGGGTCATGGGAAAGACATTAGGAAATCTTAGGGAAACTCCTGGATCTGCAGCAAACATCCAGGCAGATTTGACAGGAATGCGTTGTTCTACATCACCTGCTGCCAAACAGATGAATGGAACTGGTAATAGTCTTTCTAAGAGGGAAAAATGGATGATGTTCTGATGTTTCTTGCTCATAAATGAGCACACTTTCAAAAAGAAAGAGGATCAGCCAGAAAACCAGAAGGAAAATCAGAGTGCTAAAGGGAATTATCTTCCGAAGATTCCGATGGCCTGCGCTCTATCCATACTTGCTTGCTGTACATACATTTAACTATTTCAAAAGCCCAATGCAACCAATCACGCAACATGCCGTGCTGTGACGCTTTCATCGCGGCACCTGTCCTCCGGGGAGGTCGCGGGAGGTCAAGGCGTCTCCACAACAACGCGCCGGCAAGTTTCTTTCTCCCAGCGCCGGGGAAAGTGCAGAGACTCCCATGACAGGCTGGAAAAAACATCGGCAAGATGAACCGCGAGCACGGAAATTTTTCTCCGCTATCTTGCTCTAAGCGCCCGGGGCAGTTTAGAACCGGGGCTGGTGGAACAAGAGTCGGGGGCGGGGGAGGAGAGGGGGGGTTGCAATGGAGGTGACGATGCTGGACGGATTATCTGCTGCCAACTTGGGCGACAGCAAGGCTCGTAGACTTCCTACTTCTTCTCCGAAGTGTTTCTGCCCCGGAGGGGACAGGGCGCTGTGGGGACGATCATTAAGCTGCAGAGGGATGCCCCCCACTGCCCACCGCCGCTACCCCACCAATCCGTCCCCCCGTCAGTGTTCAGCAGCGCCGCGGCCTGACATGCGAAGCAACAGCTACTCGGGGAAGAAAAAAAAAAAAGGCCTCGGCCACTTTGGTTCCACGTCAGCTCGGGCTGTTGGTTCCCTTTGTCTTTGTTTGTCCCGCTCGCTGTTCCTCCGCCTCTTATGTGCTCATTCGGTCGAATGCGCACTTTTATATGTAATTGTAAAGTGACCTCGACCCCAGTTCCCCCCTTTGACGACCTTTCCTGAACTCAGGCTCGCGCAGTCCGAACTCTCGCGAACCCTCCAATTCAGTGATATTTGCGGATCTAAAACTAGAGCAGGGACTTTGCTCCCCTCCTGGCGAGAAAAACGCCACCGACACGCCGACACCAGCTGGTTGATGTCAGGGATTTGGCGCCGATTTTCCGGCCTGTGCTCTCATTCGGTCCAAAGCTACGAAATTTGAAGATCCTGCCGGGGGAGGCCTGAGAGAAGTTGGGCCGGGAGGGAAACGGACCCAACGAGGTTGCCGCAGTTGCAGCCGTTTACCGACGGAGGCTGATCGCGGCCGCCGGCTACTCTTCGAGACCTTGCACTACTTTTTTTTCCTTCTTTTTTTTCCAGTGACCTCATTCTTTTTTTGAATCTTTATGTAATGTTATTTCTAATCATTTGAAAATGTGAATCATGGGAGTTTACGCTATTACCAACAAGCAGATGAACAAGTACACATGAGCCATAACCCACCAAAATATCCTGCAAAGAGGAACCCAGGAGATCAGGAACCGCAAGGTGGAGGAACTTCAAAATGCTGCTTGGGCATGTTCTGTGCTTTTTTTTTCATCTGCATCTCAGAGAAGAAGTGTGACGGTCGGTTGCTGCAGCATCGGTGGTTGTGGTCTTTATTCATGTCGATGTTTCCTTCTTTTTTGTGGAATTTTTCTTGACGGTCCAGCTCGGCCTAATGTGCTAAATGTGACGAAATGTTTCAGAGAAAGGAAGAGATGTTGCTGACTTGGGCTCCTTCTCTGACCTCGAAGGCCTTGTCATCATGCCATCTCCTGTATTTCCATTATCCAAACTTCTTTTGCAGCATGAATGGAGTAAAAAGATCTTTGCTTTGGACACATTTTTCTTGCACAAGCTCATATAAGACACAGCAGATGAAAAGATATAAGTATAGCATGTGTCAACACAATACACATTTGAGCCATATCCTCTTCCACTGTAAAAGCAGTTTGCCTTTGCACTTCTCTAAATATATCATTCTAAATATATGTTTTGTTTTGTTTTTTTTACAAATCTATTTCTGTCACGTTAACTTGCAGACTTTGTAGTTGGTGGAATAGTGGTTGAATGTGATGATAATCATGGATAAGAGTTTTAATTAAATGCCTATTATGCAAAAAAAAGGTGTTTTTTTATTGCCACTCTATTTCTAGCAGTTAGCAAATGCCAAAAAAACTTTCAACATAACCTTCCTTAAAAAGGATTACATTCATTTTTTCAATTTCAAAGTCCAGCTAATTCAGTCAGAGACACATGTTAGGCTTTGCCAATTATTGGAAATGCTTATAAATTGGATCTGGCAGCAGTGGGCTCGGCTCCTACAGCCTATTTCTGGAAGAATCTGAGCAACAACAAGGCCTCTGCTGCCACAAATGAATCCCCATTAGGAAACACATGTTCAAATTTAAGACTTTTTTGAACTAGCGTTTCCAAAAGCTTAGCACCTGGAGGCAGAGTGAGAACTGGGTGGTCGTAGCAGCCTCATTGTACACCTGCATGGATCTGATTGGACGCTGGCTGTCAGCTGGGTGACGCGTGAGTGAAGCATCTCATAACGTTCAGCTAATCAACAAGACAATAGACTTCAGCCCTGTGTCTGATGCCTCTGCGTCCAACCTTCCCCGAAGGACGTAAGCACACGACGAGGCCACTGTGATTGGTCGGCTCGGCGGCGTTGTCTCCTCCTTCGCTGCCGTCGCACAGACCATCTCCTCCGGCGTCTCCCTTTGTTTCTGCATCGCAGCAAAATTTAGGAAAAACTAAAACTGCTGCTCACAACGGCGAAGAAACTCATGCAGGCTTTGGCGCTGGCAGCATTGTCCATCAAAAGGCACCTAGTGGTTTGGCAGCGTAGTAGCAAAGTGACACCAGGTGTAAATGCTCAGGCCACTTGCAGTGGCATTGCTTATCTTCTGAGACGTCACCACCGAGAAGAGAATTATGATGTCAGACAGTGTTTTATACTGTGGAAGTTCACAGGATCAGCGCTTGCAATAATACGAAATGTGTCAAGCAAAAGTCACACGTTATGAAATGTCCTTGGGCAAGACCCTGAACTCCCCAACTTACATGCTAAAATACTCTGTGTGGTAAATCTGATGCAATGATGAGATTTGGTGACTTTTTGGTTGTTTTCAGCCCCCAGAGAACGAACAAGCCTCAGGACGCGCTGCAACCCTGATATTTGCACGTCCAGTGCTTTCATTAGCGTGGACAAAAAACACACACAAAGCACACACAAAACACACAACACACACAAAACAAAGGTAGTGAGTGAGAAAGAAGGAGAGAAAGAGAGAAACAGCGCTGACAGTCATCTGCAGTGCTCTGGACAGGAAGGTGAGCAAACAATCAGCGTGAGCAGGTGCCTTTTAATGGACGACGCTGCCAGCGCCAAAGCCTGCATGTCAGCCAGGTAAATAAAAACATGATAGTCTCAAATGCACAGCCTCCATTTGTCGCAGCTACTGTTAGCTGTTAACATCTGGCTATTTTGGCACGTCTTGGGATATTTCAGAAGGAATCACACAATTTTTCAAAATACTGAGCTCAAATGTACAAAAGAGAAGTGGAACATGATTCAGGAGCAATATTTCTTGGAGTGCCTGTGGTTTTCATACATTTCGAAATGCTTTTTCTCCCATGCCTCGTCGCTGAGTCACCATTTTGAGTCTGTTGTACTGTGACCGCTGAGAGGCCGAGCTGACGGCGAATTCACGTACGCCACTAACTTTTCAGAGCCCATCGAATGAAACGGAGCGGGTGTCCGCAAAGGCTAAATTGGATTTAATTCAAATTCAGGTTCACTTTGTCTATGACGACGTGTTTTCCGTAGAAAAAGCAGGTGTTTCGAAGAATGTGCTCCAATAAAAATCAACCCCCTGGGGCCCCTAGATCCGATTTCATTGTTAAGTGACATCTTTTCCTCCGATGGCGTAAAAGGACATGGTGACATTGAAGTGACAGCGGCTTTTAGAGGTAGTTATTTTGATGGGAGCAACGGAGGGTGGAGTCCACTAAGGGGGGAGGTCGGGGTTGATGGATGGGTCGAAACATTGGACGCTAACAAAGGAGGCCGCCGCTCGTTTTCCACCGTTTCCCATCCGGCAGCCGGTGGTGTTCCTCTCTAACAGCAACCGTTTCATAACCTTAACCACGTGTTTATTATTGTAGCCATGTAGACAAAGGTCCTCCAACCTTAACAAAATACTTGATTTAAAACTAAATCCATGATCTTCCCCTAAACCTAACCAAGTTTTTTTTTTTTTTGCCTAAACTGAACCAAACCCTCACAATAGCACCGTCACATCATAATAGGGTTAGTTATTTATCTTCAGCAGTGGGTCTTGTTTTTTTTAACAGTTCATCTGTGAGAGGAAAAGACTTCATGAAAGAAAATACACAGAGTACACTAAATTTCTTTTAACAAGAAATCCTTCAGATACTGGCTGATAATATTTTTTTCCTTTGCCTGAAAATCCTTTTTGCATCAATTGTGCAAAAATTTAAAAAACAAAAACAAAACAAAACCTGATGATTTGTCCCCGCAGCCAAAATGTTAGGCCATTATGAACCACCAAAGCTGTGTCAGGAACCAGGAATATCATTTATAGGCCTGTGAAAGCAGTGGGATTTTTTTTTTTTTTTTGGACTGAACCTGACCATGAATTCCACAGAGTTTCCAGTTGTGGACTTTGGAAACTTTGCGGAAATCTGCTGTCCGGCTCTTGTGTTTTATGAGTTCACTGAGGAAACGGCTCGTGTCAAGCATCGAATATATAAACCTTTTTTGCTGCTGCTACATCAGTCAATCCGCATTGACGGATGCTACATTATTGTGGATTTATTATTTACTTTTTCTTTCCAGAACTCTAAAAGGTACTACAATCCCCCAAGCAGCCTGGCAAAAGCAGAGAGGATGCAAATGTAAGTGAGATGTCATGATCGTGGTAACGCTCACATGAACCGAGCAAAAGGCAGCACAAGGCAAGTGTGCTTGATCTTTTTCCCTCCTTCCTTCCTCACTTTGCTCCCTTCCTTCCTTTCTTTCATTTTTATTTTTTAAACCCAACCCAGGACGAGAAAGAGACGAGACTAAAGATTTGCATGTTGCTCGTTATCATCTTTGATGAAGCCTCGATTTCACCCGACACGGCATGAAGGACGTGGATATGAAAGCCAGAAACAGCGTCTTGGATGAGATTAAATGAATAAAATAAAATGTTCGTTGGCATGAATATAAATCCATCCATTCATATTTCATTTTGATTTCCATTTGATTTACTAGTTTGGACAAAAATATGAAATTTGTTGCGTAGAGACAAGATTCTAGTTTTTCTTTTCTTTTGTTGCATGATTGTCACTATGTTCATCGGTGCTTAAATGCGGGCATTGGAGGTGACACGGTTATGCTTGTACTTTTGAGATCCTGAGGCAATAAAAAAAGAGAACGGTGAGGCTAAGTTTTCAGGCGTAATTTATAGCTTTTGAGGGATGGTTCAGATTTCATTTATACAAGCCCAGTGTCACAAATCACAAATTTGCCTCAAGGGGGTTTTTCAATCTGCACAGAATACAACACCCTCTGTTCTTAGACCCTCAAATCCGATGCGGAAAAGATGACAACATTATAGACTGTAAACATGAAAGAAAAATATGATCTGGCAAGACATTGAGCACCTAGTTCCAAGTATAGAATTGGACTCAGAGGCGCTATAACATCTGCAATGTAATTTAACATCCTGTGCTCACTTCATTCATTTGATGGTTAAGTCCAAGTTTTTCTGAGCTATTTTTTCCTTTAAAATTCAGTAAAGTTCCAATCAGCTCTAAAGCTGTTATACCGTATAACTTCATTCACATTCTCAATTAATTATTAGTATTCATTTATTTAGTCTTTAGTATATGTATCAAATTGTCTGTCTGTGACTTTAATACTGTTTCAAGAGCTGGTCTACAGTAACACAAATAAATAAATAAATAAATTATGGAAACCAGCCTGCAGCCATGCTAGCAGCCTCTGTGGGGCATCAGTTTGAGCTATATGCTAATGTTGGTTTGTCCACATGCTCACAATGATAATGTTAATATGCTGGGTTTTTTAGCAGGCAATATTTACCATTTCTCTATCTTCGGTTTAGCATGCTAAAATTAGCCTATTAACACTAAACAAGGAACTAAAGCTGAGGCTGATGGGGGTGACCATAAACCAAATTAGCTGGGTATCAAAAGTGGGACCTGATGGTTAAGCCAGAGAACACGAAAGCAATTGCCATTCATCCAGAGGATGAGGTGGATATCTGTTCACAGTTCTGGATAAAATCATACAATAGTTGTCTGAATATTTTAACCAAAACCACCAGGGCAGACCCTACAAGGGCCTTAGGTGAAAAATCAGGAGGTCACCAAAGTCATTGTTTGGTGACCATCAATGTTTTAACCGAATTTCACGGTCACTGACAAAAGAGTTGCTTTAGTCTGAACTGCAGTGAAGAACTGACTGCTAATGTGGCTAAAAACATAGACTACTCATCATACTGAAACATGACGAAGGTAGAAAAAATATTAAAACAGCGGTGCAATATATCCCATCATTTTCAGACTTGGACCAACTAAACTAGAGAATTTTAAAAGAACCTTGCTCTGCCCCATCCGCACTGCTGAGCATCAGGAAACGGCTGAACGTTCCCACTTTGACATTAATCAGTTCAGCCTAATGTTTCCCTAAATTAATCCATACGCCCTCACACAGGCTCTGGCCTCACTCCCATGATACCCAACGCCAAGGAGATCCTTGACGTCTCAGAAGGAGAAGTTGAAAAGGTAATTCTGAAATGACTTCATCACCTGTTTTCCCTTCATCCAGCCATCCCCGACGCCCCCGTCTGAGACTGTATTAATCCCGACTTCCCTCTAATCCAATTAAACAATGGGAGCAGAGGTGCTGTCACTGCCAAACATGTTTCTGCAGGAGCCAAGTGGAAAAAAAAAGCCTCAAGACAGATTAAGGCAAAGAAGATCCTTAATTTGTTAATCACTGAACTCTGCTGTCAGTGATAGGGGGAACGAGCATGTCTTCATACACGCGAGCTGATATGAGCGGGGAGTCAAGCGTGAAACACAAAGGGGGAATCAAGAACAATTACCGGGAGGAGACGGGAGGATCAAACGTGGATTCATTTCATTATCTGGACGATGCATCGCTGCCCATCCTTTCTCTAAATGCTAACGTCTGCCTCTGAGGGCCGCGGAGCCGGTGCAGATGTGTGCGCTTAAACCGAGGCCCTGTCAAGCTGGGATGCGGTGGAAGGTGAACCCACAGGAAGTCAGTCCACATCTTTATAATGTGAATTTACAGCTTGGCGCGTAGTTGGTTCCTGAACTGTTGTCAAGCTGAGGTATCCTCAGGGGCATGACCTTCATCAGAGCTGCATTCAGCAGTATTTTCATCCACGACTGAACAGGTTTCACATCTTACCTGTAAAGTCACAATTTGTTATGCAAGTGAGAGGCATCAAGCTGTAGTCTTGAGACTTGAGATTTGAGACTTGAGTTAAAAAACACAACAACAACAACTTAAGTCTTAGGTTTGAAGTCTGTAACATCCCAAAACAATGGATAATGGGAGAGAGACAACAAGTTGGTGTTTTGATTGTTCCTATATCACAATTTATTTTCTCATGGGTGACTAAGTGATCATTTTTTGTGGGTTGGTGTGGAAAGAGGTTTGGGTTTGTTTTGGTTTTTCCCCTCAGTCCACTGGAGAATGTGGGCATCAATTCCACTACCTCTCGCACGCTAAGCGAGCGCGCTACCGTTTGAGCTAATTCCCCTGTGCTGCCAACACTATACTGTCGGTAATCAGAGTTTGTTCAAATGAACAGCCGGCGAAAATGACTGTGTTCTCAATAACAAAGTCAGTTATCTTGTTGACATGGAAAGATAGCTTACAAAACTGAACTCCATTGCGACGAGGATGGGATTCGAACCCACGCGTGCAGAGCACAATGGATTAGCAGTCCATCGCCTTAACCACTCGGCCACCTCGTCTCCTGTACATCTAAATTTAGCCCTTAAAAATCAAACTCACATTTTCTCCACCCTTAAAACCAGAAAATAGTCAATGTGAGCTTTCAAACCACGAGCTTAATTTCAGGCACACTTGTTTTGGGGAAACTACTAAAATTGAAATTTGTTTATTTCTAGTGTTTAACTCACGGTGTGTGATTTTGTTCCTGAGGATCCTCAATCTCAGTGCCCAATAAGCCTTCAAGTTGATCAATGTACAGTGAACTAGACTAAGTGGATGACTAGTTGATGAGTTCTGGTGCATAAATGGTTTTCAGTTGAAACATTATTTTGTACATCTATGGTATAGAAAGGTTTGAAACTTTTTTTCACTCATTGCCTGATCTGTAAGAAGAGAGACTAAAGCCCTCTGGAGAATGTGGGCGTCGATCCCACTACCTCTCGCATGCTAAGCGAGCGCTCTACCATTTGAGCTAATTCCCCTGTTGACCCCACGCTGCGAGCATGAGCTAATTTTGCCTTTGGATGCCAACTGGTGCGTCTCATTAAATGTTTTTGTGTTTAAATATGAGATTTTGACCAGCTCTTATCATGGCTGCCACTTAGATACTTCCGGGTCATTTCATCCAGTAAGAACCTTCCTAGACAGAAAGGGACTAATCAGTCTCCACTGTTCTGTGGATAACGGGATTAAATATTTTGTGAAGAGTACAGTGTGACTTCCTGCTGACACATTAATGATTACACATTGAAAAGATCCTATTCTCCACCCTTAAAACAAGAGAATAGTCTCAGGTGAGCTCATCATAAGAAAAGACTAAATAGCTGCCGCCATGGTAACTCTCCAGAGTTTTGATTTCGTCCCAGTGTTTTGTAAATCTCAGAGGATTGGATTCAAACTCAAGCACCTAGAGCACAACACATTTAGCTTGTTGACATGGAGACCAAGCCATCTGGAAAACGTGGAGATCGATCTTAATGATTGAAAGCACTTAGTCTGTTCAGACTGAGACAAGGCAAGATCCTCCTCTATCACGACGAGGATGGGATTCAAACCCACGCGTGCAGAGCACAATGGATTAGCAGTCCATCGCCTTAACCACTCCGCCACCTCGTCCTCTTCTGAGCAACCTTTAGCCCCCCCAAAATGGAAAAGCTTAAGCCAAGCTAATAGTTTAACAGATCTGTCAAACCACTTGTCTAATTTCATGCACATTTGTTTTATGGAGCCAAACGTAATATGAGAACCATTTTCCTGCTGTTTAACTTGCCATCGTTGTCAGAAAGGACAAAACAATTGCCGCCACAGTAACTGTCCTGGGCTGTATGAGTTTGTCCCAGAGTATCACAAACCTCAGAGGATGTGTTTCAAACCCATGTGTGCAGACCACAGTGGAGATGGCTTGTTGACATGGAAAACTAAAGGAAGGCCATTATGACAAGAACATTTCTATGGGGCTGAAGGACCAAACAGTGTTCTTTACTTGCAAGTCCATCAATTTGTAAGTTGAATGAGACGGATTAGTTCTTCGGACATTGCCTGGTCTTCATGAACAGAATCTAAAGTCCTCTGGAGAATGTGGGCGTCGATCCCACTACCTCTCGCATGCGAAGCGAGCGCTCTACCATTTGAGCTAATTCCCCGCTGGGTGTTAAAGGACATCAGCATTTGTATTTTTGTCACTGGACATTGAAAATGCTTTTGTTAAAAATAGTAGAGTCAGTTTTCTGTTGACGTGGAAACATGTCAGACTAAAATAAAATCCATTGCGACGAGGATGGGATTCGAACCCACGCGTGCAGAGCACAATGGATTAGCAGTCCATCGCCTTAACCACTCGGCCACCTCGTCTTCTTCTCAGCTAAATTTAGCCCTTAAAAATCGAAAAGACCTTTTCTCCACCTGACGCTAAAAATAGTGTCAGTTGTGAACTTCTGTTCAGATAACCGACTGAATGATGCACCGCTTGAGTTACCTGAGGTTATATGAACGCTACCCTAATTTTTCAAATTATGATTTTTGATGTCTTTCTCATTGATACACCAGCACATGTACCGGGAAGAAACCTGACTAATCCGGTGACCTACAGTCTTGAACACTTTACATTTCACGTTTTTCACATACTCTGGAGAATGTGGGCATCGATCCCACTACCTCTCGCATGCTAAGCAAGCGCGCTACCATTTGAGCTAATTCCCCCGTGCGAGCAAAAAAATCAGCTCAGGTCATCATGGTTTGTTTTCCGGAAAGTGACAATAGATTCTCAATAGTAGAGTCAGTTGGCTTGTTGATATGCAAACATGGCACACTAAAGTAAATTCCATTGCAACGAGGACGGGATTCGAACCTATGTGTGAAGAGCACAATGGATTAGCAGTGCAAACTTGGCCACTTAATGTAATGTGGTCTTAATGTAGACTACTCAGAGCTTTGGTGCAGAACTGTTTTCAAACACTGATGTATTCTGTGCATTGTCTCAATGTTTTTTTTTCACAGATTGCCTCATTTTCAAAAACAGAATCTAAAGTCCTATTCTCACATTCTCCGGAGAATGTGTACATTGATCCCACTACTTCTCATGTGCGAAGCTAGCACTCTACCGTTTGAGCTAATTCCCCGGTAATCACTGAATGTGTCAGCCTTACTCACACCTGTCATTGTCGCTGGGAAAATTACACTTCTTGCTGCAAGGCCATTGGCATCCTGTCAGCATACTTCCCCTAACCCATCATGGCACTTCCTCCCATTAAAGGAGAGTGCACATCTACCAAATATGACAGAGTAACTTTCGCAAGAATTTCCAGAGCTGTATAGTTTTACTTGTGGGTAGTGTTTGGTGCCTGATAAGTCCTAGTACATGTCACGCTACAAGTGAACATTGATCTCCTGGATCACATCTTCTTTCAATCCCGTTAATTGAGCGTTTCTTTTTCTCTTAATGACTGAGGAACAGGGCTATGGAGAAAGTGGGCATTCATCCCATTACCTCTCTATAATTCCTGCTGATACTGAAGTTAGTGTTAGTTGTAAATTAACTGACACTGAAAACAAGCTCAGTTGACATGGAAACATTGCAGACCACACTGAAGTCTACTGCGACGAGGATGGGATTCGAACCCACGCGTGCAGAGCACAATGGATTAGCAGTGCAAACTTGGCCACTTAATGTAATGTGGTCTTAATGTAGACTACTCAGAGCTTTGGTGCAAAACTGTTTTCAAACACTGATGTATTCTGTGCATTGTCTCAATGTTTTTTTTTCACAGATTGCCTCATTTTCAAAAACAGAATCTAAAGTCCTATTCTCACATTCTCCGGAGAATGTGTACATTGATCCCACTACTTCTCATGTGCGAAGCTAGCACTCTACCGTTTGAGCTAATTCCCCGGTAATCACTGAATGTGTCAGCCTTACTCACACCTGTCATTGTCGCTGGGAAAATTACACTTCTTGCTGCAAGGCCATTGGCATCCTGTCAGCATACTTCCCCTAACCCATCATGGCACTTCCTCCCTTTAAAGGAGAGTGCACATCTACCAAATATGACAGAGTAACTTTCGCAAGAATTTCCAGAGCTGTATAGTTTTACTTGTGGGTAGTGTTTGGTGCCTGATAAGTCCTAGTACATGTCACGCTACAAGTCAACATTGATCTCCTGGATCACATCTTCTTTCAATCCCGTTAATTGAGTGTTTCTTTTTCTCTTAATGACTGAGGAACAGGGCTATGGAGAAAGTGGGCATTCATCCCATTACCTCTCTATAATTCCTGCTGATACTGAAGTTAGTGTTAGTTGTAAATTAACTGACACTGAAAACAAGCTCAGTTGACATGGAAACATTGCAGACCACACTGAAGTCTACTGCGACGAGGATGGGATTCGAACCCACGCGTGCAGAGCACAATGGATTAGCAGTCCATCACCTTAACCACTCGGCCACCTCGTCCTCTTCTGAGCAGAGTTTAGCCCCCAAAAAATTGAAAAGCTTAGCCAAGATGATAGTTTAAGTGATCTGTTTAACTTGGACTCGTCATCAGAAAGGACAAAACGAGCACCGCCACAGTAACTGTCCTTAGCTGTATGATTTTGTCCCAGAGTATCACAAACCTCAGAGGATGGGTTTCAAACCCATGTGTGCAGACCACAGTGGAGATAGCTTGTTGACACGGAAAACTGAAGAAAGGCCATTATGACAAGGATGTCTCTACTGAGTACAAGGATATTTCTATTGGGCAGAAGGACAGAATAGTATTCTTTACTTGCAAGTCAAATGAGACTGACCAGTTTTTTGGACATTGCCTGGTCTTCATGAAACAGAAACTAAAGTCCTCTGGAGAATGTGGGCGTCGATCCCACTACCTCTCACATGCGAAGCGAGCGCTCTACCATTTGAGCTAATTCCCCTGTAATAGTCCTTCACCTACACCTAGACTTAACAAATCTCCTCCCCCTGCAGCTTCTAAAAGTGGAGGCGATAAAACGTAGTGTCCACCCAGGAACTGGAGACAGTTTGGGGAAACACAGAGAGCAGATTATGAACTGGAAGGACTCGATTTGTCTAACGTGGACGGCTCAGTCATCACCGCTACACCTGAACTCGAGTGCGTTTCTGCATCGAACGAGGCCTGTGGATTCTCTCTCCCCATCATTTACGGTGCAATCAGACTCTCGTCCTACTCTTCCACCTCTCTACACTTTTTCTGGTGTCTGGTCAAAGGACATCTGAGTTATGAAGCTCCATTTTTTCGGGACTTGTCCGTCCCATCCAACATGGCCGACATCCAGAGTTACTTTGTTCCGCTTGAACTTTTTTTTTTTTCCAAAATCTTTTTTAATAATTGGTTCTGTCTACGACGACCTTGGGATTCATCCACTGTCAGTTAGTTAATGCTAAATCGGTACAAGTAGCTGCAGTGGACCAACCACTACGCTGAAAGAATAAATAATGTAAAACCTCATACGGGAGCACAGTCTGAACACATTAGAACCAGACACATAGCTGAGATCCTCCGACGTGACCCTTTGTCTTGTGTAGCAACAGTAACTGATGAAACTGATGTGGGGCAACTGGAAAAAACATGCGCGTTGCTGCGAAAAAGAGCAACACAAGGTGCAGGCGCTTTCTAAGTCACACACACACACACACACACACACTCACACACACACAGTCATTACATGCACCCACAAACGTGCACGCACATGTTTGGCTTTTGTGTGGTTGGACGCTTGGCCTCAAGTCGTGATTGATAGATGCTGTTTGCTTCTGGGCAAGGCACTCAATTTCAACTTAAGATGCCATTAGTGACAAACAATGCTTTCTCAAAGGAGGAAAAACAAGCTAAAATAACAGTTATTAAGGTAATTATGAGTTATAGAAGCTATTAGGGCTCGAAGGATCTTTGTTATTGTGACTAATCCTTCTTTGGTTGCCTTTCTTGAGGTGGCCTTGATTTCCTGACGCCTCTCCAATTATCAATAACAAGTGTGTGTGTGTGTGTGTGTGTGTGTGTGTGTGTTTGCTGTGTTGTTTTTTTTTTTCCTCTTCCCTCCTGATGGAGCATCATAAACATGCAGCAGTTTCCTGAACCTCAAGGGCCTTCAGAGGACGAGGCCGTGCAGCCTCCTCCCTGCTGCCCCGGTAGGGAGGAGCTATTCACCGTAGACCGAACCAGGCCGGGTCACGGGCGCTGGGGAACCGATCCAGCCGTGGCCTGGGCAGGCTGGAACACTGGATCGCTTCTGCACAGGCGCACGCAGATTGATGGGACACCGAGGGTTTTCTTTTTTAGTTTCCCCCGTTGAGTGTTGTAGTGCCACTGAATCGTGTGCCGGGGGCTCAGTGTTTCAAAAGGAGCTGGGCCCTCGCATTTTTTTTCTTTCAACCTTCCTTGCGTCACAGAGTGGAGACACAGGCTTTGAACAAATCTTCCATGAACAGCCCTGATGAAAAAAAAAAATCTTGTATCAAATCTTTGCAAGTAAGAAAAACAGTCTGGCTGTAGGCCGGCGAAGCCATTCAGGCCCAAAAGGGTCTTTAAAGCGATTTACTTGTTTTCTCTTTTGATAAGAGTTGAGCTGCAGTGTATCCACGGTGCAGACGGAGCAGGTTTGGCTGAACTGGGGAAGAAAAGGAGAAAAGAAGAAGCTGAAACAAAAAACGACGACGACAACAACAGCAGCTCCTTCAGAAACGACCTGTGCCTCCATGGTGAAACGTTAAGTCAGCACGTCACAGACCATTTACAAAAGATTAGCTTAAAAAGGGCATTTTCTCCCAAATATGCTGAATCCTTCTAATCTCTGCCACACTAAGCACAATCCTACAGGAAGCCCCCCCCCCATGAAAGGACTCATTCTAAACTGGCCCTTTCTAACCAGTGCTGCCAGTTTGGGTGGTTTTCCACCCAGTTTGGCTTCTCATCTATTTAATGAATATACATAACCGGACGGGTGGAGATTGTTCTGGGTTGTTTGTAAAAATTTTGGCCGCCGTTGTCTAGTTTCCAGCAACGAAAGTCTAAGACTGTATTCAAATGAATCGTTCCCTCCTCTAATCTGAGCAACACGGCTGAGAACGACAGTTCAATGAGGAAGTGTTAATTTTAGAGAAAGAGGTCAAAGGTTAATTGGCACTATGTGGATCCCTTGAGAATCCCCCACGATCCATTACCTTTGAGGCTGGATTGTCGTCGCTTCACTTCTTTTTTTTTCCCCCGTCAGAAACATTTGTTTGTTCTTGCACTTTTTTTTTCTTTGTCACTGTTTTTTTTTTTTTTTTTATCCCTTGATTAGCTTCAACACATCAATGCTCTCGTAAATTAGTGCCGTAGTTGTTTTAACTGTCACTTTCGATTTCTCCCCCGGCTCTAAAGCCCCCGTAACAAATCGATGTACGATTGTTTTCCCAAGCCACTGGCTTCTCATATACATGTACATTTTCCCAAATAATGGGAAATACACGCTTGTTGTTGTTTTTCTTTTTTCTTTTTGTTCCCTTTGTCTCATGGAGCCCTGATCAGGATCCACCAAGTTTGGGAGATATACTGAAACCAAACGCCGTGCAAAAGAATTAACATTGTAATTAAAACCTAATTAGACTTTGATTCGCCAGATAATTATACTCGTGTTTGCCGTTCTCTGGACTATTCGGATTTGATGAGGTGTGTTAGTGGCAATTACCTCGCTGATATGGAGTTGTGTGACAGCGGTGTGTGTGTGTGTGTGTGGGGGGGGGGGTTTCCACTCCGAGGCAAAACGGAAGAAAATGGATTTAGTTGCTTTGTTTAATCCATTTTTAGTTAGAAAAAATGCTGCCGTGTGTATAATTGGTTCTTCCTCTTTTTTTTCGAGGTGAGAGCAAAGTATAAAGTGTAAAATGGACTGGAAGCTCATTGATATTTGATCACAAACCCCAAGTGCTGCACATCTGTGTGTCACGTTCCCGAGGGACCGTCTTGAGATGCCGTACGGCTCACATCTGTCGGCCGCTGTCCGAGAGCGGCGATGTGCAGGAAGAGGCCGGACTCGCTGCCTATCAAGGCAGACGGGCCGAGGCGCGGCCCACGTGGACTGACGGAGTCGGAAAAGGCTCCGCGACCCCGCTCGCGACCCGACGACCTTGAGACCTCTAACGCTAACGACGGGCCGGCTAACCTCGGACTTTAGGTGTTAACTTCCTCAGAAATAAAAGACTTGAATATAGATGTGTGACTTTTGACACAGATTTCACTTCTGCTGTTGAATCACCGTCTTATTTTCTGTGCTTGGTGACACGCTGACCACAAATATTCCTACGTGAATTACAGAACAATAATGATAATACAGATAATAATACTGTATAGAAACACTTAAACGCTGCCTTTACTGAGAGGGTTTGCTCACAGCAGGGAGACATGAACCAGGCAGGGCTCAGCAGCAGCTGCCACATTTTCAATCTGTGTGTTTATACTCAGTGAACATAGCCTGAAGTCAGATCCTCTGCCACACACAAACACGCACACACCTTGTTCAAACAAGAGGCGTGTGTGATGGGCTAATCCAAAACCTGGAATTTCCTCCACGTCCTGGAAGACGCCACCTGAGGAAAGGTGTAGTCAGCGTTAATTTTAATGACGAGGGGGGGCAAGTTAGTCAGCTAAACAGGAGTGGGGAAATTCCGTTACTCATCTTAGAAGAAACAGAAACGACTGCCAGGAAACCGTGTCGATGTTCCTGCAGCACGCGCTTAAACATCACCGTACACGGCCCCGCGGTGCGGCGCCAGGTTGAGGGGCCCAGCTCCCCTGTGTGGATCAATGAGCACAGGCCCCGGCGCTCCGGGTCTGCCAGGTCCGAGGATTTAAATCCCACAATGGGCCCGTCCACGCACCTGCAGGTTCCACAATGCACCTGGAGTGGAAAGGAAAACCTAATTAGACGTCAGGCGCTCCTACGTATTATATATGTGACGCTTGGTGCTTCCAAGGTTTTGTTTTGCATTGCCACGGCAAACAAAAGTATGTTTTTTCTAATCTTGTCCTGGCATTAAAAAAAACAAAACAAAACAAAAAAATGTACGTCTAGAAGCGATTGATCAGCTGCTCCAAAATACGTCAGGCGCGGTAGACTGGGGGGAACCGCGTCCAAGACGTCCTTAGGGCCTGTTTCCGTCGAGCGTTGGCGGGGGAGCACAAGCCGGAGTCCTTCTTTCGTGCATGTGCAGGGTCGACATCTGCCTTTTGGGGGAGGGGTTGTTGAGGAAACGCGACCAGGGACCTCAGAGAGACAAAACCGGCCTGATGGGAAACGATAACGTAGGAGGAACACTGCGGTGAAAAACTTCAGGGTTTCATCCTCGTGCAACAACTTCGCTGAAATACGGCTTTTACCTCACACGTGGCGGAGCCGGTATCTACAGCCCCCCCCCCACGAGTCACACTCAGCCAACAGGCTGTTCTCTGTTATTCAGAGCGGCCGTCCTCTCTACACGGGGGCCAGGATTTCCTGCTTTGGTTTGCAACGTGTTCTGATTATATTAAGACGAAGTGTGTCCGCAGGCACAGCGCAAAGCTCGAGGTGGTCCGACCATATCAGTGAGACTCTCGACCCTGCGAGACGGATAAACTGTTTGCTGTAATTCGAAAATATGAAAGAGGACATATATTAGTTCGCCAGGTTTTCTCGGACGAGCTGGTTTTTATGTCTAAATATTTTGCTGCGATGTAATTAATGTCTCTGAATATGTTTCTGCATTGTTGGTTCCACAGAGAGCGCGACCCCCAACCCCCCCAAAAAAACCACCTGGCAGCTTGAGTCAGGACCTCACTCCCATCAACCCCCCGCCCAGAGTTTACATATTCGGCCCCGTGTTATCGATGTGGACCAAACAGCATCAAGTGGCCTCGTCAGAGAAAAAAAAGAAAAGATGACACAGATGTTGTTGGGTGTGTGCGCGGGGACCTCAGCCCCTTCAAAACTCCTCAGAAACAGCTGGATCCGGCTCCTGCATGCGCACTGGGTTCTTAGCCTTCGGGCGCCGTCGGAAACAAGGGAACCCGAAGGCACCAGACCGGATCAACAGCTCCTCGGGAGTTTAGATCCTTTCTTTCCTTTTCTTTTCCTCTCTCCCCCTGTTACTACTTCACCTAACTCAATCCCATCTGCCCCCGTAGGTGAAGTTTACTGTGTCTGATCCTCCTTCAGGCTCAAAACTAGGGCGATAAATGAGCATTTTCACTGCACTTGAGCAAAACTTTTGAGGTACATGTACTTTTCTTTCTTTAAAAAAAAAGTGTGCTTCCTCACATTTCCACTTAATGTCATAATAAAATATTGATTAGTTTTACCCCACAATGATTTTCAGTCCAGTTGCTTAGTTTCGCTACATTGGAGAAGTGAGACTTAAAAACCCCCATTAATAATAACTGCAGTGAGGTATTTCTACTTGTGTCCCTCTCTACAGACAAACTACTGTTAAAAACTGTTTTTGTTTTTACCTTTTGCATCACTTGATAAAATTAGTGAGACGCGATAAACAACACCAGCGGCCTTCTAACGAAGATTTCTCCCGTTTGGTTCATTATGTGAGTTAGAGGCCGAGATTTCCGAGGAGCGACTGAAGGCGTCTGAAACTTTTGCCCCGTCGCGGTGAAGCCTCCTCCCCCTCCTGCCCCTCCTGCCCCCCCGCCCCTCCCTCCCCCGTTAGCCCCGGTTCTGTCGACCTTCCTGACGGAGCCCGGACCGACCCGGACCATCCCGGACCGACCAGGACCGACCAGGACCCGGACCAGGTCGACTCAGAGCGCGAGCGGTGACTCAGGGCCATGACGGAGCCGCGCGCCGTGACGCTCGCGCCGTGACGCCGTCACTGTTCCTTTCGACTCGAGCTAAAATTCGCTGGTTTTCAAAGGGAGTTCGCAATGTAGCCGCCGAGCGCGAGACGAGCACGTCGCGTAGAAGCGTCTCCGACAAACGGGAGAAGTTTGTTTTGAAACCTTCGTCTAACTTTTGCGGACTTAAAAACAACGACGACGACGACGACGACGAGAAGAAGAAGAAACAAAGGAAGAAAAGGATGTTGGAGGAGCTGCGACGCCACCGGAGCGCGGCGGGGGAGCTTCGCCCCGGGAGGAGCCGCTGGACCGCGGCCGCCGCCGCCGCGCTGCTCCTCGGCTTGTTCGCGTCGTCGTGCTGGGCGAAGGAAGCGTCGTGCCACGGAGCCTACGACCTGTACTTCGTCCTGGACAGGTGAGCCGACGCCCGGCGACTCTCGTCCGACCTTTCTTTTCGGCTGCTCTTGTTTGTTTGTTTGTTTGTTTGTCGGTTTGTATGTTTCGCACGCATTTCGACGGCTGCTACCAAAAATGGTGACACCGCGGGTAGCGAGCTGGGCCCCGGGCCCCCCCCCCAAACATCTGGCGACGTCGTGTCCAAACACCGTCTGTAAACTTGTAAACTTCTGCGTCTTGAAGCAGCAGCGGTGATGTGAACGACGACGGTGGCTCCAGGTAGCGGGAGTCGAGTTTCCCTGTTTCAACCTGTTGACCCCCCCACGCACCAAATCCAGCTGCAGAGAGACGGGGGTTTCTCCAGAACTTCACCAGAACCCTGACCTGACCTGACCACCACCACCACCACCCAGAACCCTTGGGGCGGACCAGCCGAGTACCCCCCACCACCACCACCGCTGTTGGACCCAGGTGTGGTTTGGTAGTGACATGTCCAGCAGTCGCATGCTCCGGCGCCTGGGTCCACCCGTGTCGGTGGATGCCGTCGGGGGCCGCGTCGCGTCAGCGGTGGCGCCCGTCCGTGCCTCGTCCGGTTGGGAACAAACGCCAGGTTTGTTCCCCCCGCGGTGACCCGGGTGTCCTTGACTCTGGCGGGTCACGAGTTTCAGAGTAACGCCTCCTGGTCTTGTTGGACTGGGTTTTTTTTTTCCTCCACCTGTTGCTGATATGCCCACGAGCAAGGCAGCCAGTAGCTACAGCCTGCCCCCGGGGGAGTTCCCCGTCGGCACGCTGGGGTCACGCTGGGGTTGATTTGACTCTTTCAACGGTCTATACGTGGCACATGTGCGAAATCATGCATATGGCCTGGTGCAAAGACGACAGATGCAACACAGTAAGGGTTAGGTCTGTACAAAGAGCAGCTACGCAACAGTATGATGCAATTAATTGAATGAGACAGAGCATGGAAAAAGAACGGAAACTACCAAAAGTCAACACGGTGTTGTAGGTCTGCGAATAATCAGGCAACCACTGGAAAAAACAAAACAAAACAACAAAAATAAAACAGAAAATCCAACCGTGTGAGACGATATTGTCGCCGGGTTTTTTAAAATATTGCACAATTTCCATATCAACTGTGCACCCACAGCAACATCTACTAAACAAAAACAGATGCCATTTTCACGTGGAGCGTCGGTGGTTCAGCCGGAGGAAGATGGTGTGTGTGTGTGTGTGTGTGTGTGTGTGTGTGTGGGGGGGTCATTTATTGGGACATCACGAGTCCGACCGAGACCAGAACCTTGGCCCGAGGTCGACCTGACTAAGCCTGCGGGGCTGCAGTTGTTGCAGATGTGGGGTGAGGAGGCCTGTCTACACACTGTTTGCCTTATATGGGACGAGCAGCCCAGTTGTTTGGGAGGACGGGGGTTAGTCACCACTTCCTTCGACAGAGGGAGAAAAACAAAAAACGCTTACTTGCTCTAAAACTCTTCACAAAATCATATCTGCTGTAGTTTGTGGAGGTTACATCACTGCATCCCTGCTTCCTCTCAGCGTTTTATGCAGACGGGAGAACAGACACTTCCTGCCCTGAGAGGGAAAACAAGGTCACTGAAGAATAAATAAACAAAAAAAACAACAAAAGTAAATAATATAGTATGATGTTGCAACTTAGTCTTTTGAGACTCTTTTATAAGAATTTCACTATTGTAATGTTTCACTTTAACTTTTGACTTTTTTCATCTGGGGAATCCCACCAAACAAAAATGAAAAAACCAAAAACGCAGAAGGATCTTTTAGGACATCCTGAACAGTGTGTGGTAATCATGCAAACAAGCGAGGAGGCATTGTTTCATCCCCTGGCAAGGTCCTTCGCCCTCGCACCGCTTGCTGAGTCCCCGGCGGACACGGCCCAGACCCGGGAGGGGGGGGGGCACGTGGCCCTCTTCCCCCGACCCGCCTCCAGAACCGCCCCACCCTCCGCTCAAATCGTAAAATTACAGGATGTTGACTGCGATTATTTGGCGCGAGCTCGGCCGGGTGCATAAATCGACCCTTGGATTGTTTGGTTTACTAAGAACGTTTATATCCGTGCGGCGTCAGAGCCTCGCCTGTGACGGTCGATGCTCCCGGAGCTCGCCAGGTCCACGCACAGCTGCGGTAGGCTCCGCCTTCGCTTTATTGCCAGATAAAATGGCTCTGCCGTCGGGGCCGGCTCCTGATTGCGCTGATAAGGCCGAGCTGCTTGCGTCAGCAGTTTGCGACACAGGGTTTTCTGCAGTGAGTTATTTATCTATTCTTTTTCGTTGCTTCTGTGCAGATGTACAGTTTTCTTTTTTTTTTTTTTTTTTTTCTTTCTTACTCCAGAAGATGATGAAGTTTTTCTGTTTGGTTTTTCTAAACACTAAGGAAGCATTTTTCTCTTTCCCTCCTTTTTTTCCAAGGAAATGTCCTGTGAAGTGTTGCCTCTAATGTCACTTCTTTCACTCATTTTCACTCAGATCCAGGTTCTCTCAGTTCTACACTCACATCTTGAACACACTCTCACACACAGTCTGGGCCTGAGCCCCCCAGTCTAAAATGTCGGTATCTGAGCTTTAGTCGGGGGTTTGGGGGAACAGGAACTGGTGTCGGTCCGATAATCAATGATTCCCACTGGGTGATATTGAAAATCTTGAGTCTTGTTGTGCTTTATGACGAATCAATGTCAACATACTGGGCTCGACATTCATGACATAATTTTCAAACAACAAGTATCGTGACTAATGATGATCAAACAAAGCTGCGTGCGCGGCCACATTATTACATCAGAAACTGATCCTGGTCCTTCTCAGCGTTGGTCACCACGACCCAAGTTATTTGCCTCCGCGCTGAGTCAAACACGAGCAGCTTCTGGCACCTGTAGAACATCTGGACACTCTGCACGAGCAGCGATGGCTGCCAATGCACAACAAGCGGGGGAGGAGGGAGGTGTGGTGGGGTGGGGTGGTTCTAGTGGGATGGAAATGCGGAGCACGGATCGGAGGTTCTAGGTGTTCCGGCTTTTATCGGGTCACCAGGACCGTCGGCATGGTGCGCGGTGCGGATGTGTTCCGGAGCAGCAGTACCGATTTGCCGCCATGATGACACCTCGCCGCACTCAGCTGCTGCCAGTCACCTGCCGGTGTCCCGGAATCGTCAAAGCATGGCGGCGCTTTTACACCCCCCCCCTCCATCCCCCACCCCAGCCGGTGTGACCTTGTGGCCGGGCAGCAGGGAGGGGGGAGAGAGGTGGCATTAAAGATGAGCCTCCTAATGGTCAAACTCCTCCGTTTTTATGTCCCTGCGCATACATGGAATTGTAATTATTGGTTTAATTACCCCTTCGTCGTTACACCAAGGGCACATTTTACACGCGATGTGTTCGCCGTGGTTCTGGACCGACTTATTGACGGGGGGCTGGGGGCAAAGGGGCCTACGCAGGTTGACACCCACCTGACACTGGTTTGTCCTTGGTTACGGTGAGAATTTTTTTTTTTTTTTTTTTTTAAATAATTTCTCAGTCTTAATTGGTTTTGAGGACCGTGTCTCTAAAAACCAATTAAGACTTAATAACTGGAAGGAAGGAAAAATCCCCTTTCTCCAGTTTTTCTGAAGATTTATGTTGATGGAGAAGAAAAAGAAGAAAAAGAAAATCAGCAGAACTGAAACAAAAAATGAACTAAATGATTTAAATAAATAACAGAGAATAAAGCAACCCAACCTCGGCACCTATTAATGAATCAGTTCTACTGGGCTCACACCACTGGAAGCTCAATAGGCTTTTATGAGACTTATTTTGAAAGTCCCACTGCGGATTCAGTCCATTTAGTTGTACGTTGTGTTGTATATATTTAAGTGTATTGCTGTTGGTGTTGTACTTGTGTTCTTCTGTGTCGTCTGTTTTCTGTTCATCTCTTTTACTTGTCATTTCCTGCCTGAGAGTGCTGAAATTAGTCTGACCACATACAGGTAGCACGTCATATTTACAGTAATTTCCCCCCTTGTGGTTTCTCTACCTTAGCTCTAGATCTAGAATTAAATTTGTAAAAAATGGCAAAAAGCTCCTGTGAATTTTAAAAAATAATTTTTTTTAGGCTTCTAGCAGCTGAAGCCTCCGCTCTGTTACATGAGACTAATTAACCAGCATGTGGCCGGTGTTAATGTCCAACTGTGGTTGTGGTACAAAAGCAAAGCACAAACACTGCAGTATTTTTTTTTCCTCTCTTTAACTCCCCCGGCGCTCAATCTGCCGCCGCCGCTGCCGCCACCGCCACTGCCATCGCCACTGCCACCGCCACCGCCACCGCCACCAAGCTGCGAGCTGACATTTTTATTTAACCTTTTTTTTTTTCTTTCTGCTTCTTCCCCGTTTCAGGTCCGGAAGCGTCGCCGACAACTGGTTCGAAATTTACTCATTCGTGAAGAACCTCACCGACAGGTTTGTGAGGTGAGTCACCGGTGTCTAAGTCATGTCATAGATATAGATATAGATATATATAGATATATAGATATAGATATATATCTATAGATATCTATAGATATATATGTGTGTGTGTGTGTGTGTGTGTGTGTGTGTGTGTGGGTATCGCAGGCGATGTTGTAACCGTCAACGAGCACAGATTCTACCGCCACTCCCCACCTGAAAAAAGAATCCTTTTTATATTATTATTATTATTGTTTTTTTGTACGCAATTCACTAAAAGACAAAAACCTGGACGAGAGAAGCGCGGCTTGGGGGGGGGGGGTCCAACCCAAATGCTTGCGGCTTGCGTAACATTTGAGTCAGGTGGCGCCTGCCAACGCCGCGCCGCGTAGCTCAGCCCGGTACAGACGGCGGCGACCCAGCCAGAACGGAGTGGTTGGTTGAGGAAAAATAGCAAAGGCACCAGGTGGGAGTGGGTGGCAGAGAGGAGCAGTCTTCTGGGCTGTGAGAATGGCCATTTGCACGGGGGGGGTGCTGTGTGTGTGTGTGTGTGTGTGTGTGTGTGTGTGTGCGTGTGTCTGTTGGGGGGGGGGGGGTGTCCGGCTCAGGCTCCTCCGGACAATGGTGCAGTAAAGCGAGGAGAACACCAGGAAGGCGACGGGGACAATCTGCTAGACAATGCTCGCTCACCAGGGGCACTTCTGTCGCACCATGTGGGGCGAGCCGGACTCTTTCTTCCTCTTCTTCCTCTTCTTCCTCGAACACCCCCCCCACACGATCTGTCCCTGGCATCGCTGCCTCTTCATCCCAAGCCTTTCTCAGAGATAACAAAGCATCTCTGAAGATGTGACAGATACAATTTAAAAAACCTGGAGTTCGACGCTGTGTCCTTATTGTGTTATTTATTTATTTATTTTTTCCAATTCCACCTAACGTGTTGTGTTTTTTTGGGGGGGGGGGCTGTGGGTCATGTGGGTGGGAAGACAGAACTGGCACCTCTCCTTACATCCCAGGTGGCTTTCAGAGCTCCAGAGCAAAACCCTCGCTCTCTTAGTAACTGGGTACACTTACTCACATCCCGTACTCCACTACTTCAGTGCTTTATCTGGTACTTTACTGTCTTCTATACTTCTTTCTTTGAAGACCCTATATTCCAGACTTCCATGCGCCAAACCACGTCTTAATCCCTCAGATTACGATTCTGTTGCCTTCATCACCTCATAATAGTATCGACTGAGGGAGTGTTTTGTGTGGATATACACTGATGATCCATTCAGAACCAGTTAAATAAACTCTGTAAATATATGGGGATAATAGGGTAAAAAAATCCTTTATTTCCCATTTATCCACATTTCAGGAGCTTTGAGAACCAGAACCAGTCGGCCTGATGACACACGGTGATTTTCAGGTTGATTTTTAGAGTTTTTCATTGATCTGTAGAGGAACACGTTGCCCTTCAGCTGAGCTAAAAGGATAAAAATAGTCAAAACTAGAAATAAGAGGTTTCTCCTCCCCAGTGGATCCGGGTCATTAACTTCAATACATTTTAACGGATGACGAAAAAGATGCAGATGCAGATCCAAGTACCGAAAACCGGCTTTTGTTGACGTGAGATATTACCTTATTAAATCCTTGAAAACAAAGGGAATATTTCTGTTGCTTTGAAATGAGTTATTAAAAAAAGTATGAATGAAGTGTTTCTGCTGAAAACTCTTCGGTTGTATTGTCACTGGTCTTTTAAAATGTTTAAATGATATTCAATCATCCGTTTTCTTTGTTGTTGTCTTCGTTGTTGTCCTTGTCCTTGTCGTCGTTTTGTCCTCCAGCCCCAGGATGAGAGTCTCCTTCATTGTCTTCTCAGCCAGAGCTCAAGTCCTGCTGCCTCTGACGGGAGACAGGTACTGAAATCGACCCGTTGGGGTCGGGGGGGGGGGGGGGTCCGTGAAGGACGACACGGTTTCCGTGGTTACTGTACCTTCACCTCGATGGGTCTCGCTGATTCTGACTGTGTCCTCAGATGAATTTCGGGAAGGAATGACAGTTTTGCCTCCTCGTATTGAGGCTCAAACCAACAGCAGATATTGAGATGTTATATAATTTTGTCAAATGTCACATATTTTCCCCATTTCGTGGAGTATTTGGCCAATTTTAAAACACTGCTGTAAATCAATGATCAGGACAAATTCTTTGGCAGTATTTCATTTTTCTATGATATTTCTTACTTAACAGTGAAGGAATAGCTAAATTTTTTTCAACCATTTAACTTTCTAGATGAACCAAAAAACCCCAAACATCCTGTCTAGTTGCTTCACGCATGAAACTGGTTCCTGGTTGATTTTAAAGAAAATCGCAGCATATAATGAAATTGAGGGATAAAATTCCAAAGCCTACTGTGATAATCATCTTTTCTATGCTGCTCAGTCCTTCCAGTGAACCTGTTTGTCAACTAGTTTACTCGGTTATTTCTATTAATTTGCATGATGATTATTCACATTTTAGCCCAGAAGACAAAGAGAGCTTTTCTGTTTCAGTGCAGTAGTTTTGTGTAATAATAAAGATGCGATGTGTTTTATTTTTAATCACAGGTATAAGCAATAAGATAAATCAATTATGTGCTTATGTGAGTCACCATGAAGGCGAAATTTGAATGATCATTTCCTGAAAATCAAAATCCAAACATCTGACACTGACTTTCCAGATGTGCTGTGTACAATACTGCACATTTTTATTACAATGTATCGCAGTGTTTATATGACACTGTGTGTTTTTACCTCGCTGTAGTCGGCTGTTACCAAGATAGTCTGTCGGTTTGGGTTTTACAAGGACAACTCGACCCTTTTTCTTGAGATGTTTCCATGGTGATGTCCATCTGAGGTCGGGAGGTCGATTCCCACCGGCTCTCGTCCTGCCAAAAAAAAAAAAGAAAAAAGACTGCGAGACTCTCTGGATAAACAGCTCCTCTGTTATTCTTTCATTTTTGTTCTTATTTTATTCCATTTATATCATGTGTTTTTAAAATTGTTTTCAGGAGCAGGATTGTGGAGGGTCTGCAGCGTCTGCATGACGTGATACCAGCAGGGGAAACGTACATGCACGAGGGATTAAAAGAGGTCAGGATTAAATACTTTTTTTGGTTTATTTCAAACAATCGAACCCTGTGTGCTTCCCTTTGTAACGTTTTGTCTGTCGGTGTGAACCCGATAGGCCTTGGCCCAGATCCAGACGCAGACTGTGAAGTCCTCGAGCATCATCCTGGCGCTGACGGACGGGAAGCTGGAAGTCTACGTTCACCAGCTCACAGTGAAAGCGGTGAGGATCCTGTTGTCCGGGCGGGTCTGAGGGAACAGAACAGAATGTCTGTCCCCCTTAAAACTTGTCGCTTCATCTTTACGTCCCTGATTTAATACAGATTCTTTTGCTCCTCCTCTTCTTTATATTTTCCCTCTTCTAAAACTTTTATTCCTGTGATTCCTGAACAGTTTATCCGCTTGTTTGGTTGTTTGTATTTCCTTGTATGTGATTCGGTCCTGCATGCACAGTATCCCGATTCACCCTGTGTTATTTTTTCTCCCTCCCCCCACGGCGACCTGTTGCACACCCGTCCACGCCTTCCTTCGAGCCGCAGGCGGAGGAGGTGAGGAAATTAGGCGCCCGCGTCTACTGCGTCGGCGTCAAGGACTTCGACGAGCAGCAGGTGAGGGAGCTCTCTTCAAGTCCTGGTCTGCGGCGGCCAGCGAGTGTGTGTGCGCACGCGTGCGTACTCAGAGTTTAGGTTAGACTTGGGTGTGAGACACGCCGCCGTGTTGGAAGAGCGATGATGTAGCATTGATGCTGTGTCTTAAAGGGACATTCCACCTTAAAAAAATGTAAAAACTCTTCTCACTATCCAGCTCCAGCTTCCTGAAATGTAGCAATGGGGATGTGAGGCTTTGGAAAACTTTTAATTCATGTCAGCCCCTGGTTTTAGATAATGAAAAGTTCTCATGGCAGAAATAAAATCAAATCGGTTATTGGTTTAAGAAATCAGTGAATTTAATCTCCCACAGGGGAAAGGAAAAAAAACCTCCCCTCCGGAGTCTGGGCTCGTCTCGGGAGGTGACGTCTGGCCGACCGAGTTCCACCGAGGTCGAGGTTTTTTTTTTTTTTCATCCCCTCCTCCTCCTCCTCGTGCAGTTTTAGCGCAGCCCCTTCCAACATGGCGGCCCCTGTCCCTGGTAGCCATCGGCAACTGCCCTGTGATGATGAAAGGAGGAAATACTTCTCCCAGTTTGTTCTGCATGTTCTGTTGTTGGTTTTTTTTTTCTTTTTTATGGTCGGGCAAAGTTTGTGCGACAGTTGTGCCATCTGCTACACCTCCTCCTGCCCATGATTCAATATGATATGATATAATATGAAAGACAGAAGAAAGGCAGCATTAAACCAGTCACACGTCTTGTTTACTTCACCGTCTCCCCTGTTGCCGACAGCTCGCCGAGATAGCGGACACCAAGGAGCAGGTGTTTCCTGTCAAGGACGGCTTCCACGCACTCAAGGGCATCGTCAACTCCGTAAGTTTGCCCCCACTCCTCCGTTGGCTGTCGTCTGTCAGTTGAGGTTTGTGGTTTGAATTTCGGTTCACCACCAGACGCTTTTCGCACAAAAACTGTGCCAAACGTTTGGAGGTGGTGAACTGACTGTTGGTGAATTTGAGAAAAAGAAAAAAAAGTTGTTTCCTGTCACTGAAATTCATCACAAAATCCAAGCAAAACCTCAGTGGGCTTCCTGCTGAGCTGGATGGAAAACGCCTGCGGAAAAGCTGCTCGCCTTGTAGACGGGGAGGGAAGATGTCCGACCAGCTCCGTGCAACAGATCAGACGCCGGGGCGGGACTGGTTTGGCGCCGGGCATCGGAAACTCTCAGCGCCGCAGCGGTTGCTCCCGCTCAACTCAGGCGGCTCGGACCGAAAGTTCAGTATAAAATCCGCATCCATCCTGTTGGTAGAGTGAGGATCGGCTAAGCGAGGGTCCGTCAGAGAGCGAGGGTTCCCTGGACGGTGGTTACCTGAGAGATTCCTGCGGGGCCTCCGTGTCCCCGCCAGCCAGATTGGCAATACTTTCCGTTTGCCGCAGCCTCCAGCCTGAGCACCATCAGCTAATATTTTTATTTAAAATTTATTTTGTCTTTCATTTTTTTAAATTTGAGACCGAGCCCGGCAGAGCTCCCCCCGAAGACCCGGGCTCTCAGGTGCATCTGTGCCAGAGGCAGCAAAAGCAAATAAAAGAGCGGACCCGGAACTGGATGTGATGATGCAGCTAAAAGATGAAAAATGACGCAGAGGCCCAACGGACAGCGCCTCGTTTTATGCCACGTGACGCAAAGTGCGACAGAGCGTCTAAAAAACCCCCCCAAAAAACCACACACAACAGGAGTGATGCGTGGTTGCAGACACGAAATATTAAAACTCAAACTGAATCCGCATTTAAAATTCCCCTTCTTCCTCTTTTAAGTTCCTTTTGAACATGAAATTTATGCGCCGCACACAGTGACCCCTGAGTCTGGGCCGAGCTGGGGCGATGGCGTGTTGCTTGTATTCGCTGCGAAAATGATAAGAATGAAAAATGTGTGTGTGTGTGTGTGTGTGTGTGTGTGTGTGTGTGTGTGTGTGTGTATACACACCTTCGCGACCACATTCCTCTCAGAACAGGTGCTGTAGCTGCAGGATCCTTTAGTTATGAGAAACCGTGACCTGCAACCTGAAAAATGAGAAGGGGGGGGGGGGCACGCCAGTTCCAACCCACATTATCTCCATGTCCGAGGAGCATGCGAGTCCAGCTTTTAAGATTTAACATAAAAATGTGCTTAAAGCCACGAAAGGGTGGAATTGATTATCGATAATTACAGGCAAATATGCTTCACAGGCCCTTTTTTTTCTCCCACAGGGATGTGCTTCCCATTAAAGTAATGTCTTTTTTTATTTTTTGCACGATTTTGAGGCACAAAAACATTTTCACACTGAAAAATTTAAAGCCTGAACAAGAACATCCAGCACTACAACAGTAAAAAATAAAATAGATAATAAAGCACATTCCCCCTCCGCACTCGGAGATGTGGGGCCCGTTGACGCCTCCGTTGTCCAACTGGGACGCGGAGCATTCTTCCCTGATTAGTAATCCTGGATTCCTGGCTTGCCGGCCTCCCTCGCTCCTTCGTTCGGGATTTTCATGAGGATTTGAGATCATCTGTGCAGCCTCTCTTGCTGCAGCCCCCCCCCCCAAAAAAAAACTCGGTGGCTCAGTGGAGGGCTCGGCAGAGCTGGCTTCCTGCGCCTGGCCGGGCCATGATCTTTCAATGTTTTTATTATTTTATTTTATTTTTTTATCCTGTGCTACACTGGGCCCTTTGTTGTCTGAGATCAGGGGGTAAAACCCCCGGACGTCATTGCTGCCGACCCAATCCGGCTCCTGGACACGTCAGGGCCGCGGCCACGCCATCTCGTGCGGTGGCATGTTTGGACAGACCGCCTCCTCTCGCCCCTCTGCAGCCTGTAAATAAAACAAAAAAGCTGCTGCCTGAGCCCGACCAGGCGGAGGCCTCTAATGATCTGCACTCCAAGCTCGTATTTTATTATTTCCCGAACCACCTGGATCTATTTCTTTTAGGTCTCCTTGCCCCAACAAACAACTTAATGTACCCAAATTCCTCTAAAGCGGGTCTACGTTTTGCTCGACTTAAGAGTAAGCGCCGCGTTTCTGAATGTCGGATTTCTGATCCCGGGGCGGAGTTGCGTCCACATTCCTGACGATGTGCCATTCCCCGGGTCCTCCCTGTTGTTTTCAAGCTCAGTTTTGGTTTTTTTTTGTTTTTTTTTTCTTAACTGGCATTGCCAAGGAAGTAATTAGTCTGGGGAAAATAGCGGCGCAGGGGAACAGCGGCAGATCCTTTTTCCTCCCCAGCTGTCATCTACAGCCCTCTCCCCCCTTTTTAACGATCCCATATCAAACCATCATATTTAATAAGGCCGCTGTAAACACCCCATCCCCACCACCCCCTCTTCCTCTCCTCAGATTGAAGTTTGGCCCAACGTCGAATGAAAGGTTCAAGTGTCCTGTATTGCGGTTAATATGCTCCCTTTTTAACCGGCTGTGTAACCAGGATTTGCATAGTTTGTCCTTTTTGTTGATTTATTGAATCGTAGTGTCGAGCGGCGGCGGTGACGGCGGCTCTGTGGCGGCCGGCGCTCACTCAGGCCTCTTTATATGGTAATGCCGGATCCCGGAGGGTTTTTTTTTTTCTGTTAATAGAGCCAGAGGAACGGAATAGTCTTGCATAATTTTCCCATAAAGGCTGACACAGCTGCCGCTTCTGCTCGCTACTGATGCTCGGCGCTCTGCTTTAGCCCCCCCCCCACCTTGGTCAGGAGTGCGGCATCTCTCTCAGGTGTCGCACCCTAATCTGTTTTTCCAAAACTTGACAGAGGCGATAACGGCTGCGACTTGATGTATTTATCCTCAGGCCTCGAGCGATAACGTAGCCGCCTGTGTTCTCTCGTTCTCCAGATACTGAAGCAGTCGTGCACGGAGATTCTGACGGTGGAGCCGTCCACCGTGTGCGTGAACGGTGAGTGGATCCTCCCGGTCCGGCCCGGTCCGGTCCTCGTCTGCAAGGGTTCCCCGCTGTGTGCTCGCCGAACCCGGTGGTGTCTTTCCGAGAATAACCAGAAAGACGTCTCTGGGGTTTCATAGCGGTGGCGATTGAGTGAGTCCGATTTAGAGGAAAAACACCGGGGGGGGGGGGCTGGTGGTCAAAGGTCCCCTAGACCTGCTGCTTGAGCCTCAGAAAATGACAATCAGTTAAAATTTTGCAGCTTTTTAGCTCCTTTGACTTCCATCCTAAGTCAGTGGCTCTCAGGTTTTTTGGCTTCTGCCATTTAGGAATCAAAATGATGACGATTCCCTTTAAGACATGAAAGAATCAGGTATTTCATGAGAAAAAAGCTCAAGTTAGCCCCCCCAAAGGTTGGGAACCACTGGCCTAAATAACAAGCTCAAACACGTCAGGAATCGTGAGGGCTACATTAAATGCCTTTTGGAAATGACACATTAAAGTTCCCTTTGGTTTTAGTGTTAATTTAGCAGGAAAAATGCACTGAAAGCCACAGAGGTTCAAACAGTTTTGCTCTTGTTTTAAAAAAAAAAAAAAAATCCTTATAAATCGACACGTGCTGCACCAGCCCCCCCCCCCCCCCGGGCTGTAAAAAGCTTGAAACAACCAACGAAAATCAGCACATGTTCATACTCATGAGACTTTTCATAGCAACGACAGTCGGTCAATCTTCTGTGTGGTGAAAATGTCCCTGTGAAATGAAATATGCAGAGAAAACAAGGGGGAATCTTCATCCTACAGTGTCAGTGACAAACAATGATGCAAATAGTACCAGGAAGCTGTCGTACAGTTGGAAAACAAGGGGAAAAAAAGGCCGTGACTCTAACTGTCTATAGCCCCCCCCCCCCGATCTTATCTCCAGTGTGTTTGCATTCCACAGAGTCCTTCGAAATCGTCCTCAGGGGGAACGGCTTCACCATCGGCCGCAGCAATGAGGGTGTCATCTGCAGCTTCATTGTCGACCAGCAGACCTTCAGTAAGTGAGGGGGGGTCACTCAGCACAGATCTGGAAACCAAAAAAAGGCCAAATAATTCCCGTCCGGCCGGAGCTGCCGTGTGCTCCGGTGAGACCCCGACGCCTCCATCGTTAAGCAGTGTCGTTAATTTACTGGCCAGACCGGAACAAGTGGGAGTAGCTCTGCCCAGTTTTAAACAAGCTAGAGGCAATAATGTGCAGGACCAAAGACCAAAAGGGGAAAGAGGAGGACGCAATAGTCGACTGGATCGTTTGTTTGTTCGTTTCTTTGTTTGTTTGGGATGCTCAGAAAAGACCCCACGTAGCAGGAGCTGCCTTTCTGCATTAGGATTGTACGTTGTTATTGTAACGATCTCGTCGGTATCAGCTTCCTAACATTAAAAACAGGCCATAAGAGGAAGCCAGAAATCAATCGAAACATTCAGTAAATAAATTAAAACACTGAGGAACAGGTTTACATGCACGAAACAGCAAAGATCTTTGCTTTTTGGTTTCTATTTTTTTTCATTAGTTTTGACATGATGAGGATTTACTGGTTCATAAACAGGCTCAGAGACACTTCATTTGTCCAGAAGAAAAGTCTTGACTCGCAGGTTTTCCCCTGGAGCTGCAGGCAAACGAACAAACAAACAGACAAACATCTTCTGGTTGAAAGCTGAGATGAAGCAGGTTTAGCTGAAGTTACACTGGTTTTTCCAAGGACGGAAGTGAGCCGTCAGATTCGCGTAATATTAATTTAGTGACGAATGAGGTGCTGGCACATTCTAAATTTTTCCAGGATGTCAGCGAGGTTGAACATCTGCACTGGGGCCAATGAAAATCAGAGGGTATTTGCTGCATGTTGCTTCCCTTGGCAGCCCCCCCCCCATCTGATTGAAGTTTCCCCCCAGAGACACTAACTTGCTGAAACAGCCCCCCCTCTTGCCGTGTTCATCCATTAAACGGGAACAGCGAAGAGGAATTGACTTTTATTAAATCTAACGCACAGGTCGTGTAATGTAGGAAAATCTTCTCACTCAACTCGTTTGCAACATGAGTGGATGGTGCGTGTCCAGAGGGTTGCCCCCCCCCCGACCAATACCCAAACTGACTGAATCTGGCCGTGTCCATTATCTCTCGGCAGCTCCGCTATCGATACGATCTAAACCACCCCCCCCAGGAGAAAGGAGGCTATGTAGGTCACTGCGCTCCTTATTTTTTGAGCTCGCAGTCTTTTCCCTTGTTGAGGGGGGGTCCTTTTTCAGGAAGCATTAAAAAAAAACAAAAACAAAATTGGTATTTGGCACCAAGATGCACCAAAGTCCCTTCAAAACTCTGGTTCGGCGGCTGCCAGCGACAACGCTCCTGTCTCAGAGTTATTTCTGATTCCCCCGTCGTTTCGACTCTACCAAAATACTCAAGCATATTTTTCTTTCTTTCTTTTTTTTTTTTTATATCATTTTTCAAAAAAGAACGCCGTCCGAATTAGGCGGTGGCCGCCAGCAGATGTCTTCCTGTTAGTCCTTTCTCAGCTCAGGCTGTCTCACATTCACCCACTTGGGGCTATTTATTCCCTGCGCCGGTTTTTTGCATGTGTTCAGCCTGGACCCTTTTTTTAACTGTGTGTGTGTGGGGGGGGGCCTTTATAATTATGGACAGGCATCATGTCAGCTACGGACCACACACCACATATGTGGAACAGATGCTTCGGGCTCTCTTCTCTCCATCACCGAACCGGTTGGAGGCGCGAGCAGAACGGCAGGGAAAAAAAAATAAAAATAAAAATAAAAACCACATCCATAATCTGAATGACCTGAAGATGGTTCAGGCCTCTTCAGGCCTGCTCTGATGGACACACACACACCAACACGCAGACACACCAACACACACACACACACACACACACCAACACGCAGACACACCAACACACACACACACACACACACACACACAAGCATACAGTCATATCATAACCCAGTCTGTCTTCTCTCTTTGATCCTCTGCAGTAGAAGGGAAATATCTGAGTGGAAATATCAGATGTATGACACATCTTCCTGTATGAAAGAGAAAATAAATCAATATGAAACTTATTAAAGACATCTCAAAATGAAATTTTTTGACAATATTTCACGATAATAGATGTTTTATGTCATACAAGAAGATGAACAGAGGTTAAGAGTTTCAAAGTAATAGAACTTGACATTACAAACCAATGATACCCACATTTTTTTAATCCTTTTTCTTTTTAATCCCACACAAAATGTTAATGAAATTAGAATGAAGTTTTCATTCGCCGTCGAACAGTGATCAGTTTAAAAGCAGGATCGAGAATCATGGGAAACGTAGGGAAAGTCACTGAGGCGTCTTCCCGTTGTTACCGCGTCTGACCACAGGGGCGGTGCTGTCTCGCAAAAGTTGCGTGAGCTAATTTTACGCAAAAGCAGTTTACAGTAAGTGGAAAAAAAAAAGCCACATATATGGAAAAAAAATAGACAATAGTAAATGCGATGCCTTATTTACTATTTCATACGATCTGTTACTAAGTTTATGGCTAATTTATTACGTGATTGCTGCAAGAAGCTTATTGTCTTTTTAAAAAATTATTAATTAATTTAAAAAAAATATATATTTTTTTTTTGCAGATCACAAGCCGAGCACAGTGCGTAATGATTATCTGCTGTGTCCTGCACCGAGGCTCTCAGAAGTCGGACAGTGAGTACAGTGGGGGTTTCTGTTGGGGGGGGCACTTTTAAGTGTTGCATATGCTGCAAATATTGACTTATTTAGTGAGTTTATCAGAGGCCTCAGACACTGGCCAATCACATGGTCGACTGTTTGTATTATGCCACAGAAAAAAAACTTAAAATGAAAATTCCATCTTACTCATTTATTATTATTTTTTTTGTAATCAGGCTTTATTTATTCTTGTCAATTCAACATTGGGTCATGTTCATTATCTCAGTTTCCTAGTTTGAACACGGTAATTTGCCCCAGAGCGTTTCTGCCCTTAAATCTTCAGGAACCACGCGGATCGCGCTGGTTTTCGTGAGCCTCCGAAAACGTTGCCGGTTTCCCGTTTCCCTGCCACAACATGACTTAAAGTCCCGGATTTGGCTTTCAGCGCTCAGGTGGAAAGGAGCGGTGAAGGGGATTTAAAAGCTTTGGTGCAGAAGTGACACGTTACCAGATGTAAATTAAATTATTAACAAGCAGCTTATCATAAATCATAACTATTGTAGTGTGTAGAAAATCAGCTTAAATCGACCAGTGGCAGTAAAGCTGTTAAGTTTTTGCTTATTATGTAACCACAGGTAAAAATATGAATAAAAAGGTTTGTATTTTTCAATCAGAAATACGACGACAAAGGCCCAACGTTATCGTTTTTCCCTTTTTGCCTCTTAATGAGGGAAAATATTGTTTGTAAGTAAACGGCCTTGAACAGATGTTCTGATCGCTCGTGAAATGTTAAAACGTTGAGGGGATGCAAGTATTTACCTCAGTTATCGATGTAAAGAAAATGCCAAACATTAATCACAAGTGACCGACGCATTTACTGCACAAGTCCTTTGTTTCTGATCCTGTCTTGATTTTCTTTTTCTCGGTTTTTTTCTCATGAATAGAAAAAAAAGAGCAAAACATAAGATCGAGATCTGGTGTTTAAAAAAAAAAAAGGGGGGGTGATTTGAGGAGCTACATCTGTAAACCAGAGGCCCACGGCGCTGCCTGCTACGCCCCGATAGGACGGGGGCCGATGCCGTCTGCAAGAAGGAAAAAAACAAGGCCCGCTTAATTAACTCTTGGCCGCCAGTGGCGACCCATTACGCAGTTAGCTGGTGCGGGCGGCGAGCAAACACATCTGTTGGAGGGGCTCTAAAAGGATGCGCGACAGATGCAGCCGCTCCGTTTTTCCACGCTCCCCGTTTAAATAATTCACCGCGCGCTGACAGTCCCTGCGCCGCCCGGACTGACTGCGTGGAATGTCGGGAGGTCGGGAAAAAAACACCAAAACAAAGAAAACAAAAAACCTACAACCTCCGTCTCCGTCCATCTGTCAGCTTCTGCTCCGTCGCCACTCGTCCGAGGAAGAGCCGCGTTTTATAACCATGTTTCTGGCGACACGCGGGGCCTCGTCCTCCTCAGCTGGTGCCACTTGAGTTTATCTCCCGACATCACAGATGCTTGGTGGGGGGGGGTCGCTCGAGCCGGCGAGGCCACGGCTTCCTGTCCCCACCGGGGCCACCTTGGCGTCCGGGCTCCGCGTCCGGGCCTCGGAGCGTCCTCGGCCGGTTGAGCTGTGTAGGAGCGCTTGTGGAGCGGCGTCATCTGTGCCAACAGCTGTGGCATCAGGCTTGAAACGCTGGCATCTGCTGATGCCCCCCCCCCTCCACAACCAGGCTTTTCCCCATCAGGGGACCCAGAAGACCCCGCTGTGGGGGCGGCCCGTCGAGAGGTTAAGTGGCTGTGCTCTGGCGGCACCGTGTCCTCACCTGGTGTTTTTGCAGAAAACATACTGGCGGAGGGCAAAAAAAAAACCAGCGGAGTGCGGCGGCGACACCTGATTTACAAAGGCAGGTACAGTAGCTGACGCTAATGCTGGTCAATAATTAAACAGGCGGTCCCGCGGCGGGGGCTGCCAGCGGCCAGCCTGGCTCCATCTGCTCCGGTGGGGGTATGAAGATGTTTATGATAGAAATAGCCTGTTGTTTGAACCCCCCCTCGCTCGGCACCGTGATGGCGAGGCCCTCGGTGGCGACGAGCTACGTGCCGGGCTCCGTGATCTCAAACGAGCTGCCTCGTGTGGGATCCTGTTAAAGGCTCCTTTGTCTGAGTCATTTACCTCGTTTCAGCCTCACTCTACATCCCTGCTCCCCAACGTTTTTGTGCGGTTGTCGGTTGCTTGGTGAAGATCCCTGGTTTCTGCTGATTTTTGTGGGATCTGAAGATTTTTTTTTTTTCTGCAAATTGCTTGATTTGTCTACATTTTATTCTAAAGGAATATCACACATTAATGTCACGATGACGAACATAATAAAGATTTTAATGTCCGCTGTCAAGCATCGCACATATCAGGTAAATAGAAATAAGCAGCTACTTGGATTCGTTAGAAAAATGGATCTAAAATGAAAAAGTCTTGTTCACATGTTTGATAACAGTCAAAATGTAAAGATGTGCAACTGAAGATTCGTGTCCAGCAAAGCACAAGAATTCGCCTGGAAACCGTTTAATTCAGTTTGGTGCTGTGGGTCAGTTTTTCTAGGAGTGTGTGTTGACCCTTCCCAAACATTAAACGTCTCAGTAATGGGACACAACCCCCCCACGCTCACACACACACACACACACACACACACACACACACACACACACACACACACACAAATCAGTTTCATTCCCTCCATCAGAATTTTTTTTTTCTGCCACACAAACTCCTCCAGAGTGATGGCCCCTGGATGCCAAGTGACAACCCCCCCTCACCACCACCACCCCCAACCCCCGCATATGCTCCGCCGTCAATTATTCAGCCTGCCTGGTCCTCGCCTCTTTAAGGGAAGTTTGAAAGCCATTAGCGTCCCCGTCGCCAGCCGCTCCAGCTGCATCGCATCGCCGGAGCTTAGTGTCACGACGGCGGCCGAACTTTTCTGACAGATCGGAGCGAGCCCGGGGACAAAGTTTTTATTTTATTCTGTTTACTTATTTATTTATTTTTCTCCCCCCAACGTTGAGCCAGAGATCTGTGGCGAGACGACGGCCTCCGCCATTCAACTGGTGTCCCCGGGAGCCCTGCTTCGTTTATTACCCCCCCGAGCAGCTGCAGGCGTCTCTCCTCGGTCGTTGTCACTCACCAGCTTCGGCTGTGTAAAAGTTAAATGACAGGGGAGTGTTGTCTTCAATTATTCATCCATCTTTATTTTAAAAAGCCGTCCAGTTGCTTCCTCTTCTTCTTTTAACCCTCGAGCCTCTGTAACATCCAGTAATGGCCAACAGAGTGAAAAAAGGGAAATTCAAAGCCAAGAGGTCACCAGATGTGCACAGATGTGCTCAACGGCCTTCACAAAACAACAAACAAAAAAACCCCCAACTGTGGGTCAACTTTTCCTATAATCATTGCATCTGTCAGTGTTATTTGTTTTTTTTGTTTTTTTTCCCAGATCTTGTCATTCAGTGCGTCCAAAAATAGGGAAAAAAAAGTTTGCAGCACCCGGTATTTCTTGTTAAGTCTGATTACCTGTGTCTATTTTTTTAATTAAATTAAATTTTTTGGGCATTGTGCTCGGTAGATGACTCAAACGGGTCGTCTATAGATTCTCGGTTGACCTGCTGATAGATGGGCTAAAGGTTTTAGGAACCAAATATATGCAGCATAACAGCCTTAATGTAGATGCTGTTCTTCTTCCCGTTTTTAAGGTTCCGCAAAGAGAAAAGAATCTATGACTTACGTAGATTCTATGTGCTCCAACGGCGACGCGGTGAATCAGCTGCTGGTGTCTTGAGGAGGAAGAAGAAGGAGGGGTGGGGTGGGGGGGGTTGCTGACTGTGGTTGGGTTGCGGTGCGTTAAGGATGTCCAGCGATGTCGGGGGGGGGGGGGGGACTGTCAGCGTAACTCGCCTGGGACCGTTCCTCCTCCGCACGCCAGGTTCAGCAACTCGAGCCTGATTAACAGCCGCCCACCGCCGTCGCGGAGCGGGGACGTCGACTGAAACACGACCCCCCCCTCCTAAAATCCACCCCCCGTTCAGCGGAAGGCACCGACCCTGGGGTTGCCCGATGAGGCCCGACGTCTATGTAGTCTGCGTTTTCTGGTGTCTCTCTTCTCTCATTTAAGTCTTTTGACTACAGCACATAACTAAAGAAAGTGTTAGGAAGCTGGATTCAGATACTGTTCAGCCTTTAAAGGGGATAAAATGCAAATAAAAATAAAGCAAACAATTAAATAAAGGTGTATAACATACTAAAACAAATAAAAAAAAAATGTCCTAGGGAAAAAAATAAAGGGTAGTAGAGGCATGCGCTTTTCACACATCACATAAATTTGAACGTTTTGAAATGTTTCGGCGCGGAGGGATCAGGGAGGGGGGGCAATGCACGTGAGTCAGTTCTGGCCTGTGTAGGACAAGGTGGGTGGTAACGGACATGTGGTCCAGTTGCTCGTCCGTTCTGATCCACAGGAGGATCGGTGGCCTGCCGGCCCGGGGGCCCAGGGCCCGGGGCCCGGGGGCTCTGCCTCGGGCCAAATCCAGAGCAAAGACAGAGCGCTCCTGTTGTTATTCTGCAGCACCGGGTTTTTTTTTTTTTTTTAATTCACATTTTTTTATTAATTGATTTTTTAAACGTTGGCCTCCCCCGTTACGTGGCCACTCGCTCACAGCTGGCGCCCTCACACACAATACCCACTCCACAAACCTCTTTTTTGTCTGTGTTTGTGTGTGTGTGTGTGTGTGTGTGTGTGATTGTGTCTGTGTTGGAAGGAGGATTTCAGGCATTTTGATTTCTTCCCCTCACCCCCTACTTGTTCCGTATCCTGAATTCTCATTAAACCTGCAGTAATTGGAATCGGGACGTAACGGACATATGGAAATTGCGGTGCCGTTCATCATTAGGGTTTTTTAATTGCACCCGTTTTGGCTTCTGCATTTTTTTTCTCCCCCGTCTAAATAAGTCGTAGGAGATGACGAGCCCTGTTGCCGCTCGTCGGCTGTTACTTACATCCATATAATGAGAGGATTTCCTCCCTCTCGGTTGCAGCGTTTAGGCGGCACCCATTGTCTTCTGTAGTGAGCGGGTCGGACTTGTTTGTCCTTTTTTAAACAGGATTTGCCTGTGAAACAATACAATTAAGCTCTTTGTTTCAACACCGGAAGTCAGGAGTTGTTTTGTTTAAAAAAAAAAAAAAAAAAGTGTATATATATATATATATATATATATATATATATATATATATATATATAAAATTGATATTAATATTAGAACATTTGAAATTAAAACTAGTGAGAAATACATCAATCGACTGTTTTTTTGCTTCAACACTTGAATATGTGTGGTTAGTGGTTTTTGTTGTTTTTTTTTGTTGTGTTTTTTTTTACCCCAAAAACAGAGATTTTTATTAAGTATCCCTCATATTGAGTTGGGAAAAAGAAATCTCATGTTGTGTGTGTGATGTTGTGTTTATCCAGAAGAAAAAAAAGGCAGCACGCCATTTGAAAAATAAAAAAGAAACTACAAAAAACAAAGGAAATGAACGTGCCTCTTAGAGATTAGAAAGATTTCAACTGTGGGCTTTGTATCTCTGGTTGAACAGTAAACTTTATTATCAAAGATGACAATAAGGGAATAAAATATGTAAATTCTACCACAGTGAACTTGTGGAAATGAAATGAAACCACAAGTCATGGTTTGACATTTTTCCTGGCGTGTTTCCTTACTGTGGGAAACCTGGAGGATGAGGAGACTTTAACACTGTTTTTGTTTTTTTTTGTTTTTGCGTCTGACTGGTTCGCCTCTTACTTGCCGAGGACGGTCGATCGAGCCCCGATTATCGCTCTGACATCCATTCCAACTCTTCATTTGCAGGAAGATGGATGTTTTCGTCAGCCTGAACAACGGCAAGTCCTTCATCTCCAGCGCCTACACCATCACCGCCTCCACATGCGTGAGTCTGAATCGCCGTCTCTCCTTGTGACAAATTGTTGATACGGAGTCAAATAGAAAACCGATCCCTGTCGTCTTGGTCCCCTCCAGTCGGACGGTCTAGCGGTGGTCATAGTCTTCCTGGTGCTGCTGTTCCTCGTGGCCCTGGCCCTCATGTGGTGGTTCTGGCCCCTCTGCTGCAAAGTGGTGAGTTTTCCCTTTTCATATGATGATGATAATGATTGATGGTAACTAGAGATAAAAGAGCAAGTTCTTCGCTGACAAAAACTTGCAAAATAAGAATATAAAACTGAATATGTTGTCTGGCTGTTTTTTCTTTTTTTTTCCTCCTCTCACTGTTGCAAACATCCTGTGTTTGCAAATGCAGCTTTGTATTAAGAAATTTCTCTGAAAGCTGAACTGAAACTGCGGTTTTAAGAGGTTAAACGGGGAGGAGCTCAGTGCATCTGAGGTTCAGCCCCACTCAGAAACCCCTTGTGGGGGGGGGGGTTCAGCCACGTCCCAGGCTCGATGCCATTCAAGGGTCAAAAGGTGTGGGGTTCAAAACATCTGCTCAGCCTCCCCACATCCCCTCGTTGGGTTGCTTAGCGACACCGTAGAGGAAAGGAACCTCAAACAGGAAGTCACAAGAGGCCTCGTCCTCTACATCAGTAGGGTAATGTTACACACAAGTTCTGAGAAGAGACGAAGATACTTGAAGGCGAACAAACCGCGCTGGAAGCAAAATAAACCGGAGATCGGCGGGAGGAGGACGCCAGCGACAGATTGCCTGAAAGTTGACCAAATCTCTGTGTGTGCAGGGCTAATATTAGTCCCACCTGGGAGCTGGAGGGATTGATAATAATCGCAGAGACTGTTTGTGGTTTAATCACCTTTGAATCTGCCGCGTCCACGCTCCAGCTTAAAATACTTACTCTGTCGGGGTAACAGAGGAATTCGTCTTTTACTAGTGCTAATCTCATCAGCCAGGGTTTTTAAATTTCAGCTGCACTTTGTTTTTCTTGGGCCCTTTTCCCTCGTAAACCACACTTCACTGTTATTATTATTAACTTCTATGCTTGTTTTGCAAAATCAAGATTGGACAAATTCGAGGAGGTCCGAATTCGTTGACGATTGCGCTCAATCAGAAATCTCCCGGCTGTGATGGATGCTGCACGCCGCCCATCATTTACACTAACTTTGGTAACAACGTTTCAGTCCTTCGTCGAGTAGCTAGGGTTGTCGGACGGGATCAGTCCTACCCGAGGGACAGGGACGGGTACCGGGGCCCAGTCTTAAACTGAACTAGCTCTTTGACCGATCGAAACCGTGACACCGCCGAGCTCCTGGGTGAACAGAGCTCTGATTGGTATCTAAGCCCCCCATGTGTGGACAGGGCGTTTTTGGCAAGGCCGCACCTCGGGGCCGTTTTCGAGTCAACCAGCCGTGGATCTGCCATTGAATCCGGACCCCCCCTCCGACAACTTGACTGTACCCGGTGACGGTTTAAAAGTCCTGGATATTCATGGAAAAAACAAAAACAAAAAAACAACTGCTCCTCACCCTGCCCTCACCTCCTTTGGGGGGGGGGGCAGCCTCCCCACTTAACTGTTTGCAAAAAAGAAAAAAAATCCACAACAGATAATCGTTCGGGGCTACGAGTGAGGGGCTGCAGATGGTGCGCCCCGGTTTTTCTGCCTCTCTTTTATTTTTTTTATTTCACTGTTGAGATCTGATAAAGGCAAAATTCGCCCTCCACGTCCAACCCCCCCGAACACACACACTTCCCCTCTCCATCCCCACCCTTGGCGCCCCCCCGCTCTCTGCCCACGCCGCCCCTTGAATGATAGACATCACCTGGCCTCGCGGACCTCGGAGGGGAGCCCGTCCAGGACGAGATGGAAGCATATTTTGGAAAACCAACAAAGGCATTAAAATGTAAACCCCCTGCAGCATGTCTGGCCGCGGACGTGTTTGTCTTGGTGGAGCGAGCCGCTGTTGCCTTCCGCCGAGGGACGCCGGCAGAAGAGGAGGGCCATGTGTGGCTTGTTAATATTTAAACCCCCTGTCTGCCAGGTTTCAGCAGTCGGGATGATGCCACGCACACACACACACACACACACACGCCTAACCTCTTTCCCACAATCCCCCTCTCTCTCCCCTCGCATCCCTCTCTCTCCCGCATGGCTGGATGCCAGGAGAGAGGTCATGCAAGCTGTGGAGCGGTAATTTCTTTGTTTGTGATTTGTTTTGGAAACCGAAACTCGAGAGCGGTGTCGCCCTCTTCAGTTCAGACCAAAGGATTCGGGGTTTAGGAGAAGCGGTGGCGGCGGCAAGGCTGGCGACACTGCTAGATTGGATGTGCTTTTTCAGACACGTTTTATATATTTCTTTTTCAGTCAGTGCTTGATATGTTAAAAATCACCAAATGTTGAGTCTGTTTTGCTTCTCGATGCAAAACTTTTACCTTTTGTTTCTCTTCCCCCTCAGAATCTTTATTCATTTATTTATTTTAAATTAAATTATCACCGACAGGTTTAACGTGTCCAAGATTAAATGACATTTAAATATGCTACCTGCCACTGATAAACCATCATTATAAGCCTCCCCGTTTAAAAAAAACAAAAAAAAAAACAGCTTGACACAACACGGTTTTGAGCTTAAGGCTGGAACGGACAGATTATCCGATCCGGGTCGGACGGTCGTGGAGGAGGCCATGTGGGGGCCGTGCCGCCGCGCCCTCCTGCGATTGGTCCAGACACCGCGACCCTCCCGACCCCTTGGTGTCATGGCCGATCCTGTCGGGGGCCGATGTTCAGATGGCCGAGCATCCCGTGGTTTTAGTTAGGTGTTTTTTTTTCCTTTTTAAAATCATCCCGCCGAGTGCTCCCCCTCCACATCTGTCCATCAGGTAGCTGGGAACGAGCAGCAGAGGGCCCCCCCACCCCCGCCGTCATTTGTATAATGCTTAATTTATCCCACAATATGTCCAGGAAATCTGCTGCACTTAATAAAACGAGGATAATCCCGTCTGCGCAAGGTGTGGCTGAAATGATGTTAATCAGCGTATGGAGAGGCTGCGAGAGCAGACCGGCGCTGGATTTGCTCACAGCCAGTTGTGTCGAAAAGAGCAATTAATTAACACTAATTGATTATTTTTCATTATTCTAATGACAACAGTACGCGGCGGATGCAGCGGTATCCCTGCGCTCAGCGGCGCTGGAAGCAGCTGTCGGGATCTATGATATGCCATAATCACATCGCCTTTTTTTTTTTTTTTTTTTTTTTGTCTCTCTACCCTCCCACCGTCCAGAAACCAATTTAGCAAATGCATAAGTGGCGGCGACGGTGTACAGGTCCGCCTTCCACTCTGTTGCACGCCTCAGGTTTCACAGGAAGGTCCCCCGCCGAAATTATACGTACAGCGTTTACCGCCACCGTGTCAGAGCAGGGCTCAGGAAGGGGCCGTTGCCCTTCGCCAACCCCGGGGGGGGGGGTCTGGGTAAACGGGAGAAGCCCGCCTCACCGTTTCCTGTCGGCCTCCTGTCGGCCTCCTCACCTCTCGCCGCACCTCATTCTCATCGCCGTTTGATCTCAAATAAACCTTCCGCTGTCGTCAGGGCTCAAGCGACGTCTTTGAGTTGCCAGCCTTTGACCGATAAGCAGCCAGAGACGTACATGTTGTTTTAAAATGGTGCCAAACAGAAAACTGGAGCAAAATCCCCTCATTTTTTATGGTGCAACGAGATGAAGTTTTGCACTTTTGTTTGCACTTGCTCGAAATCGTTGAAGGAAATAATTTGTGCCCAAATTTCCCAGTAAGAGCTTCGAATGGGGAACAGACGGAATACTTTAACTCTCACTTCTCAGTCTAAAGATACTAAAATTGTCCAGAAAAATGTTGTTATAACATTTTGAAAAGCACCAAATATAAGAAAAACTGCATCTAAGGCCATAAACTGCGTCCACACTAATATAATTTGATTTATAATGAATAATAATCAATAATAAGAAATAATAATTTTCCAAAAACATGAGACTGGAGCTGTGTGTGTGTTTTCTCTCATAGCCCCGAAACCAGAAAACACAGAAGCATCAACTCCGTCGTCGTTGGTTTTTTTTGGTTTTGTTTATTCCACCGTGATCCCTCGGACAGATGGAGCTGGTGGCAGTTGTGTCCTCAGCAGGAAAAAAAAGTCGGACATGAGTACGTGAGGCATCTGACTGACGCCTGACAAATGCCGCTGTCAGACCCCCCCCCCCCCCGACCCATTTTGCTTTGCGATGCACATCTGGAAAACAAACCAAAAAAAAAAACAAACCCTCGCCGAGGCATCTTGTCCCTGAGTGGAATCAGGTTGTGGACAACCTGCTCCTCGGGTGCCACAACGACCGGTGTTGTCATGAACAACGCCGCCGGGCTGGTCACTGTGTGTCGGCAGAGGTGTGTCGTGGTTGTGAGTTTGTGTGTGTGTGTTTGTGTGTGCGCATCTACTTTCTTTTCTTTTCCCTTTTTTCCAGTGTGTGTGCCCGCCATCGCTCGTCCTCCGCCCAGACAGGGGCTCTGGAGCGGAGCCCGAGCCGCCTCCTCCGCATCTCATCGGAGCTAATTAACTCCTTAGGACTTGGTGATTGGGGGGGATTGCTCGGGAGCGCTGAACCCCGTCCAATTAATTAAGAGCTAAACGGGCGGCGGCACCGGCGCCCCTAAGACCCCCCTGTCAACAAGTTGATTTTTCAGCCTCTTCTTTATTTTGCACAGGGGGCCCCCTGATGTTGGTTTACAAGCAGGGTCCTTGTAATCAGCGGTCGTGTTGGGGGGGGTTGCATTTACAAAGCGGCCTGGCTGCTGCAGCGGCAGCTGCGGCGGTGGCGTCTTTGCCGTGTGACGAGCTCAGGGACGTCTCTGCTCGTCCCAGTCACCTGTCACGAATCACCTCCGTCAGCCTCATCCGTGCTCGTCTTGACAGGGTGGGAGCATGAGTGTGTGTGTGTGTGTGTGTGTGTGTGTGTGTGTGTGTGTGTGTGTGTGTGTGTGTGTGTGTGTGTGATTGCCTCCCTAGGTGGACTTTGTGCTGACGTTCTTTTTGCTTTTGTTTATCCAGGTCATCAAAGATCCGCCGCCGCCTGCTCCGCCTGCCCGTCCTCCACCACCTGTGAGTACTAATGTTGTCACAATACCAGTAAAGTTGAGTTGATGTAAAGCAACTTTCAAGGACTTTAAAATTATTACAATATAAAATAACAATGATGAAGAAAAGCCATGGATCAAATATTGGTTTTCAATACATTGAAATATCTCAGCTTCAAAAATGCAAGGATCATTTCCCCATTTTTTTAAATATTTTTATAAATATTGGTTTTCATTCTAAAACAAGCTGAGGAGATTGATTCCACGCTTGTCTTTTATATTAGATATGAAGCTGTGGGCAGGAGGTGATTAGCCTAGCTTAGCATCAAGGCTGCTAAAGATGTGACTCGCTGTAAAACCGCAACGATACTGATTCTGGATTTTATTTTCAGAAGTTGCAGATTTTTTTTAATATCAAGAAAATATATATATATTTTTTTAATGACCCTTTAGGTATTGAACAAACCATTTAAATTACTGCAATAATCATATCATCGTAGCAAATCTGGCTTGTGTCCCTGTCAGCGCCAGCACGCTTGGATTAGGATTAAAAAAAAAAGACAGAATGAGATAATTGTAGTAAATCAAATTATGGAACAATGTGGCGGCGGTGGGGACACAAGTGTCACCTGTTTTATGATGAAAGTGGGTGTTTCCCACAGAAAGGAAATGAATGGAGTGAAAGAAGGTAGAATAGCGAGCGTGGTCCTCCACTACCTTCCTCTGTCAGCCTAGTACAACTGATAAATGTTTTTTTTTGTTTTTGTCTTTTTTTTTGTTTTTTGGTTTGTTTGTTTGTTTACACCGTGCGACCCGACTGGCTGGTCTCTGACTCTGACTCTCCCTCCGTCTCTTTCCAAGGAGCCTGAGCCGCTGCCCAAGAAGAAGTGGCCGACCGTGGACGCCTCCTACTACGGAGGAAGGGGAGCCGGAGGGATCAAACGCATGGAGGTCAGACACTAAGCATTGTCATCCCCCCACCCCCAGCCCAACCCCCACTCCACTGACCTGTCGCTGTTAAGTCACTTTCGCTGTGTGTGACGCGTGAATCTCCTCCGCGTCACTGTGCAGATGTGGACTTGTTTGAGCAGCAGATTTTTTTTTAAAAACGTCTCCAGCCCTCCCCGTTCATGGGGAAGAAAACCCGACGGTGAGGTCGGGTCTCTGGTCTCTGGACGGCAGGAGAGTGACAGGTTTCTCTGGCTCGGCCGACCTCCGGAGAAACTGGTCGGAGAAACTGGTCGGAGAAACCCGCTGACGTTCAGGCTTTCGTCCCCCGGATTTGGAAGTTCTGTGGAGTTACTCGGGGGGGGCAACCTGGCGTGTCCGTCCGTCCGTCCGTCCGTCCGTCCGTCCGTCCGTCCGTCCGCCATCAAGCCCGCTGATGCGTCCGACGTGACAGGCCCCTGCCATCCCGTCCTCGGCTGTCCAGGGGCCTGATTGGATCAAGTCATCGCCGGGATGAAGGATTGAGCGCCGCTGTCATCTTGACACCTCCACCTCCAACTCCCCCCTCCCCCTCCTCAACACCCAAAACCTCTGCAGCCCCATTGTTATCCGCCTCCTCCGAGGGGAATCCAGGTTTAAAGGCGAACCCCCCCCCCCTTTGCCATTTTACCCCACCCCTGCTGCTTCCCAGCCCCGAGGAAGTTGGTGGCATTGCCGGGTTTCCCAGCATCCTCGGGGAGCTTCCGGCGCTTTTGCTCTAATCCCTGCGAGTCTCTCTGTTCTCACCCCCCCCCCGTAGCAGGTTGATTCCCACCGACAGGCCTGCCTCCACTTCTGAACCCCACCCCCCCACCCCTTCCCTTTGTGGATGGAGAACAGGGCCTGTTAAGATCGATGTGTTCTCTCCTCTGCGTCCACATTCAAGAGCCCCCCACCCCACCCCCCGCTGAGAGGAAAGCCAACCTCCACCTCCGCTGCTTTGCTGCTGCCAATATATCAAACGCTCGTATCGGGCGCATCGAGGTGACGGTGGTATCTTTTATTCATGGCAGCCCTCTCCTCCCTTTTCTTCTCCTCTTCTCTTCCTTCCCCTCCCCTCTTTTTTCCTCTCCTCTTTCGTCTCCTCTTCCCTCCTCTTCCCTCCTCCCTTGAGATTGCGACGGGCCGGGGGACGTTTCCCAGGGACGATACTGAGAAGCTGTTCTATATTGTCGTGGCTTAACCTACAGCTTGAGCAGGGTGTCGCTAATTAATCACCTCTCCCCGCTCATGCGACGGTGTTTTTTTTTTTTTTTTTATCTCCTCCTTGCAACAGATGTGATGAATTCAATTAAAAAGCGGGACGGCTTAACTACCACACAGGCCTGCATTCACACGCTCTCACACACACACAATAACACGTTATACCACATGTAAATGTGCTAATTAATAAAAGACAGGTTTTCAAGCCCTTACAGTTTCCCACGGATATCTGTAGTGGTAGTGGTTCAACTTTCTAATTTGTTCATTGCTGCTTTCGGGGGCTGAAATTTACGCCTGTTTTCGTTATTGATCTGAGGAAACTCCGCCTTAAAAGCTCAGTGTGAGACTGAGCACCACCCAGCCTGTAGGAAAGCTGGTGCAATCGTTTCCTGTTGCTTCGGAGTATCTATAAAGTCTGAGAGAATCACATTGTTATCTCATCTTGACCTTTGACACTAGGAATATATAACAGAGACCCTAAGTCATAAACCTCTTTTGTTTCCTTAAGAAAAAAGTGTTTTGGATGCTTCATCAAGTGTCGACCAATCAGTAGTTTCCCTTAATGTTCAAGCGTTAAGTGAATATTTTTATTCTTTGTTAATGATTGGGTGGTCGGGTTTGTATCCGTCCAGGTGCGTTGGGGCGAGAAGGGCTCCACTGAGGAGGGGGCCAGGCTGGAGAAGGCCAAGAACGCCAAGGTGTCCATACCGGAGGACGTGGAGGAGCCGATGATCAGACGCCCCAAACCGAAGCCTGCCTCCGGCAGCCACCAGCGAGAGAACAAGTGGTACACTCCCATCAAGGTGAGCCCTTGCTCCCGTGAACCCGGAACCAACCGGGCCCAACAAACACCCTCGATTTCACCTGTTTTTTTTCCCCGGTTAATTCTCCTTTAGTTCTCTGGCTTCCACCTGATGATGTTTGGCATTTGACACATTCTGCAACAAAGTCATCTAAGCTCAGAGGCGCCACTTACTACATCTAGCTTTTCTGCAGCTTTCTGCAGCCTTTCAGGGTCCTCAGATCTTAACCTCAGACTCCTTGAAAGGCAGCAGAGGTGACGAACGGTCACATGATGACGCCTGAGACTAAATAAACACCAGAAGATACAGTTAAAAACCCTGGAAACGCCATCAAGTGGGCCTTTGAGCTTATTGTTTTTTGTTACGAATGCGATCGAGACCTTCAGAATTTGGTTTCATGTTGTGAATTTTGTTTCCTCAATTTGTTTCCTCACTCCATGTCATTTTTATTTTTATTTATTTTTTCTCACGGTTTCTGGAAATGAGTCAAACTAGCATCCTCTGTTTTATCAGGGTCGCCTCGATGCTCTGTGGGCTTTGTTGCGGCGGCAGTATGACCGAGTCTCCATCATGCGTCCCACCTCCGCAGACAAGGTAAGTCAGTCCCAAAAAAAGGAAAAAAAAGAAGGAACCTTAAAATCCATCCCTGACGTTCCTGGTCAACATTGAAACAAATGTGTGGCTTCATCCTCCTGATGCTCCAGTGTCCTGAATCTAAAACGTGTTTGCAGAAAGGCCTAAAAAACCACAAACCACACTAATAATGGAGAAAATATGCATAGGCATGCAAGGTTTTTTGTGTGTGTGTGTGTGTGTGTGTGAGAGAGAGATACAGTAAAAGATGGTCATAGTGTTGTGTTTGGCCTTTTCTGCTGCACAGGCCTGCAGCCTGAACACAGTGAGTAACAGGACTCGTCATCGCTGCGGTTCATTGTTTTCAGGGATATAATCAGAAAATATCCTGCACCCGTCAGCAGCTTGAAGGGTCGTCTTCTAAAAACAACCCTGATCCTCACAGTATTTTTACGCTTCCAAATCGCCTGAGTCACCGCAGTTACAGCAAGGAGCTTGTTATTACACATCCGCCGTTGCATTTGCAGCCGAAATGATCCGTGCGCCCGGCGGGGGAGGAGGCCCCCGGTGCTGGTCCTCCGCGTCGTGTCGTCCTTTCCCTGATCGGACCGGGGCCGAGCTGCGGCTGCAGCAACTCGCGGAGAGAAGCGCGGCAGGGATGACATAATATGGTCGAACCCCAGGCTTATGCCCTCAAACCTCCGGATGCCAGCGCTACCCCCCCACCCCCAGCAGGCGGTCAGGGGAGCACGCCGCTCGCCAACCGCCGCCGACTCCAGCTCAACCAGACGCTTTGATATCTTCTGAGGGCGGCAGTGAAGCCAGGAAAAGAAACCGCAGCGTCTTCCGTGGCCACTTAGCCGCACGTATACTTAACCTCAAAATGTCATAGACTTGAACCATATTGCAGGCGAGTGGAAAGTGAGGAAGCCTTCAGATCTGGTTCCTGGACCAGGTTTTTGGGCTCCAGGAAAACTTCCAGCTGTTATTTCAGGTCCAGTACTTAGGATGTCACCCTTACAAACTTTATACTGTGGTGGTAACTGTAGGACCCCCCCCCCCCGACCCACATTAATGCTGCATACAGCTCTTTTTTTTCTTTTTCTTTTTTTTATGTAACCAAGTAAAACCACATTAATATGAAGCCGACTAATGGAAAACATCACATATAAAGCTTAAGGGAAAACCACAATTGACTCTTCCAAAAAAAATTTTTTCCCTCTGTCACTGTAGTAAAAATATTGCACAACAGTACAGGCAAACGGGGGAAGAAGAAGGAAAAAAAAAAAAAAGACATCTGCCAACCGCATGCAAACTGTGTAAGTTTAGTTCCTGATGTCTTTGATCCACTTGTGACCATCTTCCTCTTTCCACTGAGGTCTGACACCTGGAAACATACGATTTTTAATGGCTCAAAAAATTGACAGTCGGGCTGGCGGCTGGCGGTGGGGGGGGGGGGAGCTTGGACAGCGGCGAGCCTGACAGTCGCTACCAGAGGATACACTGAGGGGAAAAAAATGAACATCGTCGAGACTTTTATTTGGTTCCAAGTAAACGCTGACGTGCGTCCAGTGAGGTCCAGATATTGGGGCTAAGACTGAGCTAAAAGTTCGGTTTTAATCGTCTCGGTTTTTATTTTAAAAAAGTAAAAGTTTTGTAAACGTGTTTTTGGTGTTTAAGTCTAAACATGTCGTTAGCACCTGCTACACATTGAACCATATTGACCGAGGTACTGTCAACATCAGTTGTCCGACGTCTCTCGACCCACGAACCGACAAGCTGCGGCCTTTCTGTGTCTCCATAAAGTTTCCTACACCGTTGTGAGCACTTACACTTCTGCGTCGGCGTCATTTTGCAATTACACCACCAGACCACTAGTTGGCAGCAATAACAAGCCACCATGTTGGGCTTCTTCGCCGCCGAATCCAACGAGTTATTTTCGCTGCTTCTCGATGGAGTCGGAGCCGACGGACGTTTAACAGCAGGAGAAGCGGGAAGTGTGACGCTATCCAGCCGACCAATCACAGCTACGGCGGAGGTTTGACTACTCTCTTCAAGGGCGAGAAGGGCCAAGTCCGATCTGAGTTTTCTCCACCGCCATGATAAATTGTTAGAAATTCGGCGTCTGCCTGCATTTTTTCCATTAGTATGCTCGTTGGCAAGGCCCCTTGTTTTCATTCAGAAAGTGACAACCGCTCCCCTGCCCGATATTGGTCCAACCGTCTGAGCTCCGAGCAGAGAAACGGGGACGAGCGTGGAAAACATGGCGGCTGCAGCTCCCGCTGCCTCAAAAATGATGATGGACGCGCCTCCAGGTTCACTTAGCAGCTGTTCCCGTGCTTTCAATGTGTATCGCATGATCTTCCACAAGATTCTGGAATGTTGATGCTCATGTTTCCATTTTCTTTGGGAATGTTTGGGACTTTTAATCCCTTTGGTGTTAGAAATTGACCTTGAGAGTTTTATTAGTTCCCAGGATGACAAACTCACCTCTAGGTCCTTTTAGTACAGTAGCTTTTCTGGAGCTTTTGACCCTATTGAATGATGTTCCATGTAACTGTGTAGTTGTTAATGTTCAAATTTCAGTTTCTTTGGGTATTTTCAGGATTTTTGATCCATGTTAGTTCCCAGGTCAACAAACTCGCATCCAGGTTGATTTAGCAGCTGTTCTGGTGCTTTCCATCGTAATGCATGGTCTTCAACAGGATTTTGTCATTGCTGATGTTCTGATTTCCATTTTCTTCTGGCACTTTAAAGACTTCACCTCCGCGTTGGCTTAGAAGGTCACGTTTAGAGTTTTATTCTTAGTTCTCGAGATGACAAACTCACCTCCAGGTCCATTTAGTGCAGTAGCTGTTCTGGAGCTCTCGATTGTATCACTACATAGAGACTCAACATCTGAGGTAAAACTGTATTTATAACCTTCCACTTCTACATTTAAACATTTTTAAGACATTCTGAATAAGGGATGACTTTTAAAACCATATAAAACCCACATCAGTCATTCCCAGCTCCATGGGCGAAGTCGGCCTGTGGTTAAAGCAACAGCATCAAACAGACTCACGGGAAACACTCGCTGGGAAACTTGGCCTCGGTCGCAACAGCCACCACGTCACCGACGCAGGTGTGCGGTTTCGCATTTCGTTGAACGCAACATCCGTGTGCATCACGTGCCCGATATCGGACCGGGACCGTTTCCTCGATTCCAGTTGTACTTAGACTTCTAATATCGAATTGACAACACGTGTGTCCGTTGGATTTCTCCAAACTGTTCGAATTTTCCGTTTCTGTAAAAAAAAAAAAAAAAAAAAAAATTCTAGATTAAATTTTTTTTTTTTTTTTTTCCCACTTTTCGGCTCCTGTTGCAACCTCAGCCGTCCAGGGAGCAGGAATCTGGGTCTGGATTTCCTGTCTCAACAAGCCTCCTTTTGTTTTTTTTTTCTTTCCGTCTCATGTGATACTGTAAGTTTATCGTTTCATGTCTTTTTAAAGAGCTTAGATGAGGTCAGTAACTGTCACGGTTGTGTGTGTGTGGGGGGGGGTCTTTGATGGCCGACAGGAAACCCCCGGGGTCATGAATTTTTTCTACGAGCCGCGTCGGGGGGGGGGGGGCACAAGGACTCGTACAGGTGAACGGCGGCAGGTTGTTGCCGACATCTGTTCAGCATGGGGACCCGGGTGTCGTCTGCCCCGTCCGCCCCCCCCCTCGCCGCACTCCCCCATCCTCACCCCTTCTCCCCTCTCCCTCAGTCTCTTTCCTTGACCCCCTCCCTCCCTCGTTGCCGCCACCGCCGCCCGGAGCCAGACCGCTGGATTGTCAGCAGATGCATAGGAGAGACAGAAAATGAGAGTGGAACAGTTTTTTTTTCCTCCTTTTTTTTTCCTTCTCTTTTTTGTGGTCTCACATTTAGCGCCCGAGGGCCTTCGACACCAAAGGTAGAGCGTGGGGTGGGTGGGTGGGGGGGCATTGGGGGGGGGGGGGGTGGACACAGCTGCGGCGCCGAACTTGCCCCGGGCACAAATAAAGAGATCTGATGCGGTTTGACTGTGTTGTCGGTCGAGGCCGGGGAGCCGGGGAGGCACTTCAGAGCCGACTTAGCATGGCAGCATCTGCCGCCAAGTTTCGCCGGGGATCGACTGGGGACAGCAGGTAGAGGAAGGTGGCGGATGGGGGGGGGGGGGTTGGCCTTATTCTGATGCTCACTCAGGCCCCCCCCACTCCACCCTGTAGTTCGGGTCTGTGCGAGTCCGTCTTTGGATCTTGGGTTGGATCTCCATTTGTTCCTCTAGCTCTCATCTGTTCCTCACCGGGGGGGTTGTCGGGCTGCCGGTGCGTGACGGGGTTAACAGCATCATCCGGTGGGCCTCTTGACGATCGCCGGAGCATATTTGCTCATAAAAATACATTTTTATCCGTCGTTGTGAGGGCCGGGGGACTTTTCCTACTTGAATCTTGAAGTTTTGGATTAAAAGCACCGGTGAGTCAATAGCTGCCGGTCTCTAGGGTGAACAGAGGGGAAGCGGAGGAGAAACCGAAAAACTCCTACAAGCGTCTCAAATGTTAACCAGGGCCCCTGCAACAGTTCAGCCTCGTCTATGATAGACGTCCCTCTGCCTTTCTCTTGTCACTCGAATTCATCCGGCTTCTCTATCACATACGGGACCGTAGCGCTAGAGTATGTCAGGCGATATAAAGTGTATCACATACACGAGCAACATCACGGGTGAGCGCAAATGAATGTAAACAACCAGTGGAGGAGGAGAATCTGGGATTCTAGAGCTGCAGCACAAACAATGTGTTTATGATCGTAAATGTTTAAAGTAAAATCTTCAACTGAAAAAAACTGCAAACATTGTGTGTTTGCAGCTTCTCGGATGTCAGAGTGTTTTTTTTTTCCCTCTTTTCCCTCTATCGTTGTGAATTCCTTTTGGGTTTGGGGCCATTGTTTGGGGGGAAACAAGGAATTTGAAGCCAACACTGGAAATTTGAGATGTGATGAAATGAATCAGTGATCAAAAAAACCTGTTTTTTTTTTTTCCTAAGGCCAACAAAGTATTTCCCAGGACAATTAGATCATTAGATGAGGGATACAAAAGGAAAAATGCGGTGATGAAGGATGGGTAGGTTGTTTTCTAGTCGGAGTTGGAGAAACTGAGAGTGGGCTGGATTGGGGAGCCAGACACCTGACTGGCGTCCCCCCCGGAAAGAAACCGTTCAGTTGAAGACCACATGAGGCGGGGAACTAGGAGCAGCTTCCCACCTCTCTGTCCTCCTCCTTCCTCCTTCCTCCTCCTCCTCCTCTTCTCCTCCCTCGGCCGTTTTAATCTTTCCCTCCGCTTCCCGCCGGCGGTGACAGCGTCTTTAATTTACCAGCCGTCGGTCCGCGTCGGGGACCGTGCTCGCGGGGAGGCGTTTAATTAAGTGACTGCGAGCAGAGGGACTCCACGGACCCGCTCCGGGAGAGTCCCGTCGGGGGGGGGGACAGAGAGAGAGAGAGAGAAGGGTGGACATAAAAAGGGAGGTGTTAAAAAAGGAAAAAAAAGAAAACGAGGACAAGGCTGGCATAAGCCAAGGGCCACCGAGGGTATAGGTGACAGTCTGGCACGGCACGGCACGGCTGTCCCTGGAGGTCACAGAAATACAGAGGCCGGGGTATATGTTCTTCCAGTGCAAGAGGAAGCTCCCGAGTTCTCTCGGAGTTTTGTCTCAACGGCAGATGGTGGAGGAGAGAACGGCTAACGGGGGGTCGGTGGTTGGGGAATGCTTATCAGCTTCCGCGGAGCCAGTGAGAAAAGATGCATCATCTTTGTAGTAAGAAACAAGATGGATTATAGGAAAGGGAGTCGGGTTTTGTACCATTAAACACCGTTTTTCCAAAGCAAGGCATGACTGTAGATTTCCTTCCTTCAATGCAGCCAATTATTTCTATTATTTCAGCCAACTTTAGATTAGTATTCAAATGCCTCTAAGATTTTTGTCTGAATGACGTTGTCGGGCTTGTGTTTGCAGGAGTCGATCATTTTGAAAAGTTGGATGTTAAAGGAAATTTTGCAGAAAACCGGAGTATTTGCTTCAAAGAATCGCTAGTGACTTTTAAGAGAGAGAGTGCGGTGTCATCGGTCAATGGTGATATTTATCGGCAATGTGCACCAAGGAGGCAGTTTATTAGGAACCCCCAGCTAAAACCAATGCAGTCTCATGCGACAGCCCTGCAATTAAAAATTCCTTCATGACGGTTATAATGATCAGTTTGTGTTGAAATTGTTGAAGAGGTGTTGATTCGACTTTATGATCATTTGGAGCCTGCGATTTGTGCTGATTTGGATTCTTTTGCGATATTGTCTATTATTTCGTCCACCTCCATTCAAATCACTGAGGGTTGGCTAAATACCATTAATACCTCTCTGTTTAATGCAGTACAGTTCAAATGAACGTCATAACCTTCATGAGGGGAGGATTTATTGCAGGATTGGACTGCATTGGTTTTGGCTGGGTGTTCCTAATAAACTGACAGCTGACGTTTAACCCATGGAGATGCCGAAAAGCTGTGCATTACTTCACTGAATTTCCACCCATAATAGGACACATGGGAGGAGTCCGAGGGAGAGGAAATGGCCGCCTTGCAGGAAATAAGGCGGGCTGATGACAGTCTGGGCCTCAGACTCTCAGAAGGCCGTGTGTTCAGTTTCATGCCGTACGTTAAATGCGTGTTTGGCGGCAGCTTCGTCCTTTTCACGCCTCCCTTTTTTTTTCTTTGCTTTTTAATCTTTACGACGAATATGGTGAGAACATCTTATCCTGAGACGGATTGAAGCCGTCAAACTATTTCACTCGGCGTTAAAACAGTTCGAAACAAAACAAAAAATGCCTGAGAAGAGACGAAAGGACAGTGCATCCTCCAAGGTTTCTTCGGGCCCCAGGTTTTTGTTTTTGCTTTTTGGGGGGGGGGGCATGTCCCCGCCGCCGCTGGAAAGAATAATTCGTTACCTAAACAGTCTGATAAGACAATGTGCTAATGTGGCGCTAGTTCCCGCCCAAAGGACGAGTTGACAGCAGCACTAATGCAGAATAAACACGGGGTTAATAACATGCGAGGGCGACGTCTGCGAGTCGGCATCAGTCAGGCTGTTTACCATCGCACAGATAAATACCTCGCCCAAGCTAACGCAACACTTAATTTCACAATAAAAGGCTCCTAATCGAAAGTAAACAACCTGGCAAATGACATTAAGGTGAAATGAAACACCCCCCCCCACTCTGCCCCACTTAGATCAGAGAGCATGAGATTTTCCTAATTAACAGGGGTAATTGGAATTAAACCGGAGCGTCACAAATAATGAAGCTTTGTGGGGAAGAGATGAGGCTGGGGGGGGGGGGGTCGACTCTGGGGGGAAAAAACTAAAACAAAGCTCACAAATAAGAATCGGACATCACTCGTGCTTGACATTTAACCCCCCCCCCCCATTTCTCTCAGAGGAATCTGGCTTTCTTTTTCCCCCTCTTTGTTATAGCGAGTGTGTGTGAGTAAGTGTGTGTTTGTGTGTGGTGCCGGTTTCGCTCCACTACAGGATTAATGTAACATACAGAAAAACCTGGGGAACGTGCAGAGGAAGTCTCCAAGGTTCCTCTTCTTTTTTTTTTTTTTAACCCCAGGAAATCCATCAGTTCATCTCAGGCTTCCAGGGAAAATGTCTCTTTGGGAATTTGAGCCCCTGGGATTTTCTGACGAGCTCCGGGTCTCCGGAAAGGCCGCTCTGGGCAGCCGCCGCCACGGATTGCTGTCTTACCCCCGTTCCCCCCCGTTTGTCCGAACAAATCTCTGGCGTCTCTTCGAGTGAAAGTGCTAATAAGACGCCTCAGCTCCTGCACCGGTGGATTTCTGTTCAGAAGATTCAAGCAATAAACCGTGTGTTTGGAGCTGTAAAAAAAACAAACAAACCGTGAAAGCTCTCGACTTCACTATTGTGGCTGCAGAGAAGTGTAGTTAACAATAGAAATAATGATGACATTTAGTTAAAAAGAAAAAGAAAACCATCACAGAAATTAATCTGCATTTAGGCTCTAAGAATGAAATAAAATCAGCACAAGCAAACAGGAGAAAATCTCGCTCGCGTGAAGCCGGAAGAAGCCGGAGAAGAAAATGTTTTTAAAAAAAGAGATTTATTTTGTGTAAAGATGCCGAATGCTCATGAAATTTAATCTGATTTCTACGTTTTTTTTCAAACGCTTATGTCTTTATCAGAGTCCTGCTTTTCTCCTCCACTAAATTACATTAAACTCAGCTTCTTGTTTTTGGCTTTTTGCTGGATTTTCTACTGCATGTTGGTAAAAAAAAAAAAAAAAAAAAAAAGTGTTTATATATATATCTATATCTATTATATATACATCTTCAGTCATATGGTCTGCAAAACACCAAAGGCTTCGGGGGGAGATTATTTCACTTGTTTCCAATAGAAAAATAAAACTCAAATGTGGAGGGTTTGGTGCCTTTTCTGCCTTCGCCTGTCTCAGCTCAACAGACGTGAAATGTGATAGAAAATTCCCAACACAAAGGAAATTGCACTTGGAGCAAATGGAGTTTGAGACTGAAAGACTCGTTGAGCAGACTTTTTTTTTTTTCTGTACGTTTATTAATTTCCGTTTCTTCGTTTCTCCATATAAATCAAGATTGATCCGTGCTCCTTCTCACACCTCTTAGCAGCAGCAGCAGCAGTATTAGCGGTTGTGGCGGCGGCGGTGGCGGCAGCGGGCTCTGCGGGGGGAAGCGACGAGCCCTGGTCCTCATTAGTCCTATCAGTGGACGGCCTTGTTAGCCCTAACAAGTAGCCAGCTGACAGCTCCTTTCAGCCGCCGCCCCCCCCCCCCACCCTCACAAGAGAAGTGACAGCTTTAACTATGGCGGAGAGCACCGCCGATTTACGAGCCGCGCCCGTGCTCTCTTAACCAGATTAGTTCTTTTTACATTAACGGAGGAAAAGTAGGGCAGATGTCCGTATGACTGGTTGTAAATTTGATAATGACCACCATGTTAATCCCCCCACCACCCCTCCCATCCTTCCTTCCTTCCTTCCTCCTCCTCCTCCTCCTCCTCCCCTCCCTTACTCCATTTTTCCCACACGGCGAGTCCAGCTTGGGACCTGGCTGGTAACAGGATTACCATGAGGGAGCCCTCCCTCCGTGTGTGTGTGTGTGTGTGTGTGTGTGTGTGTGTGTGTGTGTGTGTGTTTCGGACCAGGAGGAACGAGGCTAATTGTTGTTGGTGGCGTCTGGTCATAGCGGTGGAAGGAAAAGTAGAACGATCGGGACCAGATCGCTTCTTCTTTCTTTTCTTTTTTCTTTTTTCTTCACAGATTTTCTCAGAATCCAAATCCCCTGATTTCTGCTGTCGAAGGTTTTTTCACTTTAAAATACAAACAAACAAACAAACAAACAAACAAAAAAAACTACAAACTACAATTTTTTTTCCCCTGAACGTAAAAAAATTAATAATCTATATTACTTTATTTCTTATGTTTCATTGTCAAGTGCTTTAAGAATTATTTTAGAGAAGAGCAACACTGGTAAAAATGTGTTGAACAATCGTGTTCATGTTTGTTATGTTACATTTGTTGTTTATTATTTATAGATTTTACGGCTTTTTTTTTTTTTTTTTACATTAAATATACACACACACACACACACACATTTTTAGGCTTAAAGTGTTTGTCAGGTTGTTAAATAGGGACAAATGCAACAAAACAGATTCTTTTTTCTTTTCTGTTTTGTCTCTAAATTATATAATTTTTTTAAGATGGATTTACAACAACAACAACAAAAGCAACAAATCGAAACTGTTTCTCGAGCATCAGAATAAACCAAAACGATCTGTTTGTCGTAACATCCTGAATTTCTTCCAGATTTAACGTCCATTCGTCAGCATGTGAAGACCCTGGGGTCTGGTCTGGTCTCGGCCAGTAGTGGATTAGCTCTTGTTCCCCACACACACACAGACACACTTTAAATCTCCTGCGGTGAAATCCACTCTGGACGCGGCTTTAAACACTCAACCACAGAAGCGTTTTCCCCTTCAGTCCAATATTTTCCCCGTGAGGTCGCCCCGTTGTTTTTTTTGGGGGGGGGCCTGTCTCCACCCGATCCACCCCCCACTCCATCCACCCCCCCGCCGTGTGAGCGGAGGGTCTCTCCCCTCTTCCTCTCCATTAGCTGATCGGTGTTGTTGTATTTGGGTGGCCGGGGCTGGTACCTGCACCCGCTGACCCCCCCCCCCAACCCCTCCTGCCTGATACGATCTAAACTGATGTCCTGCCGGTGCCTTTTTTCTTTTCCTTCCCCCCCAGATTCCCTCAGACTGGCCGCGGCCGTGGCGGAGGCAGTGTTGCTGTGGTGGCGAGGCCCTTTTTCTTCATCACCTATTAAAATCAAAGCCCCGTCGTTTGGCGAGGGACCGCCGGGATCCGGGCTTTAATTAAATTACATTATTGTTAACGTCAGCTTTGCCGGGGCAGGCTATGTCGCGTGCAACCCCCCCCCCCCTCCCCTTCTATATATCTGACAGGAGGTGAGCTGATGAAGATGAGGAGGAGGAGGGTGGAGGATCACACATATACGCAGTAATGTATTCCAATGCTCCCCTCCTCTCCCTCCCATTGATTTGAATTTTTAAAATGACGGGAGGGGGGTATATGTTATGCAGGGAATATGTTCACAGTGAATATTCAATTAGCTCACTCGTACTTTGTATACATGAATGTAACGGCCTGACGGCGTCGGCTAATGTGTACTGAAGGGCCCCCTCACGCTTGGGGGGGGGGCACGTAACGTGATCCGCCCTGAGATGTTTGCGTTTGACTACGGACGTACGTCGTGAATAAACATGTAAACGCGGCTCGGCCTCAGATGGTGATTCTCACGCGGGGCGGTCTGACGCGGCCGTTTTGAAGTTTGTTTGTTTGTTTGTTTTTTAATCGAGGTTTGATCCCTAACTTGGTGATGTCGCGTTAGATTTTAGCTGCTTTCACCTTTTGTCGACGAGCCGGACGACGAGCCTGCAGGTGAACCGACGCGTCACCAACGGAGATTTTTTTATCGTAACGCAGTTATGTGAGACTAATTTTAAAGACAGGAAGTGACAGTGTTGACTTGGTCCTTTTTTCAGACTGAAAACAGTGGACAGAAAGTGGATGATTGAAAATGAACACGTATGAAATGAGGCAAAACTACGACGGACTTGACGTGACTTTTTTTTATTCTTATTATTAATTTTATTTTTATTTTTATTTCCAGCCAGAGATGATAATCAGATCTCTCTCTCCATCCAGATCCAAACCTTCAGCCTCCGGCGACCGTTTAAGCGAATTATCTGCCCCCCCCAACCCCCCAATCACATGGCCGTGAAAGGGTCAGTTCGTCCAAATTACCGGCTCCACCTCGTTAACTCCTTCGGCGCCAGGCCTCTGTCTGCCCCCCTTTTTTTTCCCTTTTAACGTGAGCTTAATTACACTAATTAGCTTAAGCACGAGCGCTCTCATCCCATTTAAAGACCTTTTTATTAATTTGTATTTGACACTAATTAATTTTTTTTTTTTTTTTACTGCTCGTGTTAAGTGACCTCCGACGGGACGGAAGAAGCCGCCGAGATCTTGGACCCGTGTCAAACCCGGGTCATTCGTTTCGTTTCGTCTCGTCTCGAATCTGATGTTGGGCTCCGCAGCCGTGGCGGTTAAAAAAGAACAAAAACGGGCTGACGCCGCCGCCGCCGAGTATTTGGTCTCCTTGCGCGTTCCCGCCACTCCCATGAATAAATTACCAGCGTTCTGTAACTGATGGAGGGAAAAGATGCAGCTGTGACAATAGCTGGCGATAAAAAACCGAAAAAACACAACTACTTGAGAAAATGCTCTTGAAGCGGTTCCAGATGTGGTTGTCGTCTTGTTCTCTTTCCATCCCACCTCATGAAATATCCACATCATCTTTATTTATTTTGTTTATTTTAATGTTTTTGGGGTTTTTCCCTCAGTAAAGTGCAGTATCAAGTATTCATCGTGATGAGACTTGGTATCCGGAATCTCCACGGCCTCACCTCGCCCTCGCCGCCATTCGCCGTCCCACAGGAAGGCGATGTTTTTTTTTTTTTTAAACCGCCTATTTTATCAATATGTCATTCATCATTATAATAGACATATCTGAAGTTAATGGCGATAGTTTATAAAACAGCTTATTAACCTTAATGACAGTGTGATCTTTTACAATTGATAGGTTGTCTCACCTTCAATTATACTGAGTAATGATGATACAGATTTAATTAATGCTTAAGTGCTGTAATGGCCCTTTTTTCTTTTTTTTCTTTTTTTTCATGGCCCTAAAGCGGCTCGCTGGAACGGCTCTGGCGGCATTTTTCTTTCCTTTGTTTGTTTTCGTTTATTTCTATTATTGTTTGTGTGGGCGGAGAAGTGGGAGATTTTTTTTCCCCTTTTTTTTGAAGCTCAGAGATTTAAAGCCCCCAAAAAAAAAAAAAAAAGGTGATGAAATTTGGGAAATTTACGAGACGAATGGACACGGATAGAGAAAAAAAACTGATCAGCGATGGAGAACTTTCGTCAGATAAAACTTCTCATTCGTCTCAGTGCTGATCCGTTTGCCGATGAACTTCCCTGAAGAGAGAGAAATCCGACATAAAATGCGGAATGATGAAAGAAAACCATAACGAGCCTGTCGTGGTTGTGGTTGCTGTCGCCGCCGCCACCATCCACCGCCGTTTCGCCATCATCCGCCTGCCTGTTTATCCGCTTGTCGGGGTGGAAGCCTTCGGAAAGCGGCGCTCAGTCGCACCATCTCGGAGCACAGATGCACGCTCACTCCCGTGTTCTCCGCGGTCTTAATAGTGCTAACTCGTCCCCCCCCAACCATCTCTCCCCCCTCCTGCCCCCAACATGGGCATCTCCAGCGTTTTTTTGCCACTAAGCCGGATTTTCACTCTCTTCTTGCGAGCAAATGACCAGCACACAAGTTTCCTCTCGCTTCTGCTTGTCTTTAGCTGAGAACCACCCTCCTCCTCCTCCTCTTCATCCTCCTCCTCCTCCTCCTCTCTCTATGCTCCTGCTGAATGGTGTCTTACATGTTTTTTGAAGGGACTCCGGGTGTTGAAGGTCTGTTTACCCAGTTGCACCTGATGCTCTAAGATTTTGCCTGGTTTCCACCTCACGGTTTCTTCATCATCGACTTTTCAAGCTTCAGGACCAACTTTAAACTTCTCAGACCTTCTGCAGGTGAAACTGAAGCACTTGGCCCTCACAAGGCTTTTAAATGTTGCAGAAAATTTCCGAAAGATTTTCCCGTCTCATATATATTTTATCCATTTTTATGTGCTTTTCCTTCACAGGCTGAATCTCTCGCTTTGTTCAAATCACCTTTATTTATATTTTACATAAAACCAACTGCGCATTTTCTTGTCTTTACATACAAACCTTATATACCATTTCCAGTACAAATTTATTGATATGCTACCATTTCCTTCCCATGCATCTCTATATATAACATATTTGAATATATTGTACATATATAGTAATCTGTATATATGTTACTCAATAAGATACAGCACCTCTTATGCTGCGGACGCTGCTTAAATCTGCTCTTTCTGTTGGGGATGCTGTTCTTTTGCACCTGTGGTCAGATGCTGGCAGCCTTTCACTGGCTCTGCACCTGGACTCTGCCCAGTGACAGTAAAATCTAATCTAATCTAATCTGTTTGTTTTTTTTTTAACTTATTGTTTGATCGGATGGTTCCTGACTTAAACCAAAACTCTGTCGGTTTGTTTTTTTTTGTTTTTCAAATTAATTTAGAAAAAGGTCATTTTTTTCGGCACTAGTCTAAGTGATGTCTAAGTTTATTTTACCTGCCACGAACTGAGGTTCTGGCCACTGAACTTTTTCGCTTCACCCACTTTCTCTCCTCTGGGGTTTGTCGCACGCCATCGCCAGCGCCAGCTCCCAGCCCCGCCCCCCCGCCCTCCCCCGTCTCCCCCCTCCGCCGTACGTCTTCTCCCTTCCTTCCTCCTCTCGCGGCCTTTGTCTGCCGCCTCGCCGTGTGACTTTGTCCTCCCCCCTGCGTCTTTCACACTCCCTCTCTCCGTCCCCATCCCTCTCTGTCCGTTCGCATCGGGGACGGGGGGGACGGGGGGGGGGGGGGGGCTCTGACAAGTGCTCCTAATTAAGACGTAAAACTGTGGGCAGCAGGTTTCTGAAGGTTACACTGTCTATACCGCAGGAAGTGATAAAGAATGGAGTCACTGATGACATGTGACGTTTTCGCCAGGGATGATGCAAACCGCCGCTAATGAAGCCGAGGCCGGGGAGGAGAGAGTGGAGAGGACAGGGGGCCTCTGTGTGTGTCCGTCTGTGTGTGTGTGTGTGTGTGTGTGTGTGTGTGTGTGCGCTGGCTCTGGCGGACTCTGGGATTTCAGGGCAGAGTATCTGAGTCAATTAGACAAGTCGAGTGTGGGGAAGTTGCTGCCCTGCGCTTGGGCTGATAGGTCGTTCCTCTCCTACGGTTTACCCGCCTGTGTCCTGCTGTCTGCTGCCCATCCGATCGACTGATCGTAGTTCGATATTACCGTTTATTGGCCTTCAGTCTTGATCGAATCCAGTACTGTGATCGGATTTTACGGAATTCAGATTTTAAATCCATAATTTCAGGTTAATTTATCTATGAAGTTGCTGAAAAAATTATTCCCTGAAGAGTGGTGATCGAAATCACTGCGTTACATAATATTTTGTATACATATTCTAATTTATGTTAATACTACAAAAACCATACAACTCCACCTCACCAACAAGAGCTTGGCATTTTTAGTCAAAAGTCAGAAATTTGCCTCCAGCTTGTTTATCTTTGGTTCCTGATCTAAATCAGGGAACTTTTCTAGGTAACATCTAAACATGTTTTCTGTATTTAGCATCATAGCATCGAGACATTCGGTGTATTTGGTTCTGGGTGGGGAAAAAAAAGAGAGATTGAGGATGAGTCAACTGGGACGGAAGCATTTGTCTAATTAAAGATGTGTATTTGTGTTTTTTTTTTTTTTGGCAGTTCTCTGTCCACTCATGCCATTTTCTTGCATCTATCTACCTTTACTAAAGACAGGATTTAACAGAAACCAGTATTAAAGTGTTTTGATGATGATGCTGAAACTCAGGGCGTGGTGTTGCTTGAAATCTATTAATATTAGAGTCTATACAATACACGCGAGTTGAGGCCAGGAATCTTCCGGCAACACGAGACGTGGAGGAGGAAACGAATCGCAGATGCCGAACGCTGGGCTTTTTTGTTTGTTTGTTTTTTTGTGTTTTTTTGTTTCCTGCGATGAAAACAATCTCGACTTGCCGCACTGGAAAAAAATTAAAAGCCGGACGACGAGACGAGGCGTCGCTATTCAACATGAATATCGACCTGACAAAAAACAAATAGTAATAAACCTTGGAAGAAGGCCGGCCACTGTAACGTCGTATGTGTGGTTCCTCCTGCTGAAATATCCTCTGAGACTTGTGGTATGCATGCGCTCATAAATCACACGGCCACCAACCATCGCCTTTAGGAAGCAGCGGCGACATTAGCCTTTATAATGCCGCGTAATGGAGAGCGGAGCAGCACCGCACTGCCGAATAATCACACTTAACGCTGAGCGTTTGGGACCGGGGGCCTCGAGCGACCGCGAAGTTCTGCGGCCTCCTGATAAATTAACATGATGCGAGGCACATTTGGGCCGGTGGTGCCGGTGACGGAGCCTCGGAGAACCCGCTGTTGATCTGAACATGGTTTCTGCAGGATTTAAATGGTGAAAAAGAGCAGCGACAGAAACTTCCCCCTTCACGTTTAGTGTTTGAGTGAAACATGAGCAGCCCGATGTTATTATCCGATATCTGTAAAATATTAGAGAACAGTTTAAAAAAAAAAAAAAAAAGATTGCAAATCACAGTTTCCCAGGTCGAGAAACCAGCGGATGTTTAGCATTTCTGCTCGACAGGGAATTAAAAAGATCAAATGATCTTTGCAGGAATAAGGTGCACAACAAGACTTCCATGAGAAAAACCTCCACGTCATTGGTTTGTCGACTAGACGGAAACGATTTGCGTTTACATCTGTCGGACGATGGTTATTAGCTCCACGAAACCTCCCCGTTGGGCTGCACACTGAGACGAACCCTACTTCAGCTTGTGCATTTTTTTCCCAGGCTCTGCAGGGAAGAGAAAATACCCTGCGTATCCCCCACCATGCACCGGTCACAATAAGTTAGCATACTTTGCACAAGGCTAAAAAGTCTGATCTGGACAGGACCCGAACCTGTGTAGCGGCAGACAGGAAGTGGTCAAACCTCCTCCCTCTGCGACGTCCAGCGTCGTCGTGAGCTGGTCGTAAAAATGCGGGTGTGAATCCTCACATGATAAGAACAAAAAGCTTTTGTATTTTTAACAGAAATACACATTCATGCTGGTTTCTGCATAAAAACATCCTAAACCTCAGATAAACTGTCACTTAGCAGGCGCTGCAATGTATATATTTACATACATTATGTTTGTGTACATATAATCATATATGCATGTTATTTATATATATACATAGATAATTGTTCTACATTTCTCCCTCTCCTCCCCTTTAAACCATGCTAATTCTATGGAAATGCACCCAGAAAATGTATTTAACCCACATTCCTCCAAGGTTTTTCCTCCGCGTACGACTTTGAAAAGGCGACTGTCCCAGAAGGGTTTGACTTCCTTTCACAGTAAGAGGAAGGCAAGAGGGTTAAGGATAAGATGGGGGATAAACACATGCAGCGGATACAGGCGCCGCCTCTCTCCACCCGCCGCCGCGCCGCTAGATCCACGCCCCTGAAAAACACGTCGCGACAGCCACGCCGCGGGTTCACCGGCGTGAGTGCCCGAGCCCGACGTGAACTCTAGCCCAAGCGAGACACGCCGGCTCTGGCCATATGTAAGCTTTTCACCCCCCACCCTCCGACCCCCCGCCCGCACTGGTGTCGTGGGCGCACTAGTCGTGCGTGTTGGCGGCGGCGGCGGCGTCCGTGACTCACAGGAAACGCTCACAACAGATCGGGCCGAGCCAGGCCGTCTCCGCGCAAAGACTCTAATTGATTTGATGGACTTGTGCGCTCTTCACACCCCTTCCCCAAACAAACAGTCCGCCCAGGATTTCGCCTCCATTGAGACAAGGGAGGCGGCGCCACCCCCCCTTCCCCCGCGGAGCAGCAACAGTCGGCGGCTGCCCGGGAAAAGGCATCGCCGGCCTGCCAAACTTGTTAATTTCACTGCCGGGGCCTTGGGGAAGGTTTGGGCATGCCGTGCGACAATTCATCATCCTGCAAATCAAGCCCCGCCCACCAACCCACCCCCACCCCCACTCTCCTACCAGCCTCCAGGTCAACCAGAGTCAACTCGAGTTCAGTCGTTTGCTTTTCTTTTTTTATTCTTTTCTTCACACAACCTTTTCCAGGAGCATTGACTAAGTCGTTAGAGCTAGACATCACAACGTGTGTCTGTGGGTTTGTTTTGGAGTCGTCCTGCCTCCTTAGGGTCAAAAATACGTGTGATAGAGTTTCATAAACGTACTCGTACTTTAAATACCAACAAATTTAGATGATTTTTACGGCTTCCTGAAGGTTTCCAGGGTTCTTGGAAACGCCTGCATCAGGGCGATATGGTCAGAGTCAATATGGCCAAGTTATTAAGGACATATTCCGGCGATGACATGACTATGTCACAGTACGGCAGCAAAACCTCTCAGCCACCGATCTGTCGGGTTAGGTTGATTTTTCCAATTTTTTTTGTTTTAGATTATTGGTCCATTCTGTCTTCACGCAGCTGCGGGAGCTTTAGTGAGCCTACGAACTCGTGTGTTTGGTAACGCCCATTGTTGCCCACGTCCCCCGACTTGCAGCCCTCGTCTCGTGGACGCGTCCCTGTAGTCGGCGTAGCCCCAGGCTCCCTCACGCCGTTGCACCTCCGGCATCGCGCTTATTTACTGCTCGTATTAACATGCGGCTTGATAAAGCATATTTTTCCTCAGTGCCGCTAACAACGAGATGCTTTATCAGCGCTCTCCTCCGGCCGCCGTCGCAGGCCGCCAATCGCTCATAGCCCCCCCCCCCCCCATTAGTTTACAGCCTCGTAAATATCGACTTTTTCTCCGGTCGGGATTTAAAGCCGCGTTTTTTTTTTTGCTGTAAAGTCAGATTTTAACCCGCAGACCTGAGCCCGCAGACGTTCTTGGCGGTGAATCACGAGGCCAGAACCTTTGGCGTAAATCAGCCGCCATCTCTGCTAAATAAGCAGAACAGCTTCCAAATAAACAGCAACGACAGCAACAACACGGAGTTATTGTTTAAAACTTTCTTATGCTTTTTAAATATTTTTCATTTTGGCCTTTATTTTTTCAGACAAGAAACAAGGGTATCGTCTCTTCAAATTACGAAAATCTCATTAGTGGGTCACACATTTGATAATGTTATAATTATATTACAACTAATTAAGATTTCACATCTGAAATCTTATATTTTGTGTTTTTAAAGCAAAAAAGGAAAAGAAACTTCAGTTTCTTGTGGGAAAAGAGAAGCTTAAAAACCCAAAACGATGCAGACTAATTGAGTAAAATAAATAAAAATCCCAATCATAGTTTAAAAAGTGAGTTAGGAGCTAAAACAGCAATGATGCGGCTGCAGATCTTCGACCGAAAATTGTCGGGGGGGGGAACCGATGATAACAAATCCTCCAGCCCACATCACAGCTTTCCCCTTTGAGCCTTTGAATCAGACACTCTAATGCTTTTACCTGTTATTTTTAATTTAACTGTAACCTTCTATGTCATCATCCACCACGAATCTGCGTCTTTGATTAGTTCAATAACCCTCAGAAGAGAAAGGGGGGTGGGCGACCCCCCAGATATGAATCACTGCATTTTGTTGAAATTGTTTTTGGGGTTTTTTTTAGATTATTCATTTTTTTTCCAGAATTGCTTTGAGTTTTCATTGAAAATCAAACCTATTTGAACAATTTAAAAAACTTATCAATTCAGAGTTTATGCACATGAAAGAGAAACACATTCAATTCCACCTTTTATTCTGCTCCTTTAGCGTCTTTCTTTTCTTTCTCTTCTTTTCTTCCCTTCTTGTCTTTTTCCCTCCTGCACTTCCCCCAGATTCAGTTCGGGTCGGGGGTCGACCCAGACCAGCCTCCGCTTTCACCTCCCAACCGGGCGCGACGCCAAAACCATTTCCCCCCGCATTAGTCTCATCGGGGACTTTAATATGCGCCACCCTGTAGGAAGGGGGGGGGGGGGTTGCCCTGGCACGTGCAGCAACAGACACACACACACACACACACACACACACACACACAGCCAAACACACACACACACAGCCAAACACACCGCCCGTCTTGACAGCTCACTCCAATTATTGGCCCTTTGCTGTCGCTCGGCTTGCATCTCCACTCAGAGCAGATCACATGTGACCCCGTCCAGCATGCCGCTGGTGGGGGGGGCAACCGGGGGCTGGGGGGGGCACCATGCTAGGGAACAGGAGTAGTAACACACAGACGTTCACACACACATCAAAAAAAAAAAATTGCGACCAGTCTTTGTTTTTCAAGAAGGAAAATTGGCCTGATCGGTGATGAGGCGACTTCAGACCTTTGTTCACGAACGGGTTGGAGAGATTGAAAAAAAAAAAAAAAAATTACAGACAGATCAGTTCACGGCAGTAAAGTTTAGCACGAATGGATTTTTACACGTATTAAAGTCCGGCAAGAAACCTTTTTGTTTTTTTTCCTTTTTACACCTAAAACCGGGAAAGAAATCAACGTCCAACTGGTTGTTCGGTGAAGCTGCAGCGAGAAGCTCCTGATCCAGAAAGGTTCCTGCGACGGAGTAAATGATTAATCATGTAGATGCTTGTTGCAGTGACCAGAGCAAGAGCCAGACCAGTGGCTCCGTTTTTACCGGGTTCGCGGCATCAGGGAAAAGACTTTAGAGCGAAAAGCTGCAAAAAGCTGAACTCGATCGTCGAGTCTTTAAAAAAGATTGTTGTGAAGATCAGGAAAACAAATGAAACTTGTGTTCAGTCAAACTCTTTCCGGTGCCTTTTGTTTTTCTTGATGAATTTTTTGTCCCTTTTTGTTCATCTGTTTCACCTTGATACACATTTCTGAATTGATCGATTCAGCAGATGTGAGAAAAGACCAATCGATCTCGACGTAATGATCGATACAGCTCCAGCTGCTGTCGTGACGAGGTTGAGGCTCGTTCGCGTCCGAGCGGTCGAACCGCCGACTCACGCAGGTGGTCGCTGACCTTTCGCCACGCGATGGTTGTCACGCAAAAGCCTTCTCCCTCCTCGTTTGTTTTGTCTTTTACCGTCGGCAGGAATTTAACATTTTTTCGCCACGGGGTCGTTTTCGCACTATTTTAAGTTTGGCCACTGTGTCCTCAAGGAAAACCCGCTGAAATCCTCCACGGATGCTGTTAATCTGCATTTTAATCATCTGTGCCGCTGTGCACTTTAAGTATCTAAAAAGAAAATGCCCGAGGTGTGAGCAGCGGCGAGGGGTTCGTTCCTCTCGGCAGGAAACGGAGGAACGGGCCACGTCGCCGCGGAGTCGTGCCGACGGGCAAAAGTTACACATTCGCCTCCATTTGGTCGATGTAAGGTGCTCGTTGATGGGGTCGCGACCCTGGGGACGCGACGCGAGCTTATGTTTTTTTAAGCGCGGTCCCTGGCGTTGGCGGCGTCTCTCCCGGCCTGTCTGGGAGGACGCCGGCGACAGAGGTGGCGGTGGCGGCGGCGGTGGCGATGCGTGATCTAAAAGTACAGATGAGCCCAGCGGCTCCTTGCGGACGCTGATGTGCTGTGGCAGCCCGGAAGGAAAAATGAACAAAATGGCCTCCTGTTTGTTTATTTTGTTTGTTTGTTTGTGTTCGGGGTCCTTGTTCAGAGGGGTTTCACATGTTTTGCTGCAGATCTGAGCTTCTGGGACACTGAACGTCTGTGTGTCAACCGCAAAACTTTTTCTGTATTTTAGATTTTTTTCTTTCGGGTTTCGCTGCAGTTTGTATGTCTTCACCACAAGTTTGTTCAGACTCAGTCTCGTCCTTCTTAGCGGCAGTTTTATGCTGAGTTCTGCCGATACGCTGCCGATTCTCATGGTTCCATTCGCCGTTTAACGCCTGAGAGAACTTTTATCCACTTTTTTTTTTTTTTTACCAGAATTTTAAAATATCACACCTTTTTTTTTGTTTGTTTTTTGCCTACCTTTTAGGAACCGCTCCAACTCAACTCAACTTTTTATTTATTTATCTATTTTTGAAAGAACGCTTGCGTTCCGGGCACCAGGTTCTCAGTGGACGCGTTCGCGCCGCCAGGAAGCTGCGACTGGTCCTTCCTACACGCATCTGTCTAGCGCTACTAGCTTAAAAAAAGAAAACAGTAACCGGCGTATTTTTGGCGTTTTTCTTTAAAGCGCATGTGTCACACAATGAACGTTAAAAACGTGGGAAATGGAAGATTTTTGGTGATTTAAAAAAAAAAAAAATACACCCTTATTAAACACCCTTAACGTAAGTCTGTGGTCTCGCAGGTCATGCAACGGGCTATCAGCTGGCGTGCCCATCATACAAAAGTGCCATTGCACCGGGGGGAAGGTGCAGTCTATAAACTGGCTCTTCCTTTGGCAGATTGGGCGTCTCGGTTCATTAGCTGCGAACCCAGTTGTCCGACTGGAGCGGGCGACTGGGAGGAGGCGTCCGTCCCAGCGCCCGCCAACAGTCCCTCCTCTGTCTGATCCTCCTGGCGCCGCTCCACGCCGCTCCTCCTCGGGGCCTCCTCAGGCCTCCTCAGGCCTCCTCGGGGCCTCCTCGGGGCCCTCATGATTATTTTATCCTTTTTAAATTCTTTATGCCGCGTCACCGGCCCCTGCTCGGGCGCGGCTGGTGACGAGCGGCGCGTTCACACACTGCAGTTATTTGGACGGCGCTCCGGCATTGCCCCCCCCCCCCCGGTTGGATTCTACGCGTCCATTAGTGCCATCTGTGCCTCCCTTCGCCGTCTGTGAGGGCCCGGCGCCGGCGCCAAAACCATTGGCATTTCTCTGGAACAACCGGCGGGACGGTGCCCAGAGCTTTTAGCTGCCAATGATGTGCACTTACTCCGGCAAAAACCACAGAGGGGGTGGGGGGGTGGGGGGGTTGGAGCAGGAAACAGCTGCAGCTACAGTACTGTGGCGTCCACGTTCAAGCTTCGGGAGATACCACTTATCCCCGTGACAGCAGGCGGCCGATACGGAGTAGGGGCCGTATTGTGGTTTACATCTGAGGCGTCGACAGGAAGTGGTTGACAAACCTTCCACGTAGACCCAGATGGCGAAGACGCAGACGGCGAAGACAAGCAGCACCTGACTCTGCGCATCAAGACGGGTTCTGCACGTATGATATCCTGCAGGTTTTCCCTGTAGAAGCCCAAGAAAAACGCTACGTGGACCTGAGCGGACAGCGTCGGTTCTAGGAAGAGGGGGGGGCAGGGGGTTGCAGAAATGCCAGCACAGCTCGGACGAAAGACTGCGACCTTTGTCCCCCCCGCCACCGGTGCTCGGCAGAAGGGCTCGGTCCCAGCGATTCGCTTCGCTGCTGCCTGCTTGCGTTACGTTGTTGTCGGGGCTTTTTTTCCTTCGCCGTCTGGTTGCCCGTCGTCGTCTTTGCCGCTTCACTTGCACCGAGGCCTCCAACGTTGGAGGAAGTGTCGTCGTTTTTTCTGAGGGGCCCGAGACGAGAGTCGTGGCCTTTATCCTTGTGTCGTGACTATCCCCTTTTCCGCTTCCGCTCGCCGTCCGAAGGCTGCACTTCACTGACGTGTTTAGGTTTAGTTAAGCCTTTGACCGCATGTAGGCCGAGCATCAGACGGACCGACTGCGTCTGTGGAGCCGGTTTAAACCCAAACACTGGGAGTCAGCGCTGGACCCGGGGTCAGTTTCTTAGTCGTTTTTTTAATCTGGAGCTCTCTCGATTCGGGAAGTTTGAATGGAGACGACGTGGTACAACCTCATGCATTACGCCGCCAGAACTTGACCTTTGCTTCATGGCTCTTCACTCATGTCGATCCCTGCTTCGCTCTGACGTCCATCGCTTGGGGTTGAATAAAAACGTGTCTGCCGTGAACGGTCTCAGCCGAACCCGGACCTCAACCCCGTCCGACGCCTCGCGATGAATCCCAGAACGCAGACTGCGAACTGGGTCTTTCTAGAAGAAACCTGGTGGGAAGGGGTTAGGCCACAAGTTTGTAACGAAACGTTCAGAAATGGTTAAACGGGCGTAACCTACAGGCGTCCACATACTTTAGGTTGAGGTTGGACGTGCGGTTTAGCCTCGCTCACATGGAAACATTGACGTATTTATAACCTGGATATTTGATACATATATATGAAAAACCGAAGTTTTGTATTTTGTAGCTGGAGATGTTTGGACTCAAAGGCGTCGCTTCTTTTCCGTGGTCTCGGAGGGGTGTGAGGACCCCCCCCCAATGTGTCCGTACAATCTTTATTCATCTCCTTACAATGAACAGAGATGCCCGAGTTGTCGGTTCGGCATCGTCGCGTATTTGGCCGAGTCTCAGGTGGCTCTGATTTCCCAGCAGGCCAGATGGCAGCGCTGTGTGGGCAGCGTGTGTGTGTGTGTGTATGTGTGTGTGTGTGTGTGTGTGTGTGTGTGTGTGTGTGTGGACCAGGGGCTGTGAGGAGGGGGCCCGCCGCCTCGCGAAGCCCCCCCCCCACCCCCCCAGCTGTGCTCCTCCGTCCAACTTGAACTTTTTAATTAGTTCAATATGTGGCGGAGGACGATGAGTAAAAAGGAACACATGTCCGGTGGCTGGGGGGGGGTCTTCTTCTTCTTCTTCTTCTTCTTCTTCTTCTTCTCCCGCATTTTACGAGCGTGTCCGGCCTCTCCGCTTCCTTTCTGTTACGCATTTGAAAGTTCAGGGTTCAGTTTCATCCTCGCTCCGGTGGAGGGAACTCGCTCGTCTCCTTCTGCCATTGTTTAATATAAAAAAAATTTAATGAAATAGCAGCCATTTTTTTAGTGTTGATTTGGAGTTCAACAGAAACGACAACAACGGGACACACCGTGATTTGGGATCTTTTGCTGCCGATTGTGTTCACTGCTTTGCTTCTGGGAATTTCCTCTGTGACTTAGGCACAGTTCCCGTTTTGCCTTTTGTCTTGTGACAAACAGCTGAAGGAGAAGATAATGTAGCAGCACATGAAGTGAAGCACCCGTCGGCCTAAACAGCCTTAAATCTGGTTTCTCTGTGGAGAAAGGATCTGAAGTTATCTGGAGTTAAGTTGGAGTCGGAGTCGTTTAGTTTTCGGTGCAGGTTTAGGTCCCGGTGTCTAAAAAGATCCAGCACCTTTTTTCCTAATAAAAAGTACACGGGGCTCCCATGATTTTCCATCATTGTACTGGTACATTTTAATGCATTTTTCTGGATCCAGATGCACATTAGAGACGTATTCACAACAATTCAATTATCCAAAATAAGCAGTGTCCAGAATATTGTGTATAATGACTCCCCGAGTGTCTGCTGTTAAACTGACCCCAGAACATAAAAAAGCAGAAAAAGAAGAAAAAGGTCTTTATTTTAAACCTGTTCAGGTGCTTACTGCAGTTTACGACGGGACTCGAGTGGCAGTATGTGAGTAGTGAGCAGCCTGAGTCCCCCGTTCTGTTCATCAACATTTAGTCAGAGCAACAGGCAAATTTTGGAAAAATGTGACTAATGTTGCAGCCGTCCCGTTGCTGTTGGATTAACTAAGCCCCGGATTAACTAAACCCTGGATTAACTAAGATACCGTGTAGCCGCGGAGCTGCAACGGAAAACGGAAGAAAGTCTCCGTTCTGCTGATAAAGTCTTTCAGAAGCCTGTCGGCTTAATCGCTGCAAAAATAAGCATCTTGCAACTGGATTACGACTCTCATGCCTGCAAAAGCGTCTTCGCACCAGAGTCCAGATGGGAGATTGTTTCCGTGACCCGACGGAGACGGAGGCTTTGGTTCGTGCACCTCGGCACCGAGATTGTGGCAAACGACACCATCGAACTCGCATGATGAGACGGCACCAACGTTTGGACGGGAGCGAACCCGCCATCGGCCGCGCGGCGGAGACCTCGACCCGGACACATGAATGAGACGTCTGCCGGTTGGAAGAGGGGTAATTGAGACCTTTTAGGACGTCAGAACCCGACCTGCACCCGGATCAGATGCCGCTGAAACCCTTTAAACTTCCGTCTTCAAGTCAACGGCGGAGTCGTTGGCTTTGGGTCATCTCTCGTTTAACCAGACGATCGTTTGCAGCTGCGGTAAAGTCGGTTTTGTTTTGTTTTTTGAAACGGTCGCAGCGTTTGCTTGAACGCTCTGAAAACCAGCACATCGCAGTTGCGCAACGTCTTCGGGAGAGTTCATGCACCTATTTCCGCCTTCGTCGACCCAAGCGAACGTTTCCCCGGCCGCCATTTTGAAGTGAGGAAATAGGAAAGCGGACCTACATGACATAAACATCCACAAGATGACATCGCCGACAAAGAAACATTGCGCAAATTTTACTTTTTTTTATGTTGATTGAAATGCGGGAGCTGGATAGTGAATTGAATTTTTCAGTTTTTCCTGTTTCAGGTTTAAAATCCCACCAAAGACTGTTGATAGGTTGATTTTACAAAAGCAGAGTTGGAATCGACAGATACGATTTTTAAAGGCTGCAGTCGTCGTTTGGTAAAGTCCTGGTTGACGTTGCGGTTTGTCACAGTGGGAAAAAAGGACAAGAAACGGCAAAGACTTTGACATCTGTCAAACTGGTCGATCAGAGTCACACACTCACCCATACACACACACACCGCCCCAGGTTTACAAGCCAGCAGTCTGAGCGACAAACGTGGCGTCCAAGGGCCAACGTGGGCCCCCGCAGCTCCCGGTCAACTTATGGCGAGGGCCCCCGAGCGAATCCTGCTCGGTGCCGTTTTAGCTCTTTGTCCTGATCAGTTCTCGCTCAGCCAACAAGGAAAGTTAAAGAATCGATTTCACTGTTTTGTTTTGTTTTTTTTTTCTGATACTTCAATTTTTAAAAAATGCTTAATATTTGTGGGCTTTTTTTTCAAGGAGACAAAACCTTTGGGTCTGAGAACTTTCACTGAGAATCTGACCTCATTTCCTCACATCGACTAAAATACGCACAGTTGAAATAATCGACAGACAAAAGGTGACATTTTAAAAGTAATTATCTACTTTTGAGATCCGTGCTGGATCTCTCAGGTATCTAGGCAAGTTGATGCCTCCCTCCACCCCCCCGCCGCCGCCTCGCCCCTGCCCCCCCCGTCTCTCCACCTCCCCGTCTCGCCACCTGACTCATCCCCACCCGTCTATCTGCAGTCATGCCTCCCGCCTCCGCCTGATGAGATCTCACTGACAGTCCGTGCTGACATATTCAGACTATTGTTCCGCCTCTCCGGGTGGCACAGGTGCCCCCCCTCCCCCCACAACATGGCCCGGGTACAAGGCGGCGCTCCTTGCCAAGCCCCCCCATCACCACCATCACCGCTGCCCCCCCACCGCTCATCTGGGAACAGGGGAGCTGGAATGGGTTTGACCGTATTGTGCTGCACCTGCTTTCGGCTTTTTTGCTGCCATTCTTCTGCCATGGAGAGAGCACTTCTTCCCTCCACCAAAACCCCCGCCCAAGGCCCCCCCCCACCACCACCACCACCCACCCTGCGCCGTAAAACCCGTAAAATCCACTGAACTTAGCCGCTCCGATGGCCGCGGCCAAAACAGCATCTGATGTGCCTTATTTGTTGACTGTGTGAGATTAGTTGCAGAGGGTGCACGTCGAGGGGCTTTACCACGCAGAGATGGAGCGAAGCCCCCCCCCCACCAAACACCCACCAGCCCCGCCAAATAATGAGAAATGGAAGATTCTCCAGCTTGTCTAAAGCCCTCGTCACAGTCGGCCCATGCCTCCTCTCCAGCTCCCTGAGCCAGACTCTGGTGGAGATCTTGTGCGAGCTTCGGCACCACAGGAGCTGGCTCCCGGGTCCCGGATCCTGGGTCCCGGGTCCCAGGTCCTGGGTCCTGGGCGCCTTTACCCCTCCCCCAACAGGAAGCTGCCGCCCGGGCTGCGTGAGGCTTGTACATGCAGGAATCCGCTTTCGTCCGCTCTTCCCGCCGCGGCGTCCGAGATTCGTGAATGTCGTCGTCATTTTCCAGTCGTACTCTCCAGCCATTGTCAGAACGCTCGCTTCAGGCCGGAAAAAAAAGGAAAACAAACACACAAAGAGGCCGATGGGTTAAATCTCTCCGTCAACCGGGACCAGAGCGAATGATCCTGTAGTAGATTGTCATAAATACAGCCCACGCTACATCTGCATGTGCTCGTTCATCCGTCGGCCCTTGTTTTTCCTTCCATGCGACTCGTTGGCCTTTGTTTTTTTTTTTCCATTATTCAGCTCTGGGAACTCGTCCCATCCGAAGTCGTTTATTCCGTTATTTCGCTTATTAGCTCTTGTCTTCACAGCCGCTTTAACCTGGTTTTTCTTTAATCTTTCTCGTGTCTGTTCGAAATCATTTTTGTTTGTTTTTGTTTTTGTTTTTTTTATCCGTGGATTTGTTGCTTTCCTTTCACCTCAAAGGAAACTCCTGTTGCTCATTAAAGGGTCATTCCACCCAAGAAAAAAACCCCTGTAATTTCCCAGCTTTTTTTTTTTTTAGAACGACTTTCTACCCGAGGAACCGTCCTGGTGAGAGCTGAGACATTGAGCGAAAAAACATGTTGCTGTTGAGAAAATTTTTCTCCTGATCCAGCAGCATAAACAGGATTCCACTCCCCCTCATTTATCTTCTGCACTGATGGATGTGAGAAAATTAGGCTTTTTTTTTTTCCTACTGTGATTTGGGTGAACCTTCCCTTTTTTTGAAAAATAATCCTGCCGATGTCCTCAGATAATGAGTTAATCCTCTCGGCTCCCTATTGTTTCAGATCTAATGACCTTTTTGGTGCTTTAAGAAGCAAAGCTTTGCAGTAAACACACGACAAAGACCAGAGAGAGGGAGGGAGAGAGAGAGGGAGGCAGGGCTGAGTGCGCGAGCGTGGGGTCGGGGGCCCCCGGCCGGCGGCGGCGGCTGCTGCTGCTGATGTTGGGGATTCGCTGTGTGAGAGCTCCCTCTTGGTGCCAGTCGGCCCACTGTCGGTGAATGGGCGGCGTCGGCTGCCGCTGCAGCAGCAAGAGGCTCGGACAGCTGCTTGGACACCTAAACACACACACACACACACTAACACACACACAGATATCCAGGCTGGGTGAGGCTGTGCACTGGAAGATAAATCTGGAATAGAAGGTGGTTTGGGAACGAATAATGCTGCCGCAGGTTCAGGGGTCGACACTTTGCTGAATTCATGTATGAAAAGTTTTTTATTTTGTGTATGTTTTATATATGAGTGAATCTTATTTCATTCATTTTTTTTACTTGTATCTTTGTATTATCTTTATTATTGTCTTAAAAGAAAAAGTATTATTTTAATAGAAATATCTGATCCAGGAGTCAAATATGAAATAATGGTTCTTAAAGGCGTCTGTCAATTAGATCCCAATGAAATATTTTAAGATGCCACTAACAAATCTTAGCAATTATCCCCCAAAAAATAAAACCTGAAAAACTGTGGTCAGACGCGACGTGGACGGTTTAACAGTGAAAGTTTTAATGCTCTCTCTCCCTCTCTCTCTCTCTCCTTCGTCCCCAGGGTCGGTGTATGAATTTCAGCCGTGTGCAGCATCAGTAGGAGAGAAAGGACCCGACCACTGCTGGAAAACCGACAGGCCGCCGGCCGCCGGGAAGGAGAATGTTCAGGTGTCGGGTTCTGTTTCGGTTCCTTTTTTCTTTGGAGGATCTTTAAAAAAAAAAAAAAAAACCCAAGAAAACCAAAAAAACCACTCTGTTCACTTCATGCACTTGGTTTCCCTTCTGCTTCTCTGCTCGCCGACCTCTGAAGCACACGGGGTGAAATGTATTAATTCATTAAGTTATTTGCTTTAAAAAAAAAAATTATATATATAAACAAACACGCACCACATTTCTTTTATTTTTTTTTTTTTTTAAATGAGTAGAAATAAGGGGAGAGGCCCCAGAGCCCGGCGCTCAGACCCGGTTAGCTCTTTCTAGCGCACTTAACATATTCTGACCATATTGTGCCTTCTGTAAAAAAAAAAAAAAAAAAAAATTAATTTCATGGACACAGACAGAAGCCATCTTTAAAAAAAAAAACGGGAAAAAAAGCACGCTGGGGCGGCTGTTTGGCGTGGAAGTCAGGATAATCAGGCCCACTGGCGCAGAGTCCGCCCTCTCGGCAATGTCTGGTCCATGACGCCTCTCTCTGTCATTTCCGCTGAGGTGCACACGACGCCAAATCGTGGACAGGACGCCCCAAAGTGTGAAGGCCATGAGACGACTTTGCCTTTAGTTTTTTTGTACAGAGGGATTTTTTTTTTTTTTTTTTTTTTTCCTGAGACACCTTCCTTTCATTATGCGCCCGGGACAAGGAAATTAATAGAGCGTTATTCGACCGCGGGACAGCCTCCTGACCGCGGATGATCCCCAGCCTGGTTTGAGGGATTGATGCCTTTAAGACCTTGACATGGCGCTTGGTGGTGGTGGGGTTTTTTTGTTGTTTTTTTTTTTTTTTGCCCCCGTTTTCCGGCACAGTCTGCTCTCTGCTCGCCAAGGCGTAGCGCATCACTGCCCATAAACAGGCCCATCAGTTAAGACTTTTTGCGAGTCGCGTGTGGATATGGCCGCCCCGGCGCCGCCCCGCCCCGCGCCCGCCGCCCCCTCGTCCTCTCGAGGGGCTCCCCCAGCTGCGTCACGACCCACTAGTTCTCTCGGCACCAGAATATCAAAGTTTAATTAAAATAATTAAAGGCAACAGCAAGCAGCAGCCTGTGAAGACTTGGCTGTCTCTTTTTTATGCCTTTTGACATTGAATGACCTATTACCGCCGTTGTTCATTGGTGCGGGGGGGGGGAGAAAAAAAAAGGACACCGTGCCTGGCGGTGCGCCCGGCGATCAGCATAAACCCAAAAGCAGCGGATCACGATGGACGGATAAGTATTGTTCATTTCCAGAAATTACCCCCCCTCCGCAATTCCTCCCTCCACCCCCAACTCCTTCACCCCAAAAAGCAAGGGAATATATATTTATCTATATTGTGGATTTCTCAAGCGCGCTGTCATGACGCCGATCCCAAATGATGTCAGAGCGAGCGGAAAAAACACTGGTGGGTGGGGTGGGGGGGTCGGGGGGCGGGGAGGAAAAAAAAGGGGGCAGCAGCTGAAGAAAAAGGCTCGAATAGTCAGTCCGCCGGATCTACGGTACTTCAGACGCAAAATGGATATTCGAGTCGAAACCTGACAAAGCGCGCCGGGCTTTGACGGGAAGCGGTATAGACAATGACCAGTGGCTGGGTCAGTGGGATGTCTCCGTGCAAGCAGGGAAGCTTATCAAATGACACTAAAAATAAGTTCAGCAACCATCAAGTTTGAGGTAAGTGGAGTGGAAGGGCGAGGGCGGGGGTAATCATTCAGCCGAAGCTGACGACCTATAACACACCACCAAGCGCCAGGCCTGCCCGCTCTAACCCTCCTTTGTTTCCTCCTGATCCCGATGTAGAAGCAAGATAACTCTGAATCAAGTCCATCGAGCTGCCGCTGGTAAACATCCGACCTAAAGACTTTTAGCCTCTTGCGTAATTTTTGCAGGGCTGATGTATTTTTAACGTCGGCCTCTTTTCACCGGACCAAGGAGTTTTAGCTTTTTTTTCTTTTCCTTTTTTTTGGACCCTGCCGTCTCCGCGTTACCAGGAGCACATGAATGTCATTAACCCGGACTAATGAGACGATCGCGCCGCAGCCACACCACGAGCGGCCCCTGCCGCCGGGACCCGACGGCCCCCGCCGATGGCGGCGTTGCCACGGCCCCTATAGAAATAAAAAGACTAAAACCGAAGATCATTTATTCATTTTTTTTTATTTTTTATTTTTGTAAAATCGCTGCCTTTGATTAAAAAAAAAAAATTGTTTTTCTGCACTATGAATGTGTTTGAAAGTCTTTTATACTACAAAAGTAGAAAAAAGGAAATACCTTTACATTTTAAAAACATTTTTAAAAGCAATTTACTCACCACTGCCGAGTTTTTCAGCTTTTCAGCTTTTCCACGGTTTAAATACAAACTCCGGTTGTCGCTGTATATCTGGATTTGCATGCACCACTCTGCTCAGTACATTTACCACCAGCTCATTTAAGCTGCAAAAATCATTTTTTAAAATATCTTGATATGTATAAGATTGTACAGTTTTGTTCTTGTTTTTTTTTAAATATTCACGTAGCACCTTCGAGCAGGCTGCACTCGTGTGTGTGTGTGTGTGTGTGTGTGTGTGTGTGGACAGAGGAGTGGACAGTGTGCAGCCTCTCCCCTCTGTGAAGTCAGTCACCGGAGGCAACAAACACACACAACACAAAACACACACACACACACACACACACACACACACACACACACACACACACACACACACACACACACACACACACACACACACACACACACACACACACACACACGTAGAGAGAATCCCTCCAAGGTTTTCAACGCCCCAAAAATGAGGTCTTGCATTTAGTAAAAATATGCGCACATACACCTTCTGCTTTATCCACATTTGCATGCTGTGACAAGATGCCAGCTGAGGTGTGTGTGTGTGGGTCAGTTGTGTGTGTGTGTGTGGACAGAGGAGTGGACAGTGTGCAGCCTCTCCCCTCTGTGAAGTCAGTCACCGGAGGCAACAAACACACACAACACAAAACACACACACACACACACACACACACACACACACACACACACACACACACACACACACACACACACACACACACACACACACACACACACACACACACACACACACACACACACACACACACACACACACACACACACACACACACACACACACACACACACACACACACACACACACACACACACACACACACACACACACACACACACACACACACACACACACACACACACACACACACACACACACACACACACACACACACACACACACACACACACACACACACACACACACACACACACACACACACACACACACACACACACACACACACACACACACACACACACACACACACACACACACACACACACACACACACACACACACACACACACACACACACACACACACACACACACACACACACACACACACACACACACACACACACACACACACACACACACACACACACACACACACACACACACACACACACACACACACACACACACACACACACACACACACACACACACACACACACACACACACACACACACACACACACACACACACACACACACACACACACACACACACACACACACACACACACACACACACACACACACACACACACACACACACACACACACACACACACACACACACACACACACACACACACACACACACACACACACACACACACACACACACACACACACACACACACACACACACACACACACACACACACACACACACACACACACACACACACACACACACACACACACACACACACACACACACACACACACACACACACACACACACACACACACACACACACACACACACACACACACACACACACACACACACACACACACACACACACACACACACACACACACACACACACACACACACACACACACACACACACACACACACACACACACACACACACACACACACACACACACACACACACACACACACACACACACACACACACACACACACACACACACACACACACACACACACACACACACACACACACACCGGACTAATGAGGCAATCGGCGCGCATACCTGGCCCTGCACTTTCCAGGACCCGGCAACCCCGCCCGATGCGTAGCCGTTGCCCGGCTATAGAAATAAAAAGACTAAAACCGAAGATCATTTATTCATTTTTTTTTATTTTTTATTTTTGTAAAATCGCTGCCTTTGATTAAAAAAAAAAAATTGTTTTTCTGCACTATGAATGTGTTTGAATGTCTTTTATACTACAAAAGTAGAAAAAAGAAATACCTTTACATTTTAAAAACATTTTTAAAAGCAATTTACTCACCACTGCCGAGTTTTTCAGCTTTTCAGCTTTTCCACGGTTTAAATACAAACTCCGGTTGTCGCTGTATATCTGGATTTGCATGCACCACTCTGCTCAGTACATTTATCTCTCACAGCCCATTTTAAGCCAAAACTATTTTAAAATATCTTGATATGAAAAGATTGTACAGTTTTGTTCTTTGTTTTTTTAAATATTCAATGGCACCTCTGAGAGCAGGCTGCACTCGTGTGTGTGTGTGACTTTCAACTGGGGCTGAGTAAAACAAAATCTTTTATATGCTTTTGGTTATAATTAGTTTTACACTGTTTTTCCCAACGAATCCTGTTCCTGTTTTACACTGCAGAATGTTGTCAAATATACGTTCTTTGAAAAGCGAACAGCGTTTTTGTTTTTCTGTTGTTTTTCTCTGGTTTTAACACGTGTGTGTGTGTGTGTGTGTGTGTGTGTGTGTTTGCCCTGGTAGGGGAAGTGACTATTGATGGCGACATCTTTAATTGGGCCTCACAGACGTGCAGTAGGGCCCACAGGAATTATGGATTATACAGAGTGTGTGTGTGTGTGTGTGTGGGACAGAGGAGTGACAGCAAAAATTCTCAGGAAGTCACTGAGGCAAATAAACACACAATACAAAAATACACACACAGGCCACACACACGAGAGAGAATCAAGGTTTTCAACGCCCCAAAAATGAGGTCTTGCATTTAGTAAAAATATGCGCACATACACCTTCTGCTTTATCCACATTTGCATGCTGTGACAAGATGCCAGCTGAGGTGTGTGTGTGTGGGTCAGTTGTGTGTGTGTGTGTGTACGTGCGCGTGTGTGTTTGGGTCAGTTGTGTGTGTGTGTGTGTGTGTGTGTCCATATACAATAACCCCTCCTCCACGTTGGAAGTGAGAGAGGATGTAACGTCCCAAAAGTAGGGTAAAAAGTAAAGGCTCTAAGTAAACACTATATTAGTGCAGGAGTATTATTACACATATTTACTTAAAAGGTTTTTATAATTTACATCAATGTGTCATATTCTAAAATCTTCTGAATGACGGTTTTAATCTGTAAAGTCACTTAACAGGAGATGTCGGACAAATTTAGTGGCACAGAAGTATAAAGTAGCATAAAGTGGAAATAGCCAGGTACAAGTATTTTGAAAATGTAGTACAGTTGTTGAGTAAATATCTTTAGTTACTTTCCACTCCTGGTCTTCATCAGG